>JBBDGP010002120.1:152500-480000 GCA_037952835.1 Lithobates septentrionalis
GGCTTCTCTCCTGTGTGAGATCTTTTATGCACATTAAAATTGTATTTAGAGTGGAAACACTTCCCGCACTCAGTACAGGAAAATCTCTTATCTGGTGGAAGGACGGCACCGTCCCTCACAGTCTGAGGTTCCTCAGGATAAGAGGAATACGATGGTCCATCTACACTGTGTGGTGCCGGATGGACATTTGAGGTAGTCGGGTTTTCTCCTGGACTATACTGTGTGATGTCCTCATCTTCTACTTTACAGTCTGGAGACAAAGTGAGACAATCCTCTGAGGTTTTCCTCATCTCCCGTCCATCTACTAAAATAGAGATAAAAAGATTATTACTAGACATGAGCAGATTGGTTCCCCTAAACCAGGACTCCGCCCACATCAGGCAGCTTTGTCTCTGAGGATCTTACAATTCCACCCTCAAGGTAACTAGTAAATGGGTCCTCTGATCTCCTACCAGTTCATTTCTTTATTCATGGACCTTAGTCAGAGAGTGAGGAAACAATGAGAACTGTCTTTTATAGGAGTGACAGTGATGAGGAGATTATAGGATGAGTGTCCCCACCCCCTCTATCACTCATTGCCATCTTTCCAACACAAGAAGTCCTGCACTTCCTTATTTAGTCCATGATTTAGTCATGAATAACAGCGGGGCTGAGCCCCACCAGAGGTCAGAGAGTGAGGATGGGGGGAGAACAACCAAGATGAAGACTGGACTGATCCTGAAGACCACCATCATTGGGTTGACTCCTCCCTCATTATCACTTTCTGTTTAACCGCTTGTCACCCGCCCATCGTCAAATGATGGAGGGACAGTGCGGCTCTCATTCTGGGATGACTTCACATGATGTCACCCCAGAGGGGCGCGCAGCACGGCAATCACAGCCACACTGTGTTGCTAGGACACGGCGTGACCCCAATCTCTGTAAAGAAACGATCACGCGGCTCTTTAACCATCTGATCAGCTGTGTCCAATCACAGCAGGTCACATGTAAACACGGAAGGGCCGTTGATCGGCTCTCATCGCCTCACACTGACAGAGTGTGTGGCGAGGAGAGCCGATCAGCGGCATCTCCTCACAGGGAACACCCGGACATGTAATCAGAGCACTGATTACAGTAAAGTTTCCCAGTGCCACCAATCAGTGCCCATTAGTGATACCAGTCATTGCTGCCTTTCAGTGTCCATCAGTGCCAGTTAACCAGTGCTGCCCATCAGTGCTGCCTATCTGTGCCCATCAGTGCCGCATATCAGTGCCTCATTAGTGCCACCTAATCAGTGCCCATAAGTGCCCCCTCATCAGCGCCCATCAGTGAAGGAGAAAAATTACTTATTTACAAAAATATTTAACAGAAACAAAGAAAAACTTTTTTTTATAAAATTTTCAGTCTTTTTTTAGTATAAAAAAAAAAAAAAACACAGCCATGATTAAATACCACCAAAAGAAAGCTCTATTTGTGTGAAGAAAATGATTAAAAATGAATTTGGGTGTAGTGTTACATGACTGCGTTATTGTCATTCAAAGTGTGACAGCGCTGAAAGCTGAAAATTGGCCTGGGCAGGAAGGGGGTTATAGTGCCCTGTAGGCAAGTGGTTAAGGTTCCAAAGTTTAAGGATGTTATCAACATGTAAAAGTCTGTGCTCCAATCAAATCATCAGATATAAAATGTCCAGCTGGTAGGAAATGGGTGTAACAAAAGAGAATACATATTATGTGTATATATAGCAGTGGGTAGAGGGGAGAGAGCAGAAGTCAGGACTATGTAATGTACAACATATTGTATAAGATACAACAGATAGGACTATATAGTATCAGAATGATGTAATGTACAACATAGAGTATATGGTGCAGGGGTCAGGAGTACGTAATGTACAATATAGAGAATATAGTGTAAGGGTCAGGATTTCAATTCTCAATTTTAGCGAATTCTGGCTAAAATGGGAATCACTATTTTTTTGCTTAGAAGAGAGATCATGATTCTTTCATAATTCTCGCGGCGTAACATCTTTCACATTATACAAAAATAATTGTGCTAACTTTACTATTTAGTCATGTTTAAGTTCATTAAAGTGTATTTTTTTGAAAATTGTGTTTGAAAGACCGCTGTGCAAATACAGTGTGACATCAAATATTGCATCAAACCACCATTTTATTCTCTAGGGTCTCTGCTAAAAAAGGTTGGGTCTTTAAGTGGTTAAACTGCCCTCATTTACAGACCAAATTTCATCCCTTTGATCTTAAAGAACCAAATGATACAATGTTTATTTTTATCTCTGCCTAATGTTGTGATAAACTTGGCAGGCTGCCTGTGTTTTTTTTTTTTTTTACAGCTGTCGGCAGTGAACAGAGAACAGCTCTGCACTGAATCGTAGAAATGCTGTTTTAAGATTGTGAGGGGGGTTGATTTTTTAACGATTAATCACATAGCTCTAGTCAGGAGTATGTAATGTACAATATAAATTATACAGTGTAAGGGTCAGGACTAGGGATGAGCTTCGAGTTCGAGTCGAACTCATGTTCGACTCGAACATTGGCTGTTCGCAAGTTCGCCGAACAGCGAACAATTTGGGGTGTTCGCGGCAAATTCGAATGCAAAAAAAAGTTTTAAAAACGGCCGTTTTTTCAGGAGCAGTGATTTTAATAATGCTTAAAGTGAAACAATAAAAGTGTAATATTCCTTTAAATTTTGTACCTGGGGGGTGTCTATAGTATGCCTGTAAAGGGGCGCATGTTTCCCGTGCTTAGAACAGTCTGACAGCAAAATGACATTTCGAAGGAAAAAACCCATTTAAAACTACTCGCGGCTATTGCATTGCCGACAATACACATAAAAGTTCATTGATAAAAACGGCATGGGAATTCCCCACAGGGGAACCCCGAACCAAAATTAAAAAAAAAAAAAAAAAGTGGGGTTCCCCCTAAATTCTATACCAGACCCTTCAGGTCTGGTATGGATTTTAACCGGTTCAATACCGGGCATTTTCACCCCCTTCCTTCCCAGGCCAATTTTTAGTTTTCAGCACTGTCGCACTTTAAACGACAATTGCGCGGTCGTGCGACGTTGTACCCAAAAAAAATTGACGTCCTTTTTTCCCCACAAATCGAGCTTTCTTTTGGTGGTATTTGTTCACCTCTGCGGTTTTTATTTTTTGCGCTATAAACAAAAGAAGAGCGACAATTTTGAAAAAAAACACAATATTTTTTACTTTTTGCTATAATAAATATCCCAATTTTTTTTAAAAAAAAAACAAATTTTTTCCTCAGTTTCGGCCGATCAGTATTCTTCTACATATTTTTGGTAAAAAAAAAAAAAAAAATCGCAATAAGCGTATATTGATTGGTTTGTGCAAAAGTTATAGCGTCTACAAAATACGGGATAGATTTATGGCATTTTTAAAAAAAAAAATATTTATTTTTTAGCGGCGATCGCAATTTTTTTCGTGACTGCGACATTATGGCGGACACATCGGACACATTTTTGGGACCATTCACATTTATACAGCGATCAATGCTATAAAATTGGATTGATTACTGTGTAAATGTGACAGGCAGTGAAGGGGTTAACCACTAGGGGGCGGGGAGGGGTTAATATGTTTCCTAGGGAATGATTCTAACTGTAGGGGGAGGGGACGCACAAGGGGAGGAGACCGATCAGTGTTCCTCCGTTCTGGGAACACAGATCGCTCTCCTCACAACTGACAGGACGTGGATCTGTGCACACGCACCGGGTCGCGAGCAGCGCGGCGGGCGCGCGCGCGCCCCCTAGACGGCCAGGAATCCCAGGACGTCATATGACGTCCACCCAGGATGGGAGATCCCATCTGTGGACGTCATATGTCTATGGCTGGGTAGGGAAGTGGTTAAGGGGAACCCCGCCCCAAAAAAGAAAAAAAAAACGCGTGGGGTCCCCCCAAAAATCCAAACCAGAGCCTTATCCGAGCACGCATCCTGGCAGGCCGCAGGAAAAGTGGGGGGGGGGTGAGAGTGCGCCCCCCCCCTGAACCGTACCAGGCCACATGCCCTCAACATTGGGAGGGTGCTTTAGGGTAGCCCCCCAAAACACCTTGTCCCCATGTTGATGAGGACAAGGGGCTCATCCCCACAACCCTGGCCGGTGGTTGTGGGGGTCTGCGGGCGGGGGCTTATCGGAATCTGGAAGCCCCCTTTAACAAGGGGACCCCCAGATCCCAGCCTCCCCCCCCTGTGTGAAATGGTAAGGGGGTACTTACCCCTACCATTTTACTAAAAAACTGTCAAAAATGACAAGAGACAGTTTTTCACAATTCCTTTATTTAAATGCTTCTTCTTTCTTCTATCTGCCTTCATCCTCTTCTGGTTCTTTCTCCGGCGTTCTCGCCCAGCATCTCCTCCGCGGCGTCTTCTATCTTCTTCTCCTCGGGCCGCTCCGCACCCATGGCATGGGGGGAGGCTCCCGCTCTTCTCTTCATCTTCTTCTCTTCTTCCTTCTTCATTTTCTTCTCCGGGCCGCTCCGCATCCATGCTGGCATGGAGGGAGGCTCCCGCTGTGTGACGGCGTCTCCTCGTCTGACGGTTCTTAAATAACAGGGGGCCGGGCCACCCGGTGACCCCGCCCCCCTCTGACGCACGGGACATGACGGGACTTTCCTGTGGCATTCCCCATGACGTCACAGGGAAGTCCCGTCAAGTCACCGTGCGTCAGAGGGGACCAGGGTCACCGGGTGGCCCCGCCCCCGTTATTTAAGAACCGTCAGACGAGGAGACGCCGTCACACAGCGGGAGCCTCCCTCCATGCCAGCATGCAGCGGCCCGGAGAAGAAAATGAAGAAGAGAAGAAGAGGAAGAAGATGAAGAGAAGAGTGGGAGCCTCCCCCCATGCCATGGGTGCGGAGCGGCCCGAGGAGAAGAAGATAGAAGACGCCGCGGAGGAGATGCTGGACGAGAACGCCGGAGGAAGAACCAGAAGAGCCAGAAGAACCAGAAGAAGAAGATGAAGGAAGATAGAAGAAAGAAGAAGCATTTAAATAAAGGAATTGTCAAAAACTGTCTCTTGTCATTTTTAACATTTTTGACAGTTTTTTAGTGAAATGGTAGGGGTAAGTACCCCCTTACCATTTCACACAGGGGGGGGCCGGGATCTGGGGGTCCCCTTGTTAAAGGGGGCTTCCAGATTCCGATAAGCCCCCCGCCCACAGACCCCCACAACCACCGGCCAGGGTTGTGGGGATGAGGCCCTTGTCCTCATCAACATGGGGACAAGGTGTTTTGGGGGGCTACCCCAAAGCACCCTCCCAATGTTGAGGGCATGTGGCCTGGTACGGTTCAGGAGGGGGGGGCCGCACTCTTGCCCCCCCTCTTTTCCTGCGGCCTGCCAGGTTGCGTGCTCGGATAAGGGTCTGGTATGGATTTTTGGGGGGACCCCACGCTGTTTTTTTTTGGCGCGGGGTTCCCCTTAAGATCCATACCAGACCTGAAGGGTCTGGTATGGAATTTAGGGGGAACCCCACGTCATTTTTTTTTTAAATTTTGGCCGGGGTTCCCCTTAATATCCATACCAGACCCGAAGGGCCTGGTATGGAATTTAGGGGGACTCCCACACCATTTTGTTTTTTAATTTTGGTTCGGGGTTCCCCTGTGGGGAATTCCCATGCCGTTTTATCAATGAACTTCTATTTGTATTGACGGCAATGCAATAGCCGCGAGTAGTTTTAAATGGGTTTTTTCCTTCGAAATGTCATTTTGCTGTCAGACTGTTCTAAACACGGGAAACATGCGCCCCTTTACAGGCATACTATAGACACCCCCCAGGTACGAAATTTAAAGGGATATTACACTTTTATTGTTTGACTTTAAGCATTATTAAAATCACTGCTCCTGAAAAAAACGGACGTTTTTAAAACTTTTTTTTGCATTGATCCATGTCCCCTGGGGCAGGACCCAGGTCCCCAAACACTTTTTATGACAATAACTTGCATATAAGCCTTTAAAATTAGCACTTTTAATTATTCATGTTCGTGTCCCATAGACTTTAACGGTGTTCGAACGAACTTTTTTCCTGTTCGCATGTTCTGGTGCGAACCGAACAGGGGGGTGTTCGGCTGATCCCTAGTCAGGACTAATAATATTGGTATTCAGTAATCAGTGAAAGCTTAAATGTTTACATGAGACAAGTTGCAGAGGTTCCACACCGCTGCCTCCCATCTCCTGAGACTGCACCCAGCAGACAACAGAAAAAGTAATCCATTGAGAATTGTTCTGTCAGAGATCTTACTAGACTCAGGTATGAGGCAGAAAACCCACATCACATAGCCCAGGTGCCTATGTCTAGTAACGCCTACATTGAAAATCATCAACACAGAGAAGGAAGATTATCCAAGAGAAATACAGGACGGGGAACACAGCTCAGGAAAGTGACCAGGGGATTACAGGCTGATATCACTCAGTCCCCGCCCTACTCTGGACCAATCAGTGAGCAGTATGGGTGGAGGGATGTATTTAGGGTTAATGACCCACCTGTGCTGATCTCTGTAGGAGTGTCCTCCTCTATAAATGTCCCCGTTATTCCATCCTCCTCCATAGACTGCTGATCATCCCTCACATACCTCTCTTCTTCTTCAACCTCAAAGTCTATATCGATTGGATCTCCACTCTAGGTCAAGAAAATGAGAGAGAATATCATCTGTAAGATATAAGCTTTACTATTGTGACATTACATAACAAATACACACATTGCCTCCATGAGTCTGTGTTTTATAAACTCCGTCCCACCAACCTCGTAACAGTGAGGGATGGTGTGATCTTCCTGTGTGGAATCCCGGGAATACAGAGGACGGGGACATCTCTCTGGTGGGTTCCTGGTAGTAGGTAACACCATCATACATTTCGGTCCTTCTGAAAACTCCTCCATCACTCCATACTCCTCATCCTCCTCTTTATACTCTTCTTTAACATCAATATTATCATCCCCGAGGTTTATTCTCTGAATATTAAAAAAAACATCATCATTGTATCAAACAAGCTTGTGCATAAATCACAACGATGATTATTATGCATCTACCTGATGATGGTGAGGGATGGTGTGATCCTCCTGTGTGGAATCCCGGGAATACAGAATATGGGCACATCTCTCTGATGGGTTTCTGTAGCTGGATGACTCCACTATGATGTCCTGGTACAGATCTTTGTGTTCTTTAAGGAATTCTGACTCCTCCATCACCCGATCCTCAGCATCCTCCTCTTTTATCTCTTCTTTAACTTTAGACTCTCTCAGGTTTCCACTCTGAATATCGAATAAAAATGACATCAATGATAACAATGCAGATAATGTACAGATCCTAATGATACTATCAGTGATTGTTCCTCATCTACCTGATGATGGTGAGGGATGGTGTGATCTTCCTGTGTGGAATCCCAGGAATACAGAGGACGGGGACATCTCTCTGGTGAGTTCCCATTACTGGATCCATCTGTAGGAAACACACACACTGACTGAATACATTGTTTCTATGTGTTTATCAGATGATGGGGGATCTAGGTGGACCCTCCGTACTGCTCTCTCCTTTACAATAAAGTCTCCTCTTACCCGGTGATGTGAGGGGCGGCTGATTGTCCATCATGACGTCCTTGTAGAGATCCTTGTGTCCTTCTAAATACTCCCACTCCTCCATGGAGAAATAGACAGTGACATCCTGACACCTTATAGGAACCTGACACACACAATGATACAGTCACCATCCAGACACATCCCTTGTCTGTTACTGGATAATGTCCCAGAATTCCCAGCACCGCTCACCTCTCCTCCATGATCTCTCTGGTGACTTCTAGAATCTTCTTTGTATTTCTCTATTCTATCAGGGAGGGAGGTGGAGGCAATGTGATGGTCATATGATCTCCAGACTTCACAGGAGGAAAACCTTAGATTTGAACACAAATAGTAAAATTAAATTAAATTCCCAGAATTCTCTTCAGCTCCCTATTCAGCCCTACTTCAGGCTGAGATATAATTCACCCACAGGACCCCCGCACTATGGAGGTTAAAAGCTTGTAGCAGGCATTCTGATGTCATTACATACAATGCAGGACCAACAGTCCCACTTTGCAAGTGAGGATTCAAAAGGTCCGCCCACATCCTAAGAGCATCAGAAAAAAAAAGCCAGATAGAGGGACATTGGGAGGAGGAGCTGTGAGGTCAGTGTGATGTCATAGGACATATAGACTCTGGATGGAGGGACATTTGGATGGGGAGATTTGAGGGGTCCTCTATATGAGGCTCCCATGCAAACAAATCATTGTTCCTGGGTGTGTCCTACCTCTCCTAAACTGAAGAGTGAACTTTGACCTTTACCATACAGAAATCTGTCAGGAATCTGTGAAAGTAAGCTCTCATGTGATCAGGTGACGTGCGGAGGAACAGAGTGTAAATAGCAGACAATTTTCTCCAGAGCCCCTAATGGTGGGGATGAATTTTGCTGAGTGCTGGTGCCAAGTTTCCACCCCCGAGGATCACTGCAGGTGTGGAGAAAAGCCGTGTAAGAGGATATGGAGGAGAGATGAGGAGGAGATCCAGGAATCAGGATAAAGGTCAGGACAAGCAACAGACGAGCGCATCCAAGAGATGAAGCCGGGGTCACTACACAGAAAATCAATCCAAGGAAACAACAGGCAGGACGAGGAATAGCAAGAAGGAGCTCAGAGACAAATGAGAATATTGCTCAGCCAATGGGAGATTATCTCAGCATGACTTACATAACGAAGGAGATGAGGGCTAGGGGAGGAAGTCACTTATGGTGACCATAGAGACATGGAAATTCAGCTGGTTCAGCAGGGATCGGTCACATTTCCATCCATGTGTGGTCACTGCCGGATAAAAGTCACTCGATCAGCGGCTGCAGCCAATAGCTTCATCACTGATCTGTGTATTCTGAGAGCGGAGGAGCGCCCCCCATTGTCAGAATACAATAGTGCCGTGGGGAGGATTCCCCCATCCCCCTCCAATGTGTGGATGGGGGAATCACTTCCATTTTTTCCTCTCATCCCGCTGGATGAACGATAAAACGAAACCATGTATGGCCAGATTTGGAAGCAAAATATTTGTCATCAACTGATCCCCCTGAAGGGGTTAATCTACATATTACCTCCTCTGCCGCCAGATCCTGCAGTGTCTTCTCTTCCAAATGGAACTTCTTTCCTGTACCTTACATCACTTCCTGTCTTTCATAGAGACTTCCTGTCTGGGTAGAAGTAAGATCACCACCTTGTGGAGCTCAGAGGAACTGCAGCCTCAAGAAACATCTCGTAGTGTGAACACGGTGTTTCATCAGATTAGATGACCCGTCAGAATTGGTAACGGAAGTGACGTTCCATTGCCACCATCTTGCTACACCCTGCACTCATCCACAGTAAGGATACAGTGAGAAGGGGGCAAGCGGACATCTTGTTACACCCACTGCAGTCTGGTATTTCACACTTATTTTTACCAATAAACGGAGCTTATATAGTGAAATACAGTATTTGGAAAGGTGTGTGACTGTTTTGATGTTGAATTGTAAAATCAGCGTTGTTCTGTCAGATCAGCAAACCTGTGAGATAAGCCGGCTTGCAGCTGCTTTTTACAATTTAACTTCAAAACAGTCAGACGGATTTAAAAACACTGAATGTCACTATAAAAGCTCCATTTAGTAGTTAAAATAAGTGTGAAATGCAAGACTGGTGGGTGTAGCAAGATGTCCGCTTGCCACCTTCCCACCTTACTGTGGAGGAGTGCTGGGTGTAGCAAGATGGTGGCGACGTAATGTCACTTCCGTTACACATTGTGACAGGTCACTGAATCTGTCCAAACAGCAGCCTTGTGCTGTGTGTATGTACTGTATATCCTTATAGATGGGTCATCTCCACTCCCACCAAGGGGGATATAAATATATTACTGCTCGGGGGGAGACATTTTGGCCCCTTTGATTTTGCAGTAAAATTGATTGCAGATTTAGTCATGTAGAACATCTGTTATATGGATACAAAGAACCCCAGCCGAGAGTAAAGGGTGGAAATGGCTCCTGATCCCCAGATTTGGGCAATTATGTCACCAATATAAATAGAATAAAACCCGCGCTATGTGTAACAACTCAAATACCTACAAAAATAACTTATACCGGACTGCTGCTGTAACAAAGGTAAGTATTCCCTTTATCAACTAGAAGAGCATTATGTGTCACAGCGCTGTCCTATTGTGTGTGCACATAAATCATCACAAATACACTAAAATATGTGGAGACATTCATATATAAAGTGCTAGGGGCTCAAATAATATTCTCTGCAGATCTACTGCTTCCACTTTACACCTACTTCACTGATCTTATGGTGTTTATCAATAAATGAAGTAAACTGATTCATGTGCAAATTCATATACAACATAAAGTGCTTTGTGCGCAAGATGCTGTTCCCTGCAGATCCACTGCTTCCACTTTGCACCTACTTCTTTATTCTTATAATATTTTCTACTATATTAAATAAAGTAAAAATCTGTGCAAATTCATGTAATCATACAATATTTTGTGCTCAATATAGTGTTCTCTGCAAGTCCACTGCTTCCACTTTGCATCTATTTATTTAAAATCAATCCCCCAATCAATGAAAAGTTGATAAGGTGTAAAGTTCTCGGTGCTCCAAACTGTGCCAGCTGTAGTGTAGCCACGCCTTCTTCCACCTCTTACACACATGATGGTGAGGGCGCCCCCTTAGTAGTGCTTCCCCACTCACCAGAGCAATATGACTCCCAGCTTTTCATCTACCAGAGTCACCAACATCCTTCACACTCTCCTCACCTCCGATGGCAAAGGAACTGGATCCTCCTCGCTCACTCCTGAGAGTCTGCTGCGCTTTCTGTCATCTCCCTCCTAGACTCCTCCTCCGACCGCTGTTCCAGCAGGAGCTCCGCCTCTTCATACACGCTCAGAGCTCCGCCTCTTCATACACACTCAGAGCTCTGCCTATTCATACACACTCAGAGCTCCGCCTCTTCATACACACTCAGAGCTCCGCCTCTTCATACACATTCAGAGCTCCGCCTCTTCATACACACTCAGAGCTCCGCCTCTTCATACACACTCAGAGCTCCGCCTCTTCATACACACTCAGAGCTCCGCCTCTTCATACACACTCAGAGCTCCGCCTCTACATACACACTCAGGGCTCCGCCTCTTCATACACACTCGGAGCTCCGCCTCTTCACACACACTCAGAGCTCCGCCTCTTCATACACGCTCAGCGCTCCGCCTCTTCATACACACTCAGTGCTCCGCCTCTTCATACACACTCAGAACTCCGCCTCTTCATACACACTCAGAACTCCGCCTCTTCATACACACTCAGAGCTCCGCCTCTTCATACACACTCAGGGCTCCGCCTCTTCATACACGCTCAGCGCTCCGCCTCTTCATGCACACTCAGAGCTCCGCCTCTTCATGCACACTCAGAGTTCCGCCTCTTCATACACACTCAGAACTCCGCCTCTTCATACACACTCAGAGCTCCGCCTCTTCATACACACTCAGGGCTCCGCCTCTTCATACACACTCAGAACTCCGCCTCTTCATACACACTCAGAGCTCCGCCTCTTCATACACACTCAGAGCTCCGCCTCTTCATACACACTCAGGGCTTCGCCTCTTCATACACACTCAGAGCTCCTCCTCTTCATACACACTCAGAGCTCCGCCTCTTCATACACACTCAGAGCTCCGCCTCTTCATACACACTCAGGACTTCGCCTCTTCATACACACTCAGAGCTCTGCCTCTTCATACAAACTCAGAGCTCCGCCTCTTCATACACACTCAGAGCTCCGCCTCTTCATACACACTCAGAGCTCCGCCTCTTCATACACACTCAGAGCTCCTCCTCTTCATACACACTCAGAGCTCCGCCTCTTCATACACACTCAGAGCTCCGCCTCTTCATACACACTCAGGGCTTCGCCTCTTCATACACACTCAGAGCTCTGCCTCTTCATACAAACTCAGAGCTCCTCCTCTTCATACACACTCAGAGCTCCTCCTCTTCATACACACTCAGAGCTTCTCCTCTTCATACACACTTAAAGCTCCGCCTCTTCATACACACTCAGGGCTCCGCCTCTTCATACACACTCAGAGCTCCGCCTCTTCATACACACTCAGAGCTCCTCCTCTTCATACACACTCAGAGCTCCGCCTCTTCATACACACTCAGAGCTCCGCCTCTTCATACACACTCAGGGCTTCGCCTCTTCATACACACTCAGAGCTCTGCCTCTTCATACAAACTCAGAGCTCCTCCTCTTCATACACACTCAGAGCTCCTCCTCTTCATACACACTCAGAGCTTCTCCTCTTCATACACACTTAAAGCTCCGCCTCTTCATACACACTCAGGGCTCCGCCTCTTCATACACACTCAGAGCTCCGCCTTTTCATACACACTCAGAGCTCTGCCTCTTCATACACACTCAGAGCTCCGCCTCTTCATACACACTCAGAGCTCCTCCTCTTCATACACACTCAGAGCTCCGCTTTTTCATACACACTCAGAGATCCGCCTCTTCATACACACTCAGAGCTCCGCCTCTTCATACACACTCAGAGCTCCGCCTCTTCATACAAACTCAGAGCTCCGCCTCTTCATACACACTCAGAGCTCCTCCTCTTCATACACACTTAAAGCTCCGCCTCTTCATACACACTCAGAGCTCCACCTCTTCATACACACTCAGAGTTCCGCCCCTTCATACAAACTCAGAGCTCCGCCTCTTCATACACACTCAGAGCTCCGCCTCTTCATACACACTCAGAGCTCCGCCTCTTCATACACACTCAGAGCTCCTCCTCTTCATACACACTTAAAGCTCCGCCTCTTCATACACGCTCAGCGCTCCGCCTCTTCATACACGCTCAGCGCTCCGCCTCTTCATACACACTCAGAGCTCCTCCTCTTCATACACACTCAGAGCTCCTCCTCTTTATACGCACTCAGGTCTCCACCTCTTCATACACACTCAGAGCTCCACCTCTTCATACACACTCAGAGCTCCTCCTCTTCATACACACTCAGGGCTCCGCCTCTTCATACACACTCAGAGCTCCGCCTCTTCATACACACTCAAAGCTCTGCCTCTTCATGCACACTCAGGGCTCCGCCTCTTCATACACACTCAGGGCCCCGCCTCTTCATACACACTCAGAGCTCCGCCTCTTCGTACACACTCAGAGCTCCGCCTCTTTGTACACACTCAGAGCTCTCCCTTTTCCACTTCAATCATCCCGGCACCATGGTTGTTGTGGTGTCAGGATGATTGAAGTGCATTATTTCTGTTATTACATTGTAATATAGAATGAAATCATTCAACTCACCATAATGCAGAATCAGTCGGATCCCTGAGCGTGTCACCGGCCACGTCGCCTGCCACCAGCAGAGTCTGTCCTTGCATCAGGTGCCCCCAGCAGAGTCCATCCTTGCATCAGGTGCCCCCAGAAGCAGAGGCCCTCCATTCAGATCTGTGTCCCTGGCAGCGGAGCCCCTCCTTACATCTGGTGTACCCAGCAGCGGAGCCCTCCTTTACATCTGGTGTCCCCCAGTGGGGAAGCCCCCCTTACATCCGGTGTCACCCAGTGGAGCAGACCCCCTTACATCCGGTGTCCCCTAGTGGAGAAGCCCCCCTTACATCCGGTGTCCCCCAGTGGAGAAGCCCCCCTTACATCAGGTGTCCCCCAGTGGAGAAGCCCCCCTTACATCAGGTTCCCCAGTGGAGAAGCCCCCCTTACATCAGGTTCACCAGTGGAGAAGCCCCCCTTACATCCAGTGTCCACCAGTGGAGAAGCTCCCCTTACATCAGGTGTCCCCAGTGGAGAAGCCCCCCTTACATCAGGTGTGTCCCCCAGTGGAGCAGCTCTCCTCCCCCAGAGCGGAGACTCTCAGGTGTCTGAGAAGCCCCCCTTACATCTGGTGTCCCCCGGTGGAGCAGCCCCCCTTACATCAGGTGTGTTCCCCAGTGGAGAAGCCCCCCCTTACATCCGGTGTCCCCCAGTAGAGAAACCCCCTTACATCCGGTGTCCCCCAGTGGAGAAGCCCCCCTTACATCAGGTGTCCCCCAGTGGAGAAGCCCCCCTTACATCAGGTGTCCCCCAGTGGAGAAGCCCCCCTTACATCAGGTGTCCCCCAGTGGAGAAGCCCCCCTTACATCAGGTGTCCCCCAGTGGAGAAGCCCCCTTACATCAGGTGTGTCCTCCAGTGGAGCAGCCCCCCTCCCCTAGAGCGGAGAATCTCAGGTGTCTGAAAAGCCCCCTTACATCTGGTGTCCCCAGTGGAGAAGACCCCCTTCCATCCGGTGTCACCCAGTGGAGCAGACCCCCTTACATCCGGTGTCCCCTAGTGGAGAAGCCCCCCTTACATCTGGTGTCCCCCAGTGGAGAAGCCCCCCTTACATCAGGTTCCCCAGTGGAGAAGCCCCCCTTACATCCGGTGTCCCCCAGTGGAGAAGCCCCCCTTACATCAGGTGTCCCCAGTGGAGAAGCCCCCTTACATCAGGTGTCCCCAGTGGAGAAGCCCCCCTTACATCAGGTGTGTCCCCGAGTGGAGCAGCTCTCCTCCCCCAGAGCGGAGACTCTCAGGTGTCTGAGAAGCCCCCCTTACATCCGGTGTCCCCCGGTGGAGCAGCCCCCCTTACATCAGGTGTGTTCCCAGTGGAGAAGCCCCCCCTTACATCCGGTGTCCCCCAGTAGAGAAACCCCCTTACATCCGGTGTCCCCCAGTGGAGAAGCCCCCCTTGCATCAGGTGTCCCCCAGTGGAGAAGCCCCCCTTACATCAGGTGTGTCCCCCAGTAGAGCGGCCCCCCTCCCCCAGAGCGGAGACTCTCAGGTGTCTGAGAAGCCCCCCTTACATCCGGTGTCCCCCAGTGGAGAAGCCCCCCTTACATCAGGTGTCCCCCAGTGGGGAAGCCCCCCTTACATCAGGTGTCCCCGAGTGGAGAAGCCCCCTTACATCAGGTGTGTCCTCCAGTGGAGCAGCCCCCCTCCCCTAGAGCGGAGACTCTCAGGTGTCTGAAAAGCCCCCCTTACATCTGGTGTCCCCCAGTGGAGCAGTCCCCCTTACATCAGGTGTGTCCCCCAGTGGAGAAGCCCCCCTTACATCCGGTGTCCCCCAGTAGAGGAGCCCCCTTACATCCGGTGTCCCCCAGTAGAGGAGCCCCCTTACATCCGGTGTCCCCCAGTGGAGAAGCCCCCCTTATATCAGGTGTGTCCCCCAGTGGAGAAGCCCCCCTCCTCCAGCAGTGGAGACTCTCTAACAGGCAGCGTGGAACAATAAACGGAGCCAGGCGGGTGGCTGCCAATAGAAATTAAGCCGGCTGGGAGGCGGCCCACCCGACGCCCCGTGGCCTTTCCCACAACAGGTCATCAGACCAGCAGTGGGGCAGGGGGTGGGTGGCGCCGCAGCTCAATTTCTATTGCCAGCCACCCGGCGTTCTGGTCTTCAATATGGCGGCCGGTGGAGACATTGTCTCCGCCGGCCACTGACCTCTAGCGGCACCCGGCGGCGGCGGAAAAAACAGTAAAACAAGGATTTCCCGGGACATTTCCCGGGAATCGCAAAAAACAGGAAAAGGGTCTTAACCCCGGGAATGTCCCGGGAAATTCGGGACAGTTCGCAACTATGCAGTAAATACACACACAGCACAAGGCAGTGTTCACACTAAGAGACGTTTCTTGGGGGCTGCAGTTCCTCTGAGCTCCACAAGATGGTGATCTCACCTCTACCCAGATAGGAAGTCTCTATGGAATAGAGACAGGAAGTGATGTGATATTCAGACAGGAAGTTGCATTTAATAAGACGTAGCAAGAAGAAACTGCTGGAACTGGCGGCAGAGGAGGTAATATATAGATTAACCCCTTCAGGGGGATCAGTTGATGGTTAATATATCTTCCTTCCTAAAGCATGTCCTAAAGCAAAGCATCTGAGGGGGGAAACACATTATCCCTAAGCCCAACGGGCCTGAGATTATAAAGCAGCCTGCAACACGCTGTGGCCAAAAACATTTGAGATCTCACATCCACCTGGTAAAACCTGGTGAGCGTATGAACTGACGACCAAAGGGCTGCTTTGCAAACCTGAGCCATAGACACCTGCTGGCGTACTGCCCATGATGCACTAACCCCTCTAGTGGAGTGTGCTCATAAATCCCGGGGTGGAACCCTGCACTTTAATCCATACGCCTGGACAATAGTCTGGCGAATCCACCTGGATATAGATGAACTTGTTGCCGGCTGTCCTCTTTTAGGACCCTCAGGCAATACAAAAAAACAGTCAGTTTTCCGAAAGGGAGCTGACATTTCCAAGTAAACCTTTATCACTCTCACCACATCCAGTGAGTGAAGTGACTAGGGGTGCAACGGATCAAAAAACTCACGGATCGGATCGATCCTTGGATCAGAGTCACGGATCGGATCATTTTTGGATCAGCAAAAAAAAACAAAAACACACAAATCTTGTTACACCCACCGGAGTTTTAGATTTAAAAGCTATTTTCAACACAAAACGGAGCTTATATGCATAAATACAGTATTTGTAGATCGGACAGACTGTTTAGATGTTAGATTTTAAAAGCAACAGCAAACCTGCTGACCTTACATGGTTGCTAATGTGACATTGTCACAGCGGCCATCTTGGTACACCCGGAAGCGGCCGCTGTCTCGTCAGGAAGTGACGTTTCCTCGCCGCCATCTTGCTACACCCCACACAGTACAGTAATGATAGAGTGAGAAGGGGGCAAGCGGACATCTTGTTACACCCACCAGGAGTTTTAGATTTAAAAGCTATTTTCAACACAAAAACGAGCTTATATGCATAAATACAGTATTTGTAGATCGGACAGACTGTTTAGATGTTAGATTTTAAAAGCAACAGCAAACTTGCTTTTAACCTGCTGACCTTACATGGTTGCTAATCTGACAGAACACCTCCTGATTTTCACATTTAACCACTTCCCGCCCGGCCTATAGCGGATTGACGGCCGGGCGGTGGTTGTGTTATCCTGACTGGGCGTCATATGACGTCCTTCAGGATAACATGCCGCCGCGCGCCCGCAGGGGCACGCATCGCGGCGATCGGTGGATCGGTGTGTCAGTCTGACACACCGCTACACCGATCTTGGTAAAGAGCCTCCGGCGGAGGCTCTTTACCACGTGATCAGCCGTGTCCAATCACGGCTGATCACGCTGTCAATAGGAAGAGCCGTTGATCGGCTCTTCCTCACTCGCGTCTGACAGACGCAAGTAGAGGAGAGCCGATCGGCGGCTCTCCTACATGTGCCCAGTCAGTGCCAAATCTGTGCCAATCAGTGCCCACAAATGGGCACTGATTGGCACAATTATGTTGCAGTGATGCCCAGCAATGCCACACTTAGGGGCATCACTGCCATCAATCAGAATCATCAGTGCCACCCATCAGTGTCCATCGGTGCCACCTGTCAGTGCCCATCTGTGCCCATCTGTGCCCACCTATCAGTGCCCATCCGTGCCCATCTGTGCCAACTATCAGTGCCACCCATAACTACCCATCAACGCCACCTACGAGTGCCCATTAATGCCACCTACAAGTGCCCATCAGTGCTGCCTATCAGTGCCCATCGGTGCCACCTATCAGTGCCACCTACCAGTGCCACCTATCAGTGCCCATTAGTGCCACCTATCAGTGCGCATCAGTGCCACCTATCAGTGCCCATCATCAGTGCCCGTCAGTGCCACCTCATCAGTGCCACCTCATTGGTGCCACCTCATCGGTGCCCATCAGTGCTGCCGTATCAGTGCCCGTCAGTGCAGCCATATCAGTGCCCGTCATTGAAGAAGAAAACGTACTCATTTACAAAAAATTTTAACAGAAACAAAGAAAAACGTGCTTTTTTTCAAAATTTTCTGTCTTTTTTTATTTGTTGCGCAAAAAATAAAAACCGCAGAGGGGATCAAATACCACCAAAAGAAAGCTCCATTTGTGGGAACAAAATGATAAAAAATTTGTTTGGGTACAGTGTGGCATGACCGCGCAATTGTCATTCAAATTGTGACAGCGCTGAAAGCTGAAAATTGGGCTGGGCGGGAAGGTGTCTAAGTGCCTGGTATTGAAGTGGTTAATGTTAAATGTGAAAATCAGAGGTGTTCTGTCAGATTAGCAACCATGTAAGGTCAGCAGGTTTGCTGTTGCTTTTAAAATCTAACATCTAAACAGTCTGTCCGATCTACAAATACTGTATTTATGCATATAAGCTCGGTTTTGTGTTAAAAATAGCTTTTAAATCTTAAACTCCTGGTGGGTGTAACAAAATGTCCGCTTGCCCCCTTCTCACTCTATCATTACTGTACTGTGCAGGAGTGTGGGGTGTAGCAAGATGGAGGCGACGAAACGTCACTTCCTGACGAGACAGCGGCCGCTTCCGGGTGTACCAAGATGGCCGCCGCTCCGGAGCTATGCCGAAGCCACGGCCTTTCCTATGGCGGAGGCCGCAGAGTGCTCCGTGGATCGCGGGTGTGCCGATCCGCAGAGGTTGATCCGTACGGATCACGGATCGGCGACGATCCGTTGCACCCCTAGAAGCGACCTTTCCTCCCTAGTTTTAGGGTTTGGAAAAAAGGAAGGTAAAATGATATCCTGATTCAAATGAAATTTGGAAACTACCTTAGGTAGGAAATCCGGACGAGGACGTATGACCACTCTGTCCTGATGAAGAACCATAAAAGGTTCCTTGCAAGAAAGGGCGGCCAATTCTGACACCCTTCTGGCCGATGTTATAGCCACTAAGAAAACGAATTTCCTGGTCAATAGGACAAAAGGAATATGCCTAATAGGTTCAAAGGGCTGACTCTGTAAGGCTGAAAATAACAAATTTAGGTCATAAAGGTGGTTTAAGCGGTGGCCTCAGGTGCGTTACTCCCTTGACAAAGGTTCGCACCAAAGAATGGGAGGCAATTGGTCTCTGGAAAAATTGATAAGGCCGAAATCTGTCCCTAAAGCGAGCTGCGAGTCTACTCCTGTTTGAAGAAAGGCGAGAACTCTTCCAATCGTATACTTACGAGAGTTCCATTTCCTTTTCTCACACCAAGAAATGTATGACTTCCATACTCTGTAATAGATAGCTCTGACTTTCTAGCGTTTATCAAAGTGGACAAGACTGAACCCATAATACCACGGTCTTTCAATAGTCTGGTCATCAAATTCAGCAACCGTAAAGAAGGATGGAATATGGGCCCTTGAGACAACAGGTCTGGGCGGCAAGGAAGGACCAACGGGTCCCCTACTGCCAATTTCACAATCTCCGAGTACCATGATCTCCTGGGGCCACTAAGATCACCGGCTTCCGTTCCTCCCGTATTCTGTGTAGTAAGTGCAGCAGAATCTGGATCGGAGGAAAGGCATATATCAGAGAATACTGATTCCAAGGATCCACTAATGCGTCTATCCCGACAGCAAGCGGATCCTTGGTCCTGGATACAAACCTGTCCAGTTTGGCATTGAATCTGGATGCCAGCAGATCCACATCTGGGGTCCCCCAGTATTGGCAGATCTGTAGAAAAATCTCGGGATGCAGGGACCATTCCCCTGGTAACAATTTCTGGTGACTCAGGAAATCCGCCTGCCAATTGTCCACCCCCGGGATAAACACTGCCGACAGAAACGGCACATGTTTTTCTGCCCAGGTTAGTATATGATTTACTTCTCTTTGGGCTGCCCGACTCCTGGTACCTCCCTCGTGGTTGATATACGCCACTACTGTGAAGTTGTCGGACTGAACTCTGACAGGAAAACCCCGCAATCTGGACGTACAGAATCGCAGGGCCAGACGAGCTGCCCGGATCTCCAATAGCTTGATGGGCAGAGTCCATTCTGTCTGGGACCACACTCCATGAATAGATGCTTCCTCTAGGACTGCTCCCCAGCCGAGAAGACTGGCGTCCGTGGTCACCACATTCCAGGCCACTGGTGGGAAAGACTTCCCTCTTTTTAAGTTTCTGGTTCTTAACCACCAAGAGAGGTTCCATAGAACCTGTGGAGATAGAACCATAGGTTGATCCAAGGTTCGAGCAGACTTGTCCCAGGCTTTCAGGATACTGTTCTGGAACACTCTGGAGTGGAACTGTGCATATGGCACTGCGCTGAAAGATGACACCATCTTGCCCAATAACCTCATGCACAGCCGAACAGAAGGTGTTAGCTTTATTTTCACCTTCTGTACCAAGTTCCACTATGGAGGCGACCTTTAAGGGCGGAAGAAACACTCTTTCTTGGGCGGTGTCCAAGACCAGACCCAGATACACCAAGGCTTGGGTCGGACAAAGAGCTGACTTGTCCAAATTTAGTACCCAACCTAGGCGTTGTAAAACCCGTACTGTTCTTGACACGTTTAGAAATAGTATAGGGCGAGAGTATTCCCTTTAGAAGTAGATCGTCCAGAAATCCAATTATGGAGACTCCTTGAGATCTTAGGGAAGCCAACACTGGGGCCAGAATCTTTGTGAAGACCCTGGGGGCCGTGGCTAGACCGAAAGGCAGTGCCAAAAACTGGAAATGATTGCCTTCTACAGCGAAGCGTAAGAACCTTTGGTGTGGACCGAAGATCGGCACATGAAGGTACGCATCCTTGATATCTATGGACGCTAAATAGGATCCGTTTCTCATGGACCTTATTACTGAACGAACTGACTCCATGCGGAAAGATCGGACGTCTACAAAGAAGTTGAGAGCCTTGAGGTCCAAAATGGGCCTTACTTCCCCATTTGGTTTTGGCACGGTGAATAGGTTTGAGTAAAACCCCTTGAATCTTTCCTCGTGCGGGACCCTTACAATTACTCCCTGCATCAGCAGATGGTGTAAAGCTAGGAATAGGCATCTTCTTTTCTCTGGACCTGCCGGGACCCTTGAGTGTAGAAAGCGGTTTGGGGGAACCTCCCGGAACTCTAGTCTTTAACCGTATTTTACAGTGAAAATGACCCATCTGTCTTGAACCAGTTCTTCCTAGGCCTCCCCAAACAGCCGAAGCATGCCCCCCACCCGTGAGAGCGGGGGGCGCCCCTTCACAAGGTAGACTTGGAGTTGGGCTTGGGTGGCTTTTGGATCCAGCGTTTTTTCTGATCCTGTAGTCTTTTAAACCTAGATGGCTGAGGCCGTCTATACCGCTTAGGGGAAGAGGCACCAGGCCCTGGAGGATTAGGAATTTTATAAGAGGGCTGCTTCCCCTTCTTTTTAATAGGAAGCAGAGCGCTCTTTCCTCCAGAGATCTTTTGGATATATTTATCCAGATTTTCGCCAAACAGGCGCTCTCCATGAAATGGAAAAGCAGCAAGTAGCCTTTTACATGGCATCTCAGCAGACCAGTTCTTTAGCCACAATACTCGGCGCATATGAACTGATAATAACGCAAAACGAGACATCTGTTAGATTGACTCTTTTAAAGCATCTACTGCAAAACACAAGGCATGAGAGATCTCTGATAGCTCCTCAGCAGATTCCTCCTGGCAAGGAATGTTTTTTACTATCCTCTTAAAGTGATCGTTTAGGGATTGACAAATCCCAATGGCTGCAATAGCAGGCTGAACTGCTGCACTGGCAACCGAGAAGGAGGCCTTTAATAAGGATTCTAGCTTTTTATCAGCCGGATCCTTAAAAACCTGGGCATTATCCACTGGACAGGTTAAATTTTTATTTACAGAAGATATGGCAGGATCTACCAAAGGTGTGCTCCATTTCTTCCTAAACTTCTCCTCCATAGGGTATAACACAGAAAACCTTTTGGGAGGTAAGTATATCCTGTCAGGATGCTCCCAGTCCGCATAAATCACCTGCTCCAGTAACGGATGCAAGGGAAAAGCTTGGGAAATTTGTTTAGGTCGCAAAGATCCCAGAGTAGAACAGGAGAGTGCAGAATCCTGAACCGGGGGTAACTTAAACCCAATTCATACCATCTCCATTAGAGATTGGATAAACAATTTCTGGGAATGGGAGGCTGAAATTGGCTCTTCAGAGCCAGAGTCCTCAGCCTAGGAATCATCAGCCTCTCCTACCTCTTGGTCCTTTATGACCACCTTCTCCGGATCCTCTGCCCATTCTGGTTCCAGGTCACCTGGACCCATCTGGCTATAAGAGTCCTGGGGCTCTAGTGACTCTCCACTTGGCCCAGGTTTAGGGGAGGGAGATCTATTACGCTTCCTTTCCCCTTGTGTTACAGAGGCAATCATGCCAGCTATTTTGCCTTCAAGGCCCGCTAAGGCAGATGCCAAATCATCCTTTGTAACATAAGCCGAGGCAGGTACATTGGTAGTGGCCACTATGCCTGACAAATGCAATGGCTCAGCTAGGTCAGAAGCCACAGGTCCTTCAGTAGAGACTGAGGCTGCATCAGCATGGGGTTGGTCTCCTGTTTTTTGTGGAGGGACTCTTACCCCTGGGCTTGCCTTGTTCCCTGTTAATCGTTTCCTGGAAGACATTGCTTACACACGAGAAATAACCAAGGAGTAGTGACTGAAAAATGACAAAAAAAAATGTTGTCACTGAAATGATCTATTGCTCAAACATGCCATGGTTATATGTGGGATTACACCCCAAAATACATTCTGCTGCTTCTCCTGAGTACAGGGATACCATATGTGTGAGACTTTTTTAGAGCCTAGCCACGTAAATTCTTGATTTCACTCCTCACTGCCTATCGGTTTCGAAGGCCATGAAATGCCCAAATAGCACAAAACCCCCTTAATTACCCCATTTTTGGAAAGTAGACACTCCAAGCTTTTCGCTGAGAGGCATGTTGAGTATTTTGCAGATCTCGAAAAAAAAAATACATTTTCCTTTTCTTTCTTAATTTTCCAAAACAAATGAGAGCTGCAAACTACTCACCATGCCTCTCAGAAAATGCCTTGGGGTGTCTACTCATGAGGCCGATGCTTGCACGCGAGCATGGGGGGGACAGGGGTGCTTTTTTTTTTTTTCTATTATTTATTTTGCTTTTTTATTTTATTTTTACACTATTCCTTTCATTTTAATTTTTTAATCATTTTATTGTTATCACAGAGAATGTAAATATCCCCTATGATAGCAATAGGTAGTGACAGGTACTCCTTTTTTTTTTTTTTTTAACAAAATTGGGGCCTGCTAGATCTCTCCTCTGCCCTCCAAAGTATCTGACCACACCAAGATCGGTGTAATAAGATGCTTTCCCAATTTCCCAATGGCACTGTTTATATCCGGCGAAACCGAAGGCATACATGCACCGTTTTTTTTTTTTTTTAACTGTGGTGGTGAAATCACCTCCTACAGCGCTGGAGTCACTGATTTACATATCATGAGAGCAAACGCTGTTGCTTTCAAGATAAATAAGTCAGTGCTGCAGCTGAATGGTGTACCTGAAAAGCAAACAATGGTAGCAAAAAAACATCAACAATCTGTGCCAAAAAAAGAGTAAAAAATATGCGCCGAAGCATGGAGGCAATCTTCCCCTAATGTTGGGGGCAAATCGCCCCTCCACCCCTGCCCCCATGCTTCGGCATATATGCTCTTTTTTTTTTAACTCTGATGGTGAAATCGCCTCCTACAGAACATGAAGCTCGACTAGAAAAGGTTTTTTCAGGGGGGCGTGGCCGGATGTGATCGAGGCAGGATGTGTATTTCCAGAGCTCCTGCCATCCTCCGGCAATTTATCCTGATAACAGCTGATTGTTCGGCTTTGGCTGCTACTGACGGTGCTACTAAGTCAGCGGAAGCAACTGGTCAGTGTAATATGCCATCCTCAGCAGCGAAACAGCAAAAGAATTCACATTTCCAGCCACCGAGAGATCAGAGAAATCTCCGCTCTCAGGGAAGCATGGCGACTAGCCCCGCCCACTCCTCCTCCGTCCAGAATCCTGTGACCGCAAGACTGCGCCAAAACAACTAAGGTAAAGATGGCACAGCAAGGTGCAGCCCTAACACAGGGATCGGAGGACACCGCTTCCTTGCCACAGGAGATTGAGGTGGATACGGAGGCCATAACAGGACCGATCCTAGAAGCCATAGCGGCGTCAAAATCGGAGCTTATGGGGCGCATAGATCTCCTGGCATCAGAGTGCAATCTCATCCATCATGATCTAGACAAGATTAGAGGCAAATTGACCACTGAGGAGAATCGCATCTCAGAGGTGGAGGACACCTCTCATGTGCACAGCTCACAATTAGTGGACTTGAAGGAGATGGTGGGTGAATTACAACGCAGAGCGGATGATGCTGAGGACCGCCAGCGAAGAAATAATGTGCGGGTGGTGGGGTTGCCAGAGGGAGCAGAGGGAATCAACGCGACCACCTTTGCAGAGCAGTTTTTTAAGTCACTGTTGTCCCTCGGTGATATCCCTCCCACATATGTTGCTGAAAGAGCACACAGGGTCCCCACAGGAGCCAGACCCTCAGGCGCCCCGCCAAGACCGTTCCTGGTCTGGTTCCTTAATTACAGGGACCGGGATATGTTACTAGCCGAGGCTAGGAAACACAAAGAGTTAAAATTTGAAAATGCCCGCATCATGCTGTTCCCGGATTTCTCCGCAGAAACACAGAAAAGACGTCGTTCCTTTACTGATGTGAAGAGGAGGCTCAGGGAGAGGGAGCTGAAATACAGCATGCTCTACCCCAGTCATCTACGCGTGCAACATAAAGGTATTGAAACCCCACAAGATGCTAGCGACTGGCTAGATCACAACATGTGAAATCACTGCTGCCTGCTGGGGAAAGGGCACCCCTGTCCTTTCTCTTTTTTTCTGTTTTGCCTCTCCTGGTTCCCGGATTTGTGCTACGCCATTATTCTGATTCACTATTATATTGCCGGATTGTTTTTTCGCTTGCTGTTGGAAAAAAGCTTTTTGCAGATCTGTTGCTGCTCTGAGTCGCAGCAGTCCGCTTCTTGCTGGGTTAACTCCAGTACACGAGGTATTATACTTTATGCAAGAACTACCTGCAGTTGAAAAAAGAGAAACCCTCATTGAGTGGTAAGCCCAGCATTATAATTAAATGCCACTGTCGCTGTAGAGCGGCAAATTGTGACAGGATCTTTTATATACCGTATTTATTAGCGTATAACACGCACCCCAAGTTTAGGAGGGAATTTTAAGGAAAAAAACTTTTAGGAGGGAAGTTTAAGGAAAACAAAAACTTACATTAAAATGCCCATCAATGCAGCCTTATCGTGTCCATCTGTAGCCTTGTCAGTGTCATTGCAGCCTTTTCAGTGTCAGTGCAGTCTTGCCCCAGTGTCCATTGCAGCCTTGTCAGTGCAGCTTTGCCCCAGTGCAGCTTTGCCCCAGTGCAGCCTTGTCAGTGCAGCTTTGCCCCGAGGCAGCCTTGTCAGTGCAGCCTTGCCCCAGTGGTCAGTGCAGCCTTGCCCCCAGTGTCCATTATATGCTTGGACAGATCGCCGCCGACATACACATAGCATGTAGTTTTAAATATGGCGCCGCGGAGTTCGGAGGGACTCGGCGGAGCTGAACGAACGCCGCCGAGATACACATAGTCGAGTGTACTCGGCTCTTTCCGGCGCCGCTCACAGTCCCGCCCAGTCCCGCCCTATGATGGACATAACACAGGTCCATATTTAAAACTACACGCTATGTGAATGTCGGCGGCGATCGCTCCGATAGATCACAATTAGCGGGGATCGGCATATAACACGCACCCACGTTTTCCCCTGATTTTAAGGGGAAAAAAGTGCGTGTTATACGCCGATAAATACGGTATATGGACTAAGTCAGGAGTCTCAAGTGGAAGACACGAGCCAAATTTTTTTCATCTTTTTATGCCGAACTGTCGACACTTTTGGTTGAACTCTTTTGGGTTTTTTTGTTACAGGGTCAAAGCTGCATACTAGATTTGTTTTAGTTTGTTTTGTTTTTTTGTTAGTTTCTCAGTTGCTGGTATAACAGCAGGGGGGGGAATGACCACAGTCATACATACTAAGAATATTGTGCATCTGGTGTACCTTTATTGTTCATGTTCTTAGGAATATTCTACTTAACCGTTATTATATTATCATCAGGGACGATCCATATGATAGATATGTTACCCAGAGATAATGGATAGCAGGATAAAAATAGTGTCCTGGAATGTTAGAGGATTGAACAATAAATTCAAGAGAGCTGCAGTATTCCAATACCTTAAACAGGTGAAGCAACATATCGTTCTCCTCCAGGAAACCCACCTGGAGGGAAGTAAGGTTCTCTCTTTGCGCAAACCCTGGATACAGAGGTCATTTCACTCCTCCTACTCCACGTATGCTAGAGGAACCTCTATATTGATTAGTAAGGCAATTGCATGTACAATTCATCAGGTGATCACTGATACGGGAGGACGATATGTGGCACTAGTATTAGAAGTGACATATCAAAAAATATTACTGGTAAATGTTTATCTACCCCCACCTTTTCAGGTAAAAATGTTATACGATCTATTGGTGACTCTGGCTCCACACATGCATTTGCTTATGTTACTGATGGGTGACTTTAATACCATCATGGATCCCACATTGGATTCATCTAATACAAATAGGCCAGCTTCAGTGGATCTGTGCTCCTAGGCATCTGTAGCAGGCAGGGGCGGATCCAGGGGGGGGCAACAGGCCAATTGCCCCCTCCGAGATAGTGGGTCAGTAAATGTGCTGGCAGGCGTCGCTGTGGGTGAGAGAGCCGGTGGGCGGCTCCGCGGCTGAAAGACAGCGGTGGGGAGAGACAGCGGGTCTCGGGCGGCTCCGGTGGGGACTGGGGAGAGACAGCAGGTGGCTCCGGTGGGGACTGGGGAGAGACAGCAGGCGGCTCTGGTGGGGACTGGGGAGAGACAGCAGGCGGCTCCGGTTGGGGATTTGGGAGAGACAGCAGGCGGCTCTGGTGGGCAGAGACAACGGGCGGCTCCGGTGGGGACTGGAGAGAGACAGCGGGCTGCACTGTTGGTGAGCAGCTGTGCGGCTCGGTGACAGCGTGAGCGGCTGCTGGCCACTCAGGGAGCCGGGGGGCGGAGGAGCAGAGAGATAACACCATCTCTCACCGCCCAGCGCCCGCCCTGCATCCCTGCAGTTCTGCCCTTACTGTGTGTGCAGTGTGCAGGCAGCCGCGGCAGCAGAGAGATTACATCATTTCTCTGCTGCTTGACTGGGACACAGCAAGAGATGATTATAGCAGGCAAGTAACAATCCGCAACGTGTGGCATGGGATGTGGCAAGTAACAATCCGCAACGTGTGGCATGGGACGTGGCAAGTAACAATCCGCAACGTGTGGCATGGGACGTGGCAAGTAACAATCAGCAACGTGTGGCATGGGACGTGGCAAGTGACAATCCGCAACGTGTGGCATGGGACGTGGCAAGTGACAATCAGCAACGTGTTGCAAGTGACAATCCGCAACGTGTGGCATGGGACGTGGCAAGTGACCATCCGCAACGTGTGGCATGGGACGTGGCAAGTAACAATCCGCAATGTGTGGCATGGGACGTGGCAAGTGACAATCCGCAATGTGTGGCATGGGACATGGCAAGTAACAATCCGCAACGAGTGGCATGGGACATAGCAAGTGACAATCTACAACATGTGGCATGGGACGTGGCAAGTGACAATCTGCAACGTGTGGCAAGTGACAATCTGCAACGTGTGGCATGGGACATGGCAAGTGACAATCTGCATCTAGTGACAGGTGACATGGCAAGTGGCAATCCGCAACGTGTGGCAGGTGACAGTGGCAAGTGACACGCTCGGGGCCCCCACTGATTCTGCATTATGGTGAGTTAAACTATTTTTTTTATATAACAATGTAACAATAGTAATAATGCGCTTCAATCATCCTGACACCATAACAACCATGGAGCCGTGATGATTGAAGCGCTAACACCAACCATTTCCCCATTAAATTTACCCCAAAAAAAGTATTTTCTGTCAGTGCCCCTCCCGAGACTAGGCTCTGGATCCGCCCCTGGTAGCGGGTCTAACTGAAATTTGGAGGTGGAAGAACCCAGAAGTAGTGTCATATTCACATCTGTCTACCACACATAAATCTTCAGCCAGAATAGATTTAGCGTTTGGGAATGCTTTAATCTTAAATAATCTCTATGAGCCGGAGTACTTGGCTGGGGTGACCTCTGACCGTAATCCGTTGTTGGTTACCCTGACCTTCCCCTCCGGGGGATGGAAAGGGGGTTGGAGACTGGCCCCGGGTTGGCTACAGGAAGGACAGGTAAATACTCAGTTTCAAGCTGCAATGGATACATTTTGGGCAACAAATGTGGATACGGCTGACCCACCTATGGTCTGGGATACTTTTAAAGCGGTGTTGAGGGGTAAATTTTTATCAGCAATAAAAGCAGCCAGGAAAGAACATAATGAGGACTGTGAAATATTTTTGGTTAGAGAGCGGGAGTGTGCACAAATTCAGGCAGACTCTCCCTCGGAGGCTAATTACGCATCCTTACTGGGCTGTAGAAGGTCTGTGGAATTACATTTCACGGACCTAGCTCATACGGAGGCAAGGCGGAGGGCAGAAAACATTTTCGCTGAGGGAGATAAAAATGGCAAGCTGTTGGCTAACCTGGCAGCTGACCAAAGGATACCTGTTAATATCCCGGTAATAAAAAATAGTACAGGGGCCCTGGTATCAGATCCAGTGGGAATTCTAGATGAATTTGTAAATTTCTACAAATCCCTATACTCACCTATTCCGTCCTATGATTTGGCAGAGTTGGAAGAGCTACTACAGAGTCTTTCAATGCCAACACTGACAGACACAGATATTGCCCATCTAGATGAAAGTATCTCTGTGTTAGAAATCGAGGCAGCCATACTTGCCTTTCCACCCAAAAAAGCTCTGGGTCCAGATGGCTTTCCAGCCGACTTTTATAAGCTTTATATGTCACAACTGGTCCACAGACTCAACTTACTGTACGCACACTGCTGGGAACATGGCTCCTTGCCAGCCTCAATGATGGAGGCATATATGGTGCTTCTCCTGAAGTCTGGCAAGGATCCCCAGGCGTGCTCCTCATATCGGCCCATAGCATTGCTTAATATGGATCTTAAGATTCTAGCTAAAGTGCTGGCTACAAGATTGGCCGGGGTTATTTCAACCCTGGTAGATATGGACCAGACAGGCTTTATGCCTGGTATGTCTACGGATACAAACTTACGGAGATTGTTCGCACATTTACAGATGGATAATGCAGAGTTTCCGGCTAAAATCATTGTCTCTATTGACATCGAAAAAGCCTTTGATTCAGTGGATTGGCAATACATGCACAAGGTGTTAGAGGCCATGGGGTTTGGTCCTGGTTTCCGTCGTTGGGTCACACTGCTTTATGGTGCACCGAAGACGGCGGTTAGGCTTGGTACCATGGTCTCTGATTTTTTCCCAATAGGAAGAGGCACCAGACAGGGGTGTCCGCTTTCCCCTTTTCTTTTCGCCTTGATGATGGAACCCATGGCTAGGGCACTTAGACAATCAGAGGATGTGAAGGCAATTCGAGTAGGGAACATAAAAGAATGCATTTCATTATATGCTGATGACTTGCTCTTGTTTCTCAGGGATCCAGGCCCGTCTCTCAGGGCTGCTTTGTCGATTCTGGATAAATTCGCCACCTTCTCGGGTCTTCGGGCAAACTGGAGCAAGTCATCAATTTTACCGTTGGGTACGGAAGCTAAGAAGCTACAAGATGACACATTACCACTTCAATGGGTCTCCTTCATAACTTATCTTGGGGTTAAAATAACTGCCAATATTCAGGACTACATGTCACTAAATCTCCTGCCATTAGTAAATAGATTTAAGCAAAAGACAACGACATGGAAGAATCTACCCCTCTCCATGCTGGGAAGGGTTAGCCTCATAAAAATGAAGTTGCTCTCAGTAAATTTGTATTTCCTACGTCACTCCCCATTGTGGATTCCGAAGGGTTTTTTAAATCACTAAACAGCATAATAGGGACCTTCCTATGGTCACCACAATCTCCGCACATAAGTATCAAAATATTACAGGAGCCATGGGGTCAGGGGGGACTAGCACTACCTGACTGGCAGAAATATTATCTGGCTGGACAGATGGTATTCGCCAGAAGATGGCTGACAGCGGAAGCTGGTGATTCTGCTACAGTCGTAGAGGCGGCACTTCTGGGGTCTTATGATAGTTTAAAGATGGCCCTGTACAGGGGTCCGAAATCTTGTTTGCCCCTGACAGATTCGATGAAAGCAACGATTAAGGCATGGGAAATTACCACCACCTTGATGTCTCCTAGCTATACGGGAATTACTCCTTCGGCTCCAATATGGATGAACCCGAAACTCCCACATTTCTTCTCCCTTCCTGACCCCATGATATGGGCATTAAGGTATTAAGGTATTGAATGACATAACTAGAGAAGGGGAGCTTTGTACATTTGATCAACTGAAGGCCAGACATGATCTTCCTCATTCCTTTTTCTTTCGCTATCTGCAGTTACGCCACGCTTTTAAGGAGCAGTTTACTGGCCAAAGAATTGAATTTATGCCATCAGCATTAGAAAACCTATTAATGGAGGAGGACTTGGTCAAGCCTTTGTCATCTGTGTACAAATCTCTCTTCAAAAGGACACCCTTGGGGATCACCAGATGCAGGGAACAGTGGGAGAGCGAGGTTACAGATGTTCAGGTGGAGGACTGGGACGATATGTGGGACCATCCCTTTAAATATCTAGTCTCAGCAAGAGACCGCTTAATTAATTTTAAGTTTCTTCATCGTGTATATTTTACACCCGGCAGGTGGTCACGCATATACCCAACAGCTAGTAGCCAATGTTGGAGATGCTCTCACTCCCCAGATGACGCAGAACATATTTTCTGGAGTTGCACACAGATTCAAATATTCTGGTCAAGTATTACAGAATGTCTGGCGGAAGTACTCAGCATCCCAGTCCCAATGACACCTAGATAGGGATGAGCTTAGAGTTCGAGTCGAACTCATGTTCGACACGAACATCGGCTGTTCGCCAGTTCTCCGAACAATTTGGGGTGTTCGCGGCAAATTCAAAAGCCACGGAACACCCTTTAAAAGTCTATGGGAGAAAAAAAAGTGCTAATTTTAAAGGCTTATATGCATGGTATTGTCATAAAAAGTGTTTGGGGACCTTGGTCCTGCCCCAGGGGACATGGATTAATGCAAAAAAAAGTTTTAAAAAGGGATGTTTTTTCGGGAGCAGTGATTTTAATAATGCTTAAACTTAAACAATAAAAATGTAATATTCCTTTAAATTTCGTACCTGGGGGGTGTCTATAGTATGCCTGTAAAGGGGTGCATGTTTCCCGTGTTTAGAACAGTCTGACAGCAAAATGACATTTCAAAGGAAAAAAAGTCATTTAAAACTACTTGCATGCCCAATGTTGAGGGCATGTGGCCTGGTACAGTTCAGGAGGGGGGGGGAGCTCTCTCGTCCCCCCTCTTTTCCTGCGGCCTGCCAGGTTGCGTGCTTAGATAAGGGTCTGGTATGGATTTTTGAGGGGGACCCCACGCCATTTTTTTTTCTATTTTGGCCAGGGTTCCCCTTAATATGCATACCAGACCTGAAGGGTCTGGTATAGATTTTGAGGGGGACCCCACGCCATTTTTTTTTTCTATTTTGGCCGGGGTTCCCCTTAATATCCATACCAGACCTGAAGGGCCTGGTGTGGAATTTAGGGGGACCCCCCACGTCATTTTTTTTTTTTTTTTTTTTTTTTTTTTTGGTACGGGGTTCCCCTGTGGGGAATTCCCATGCCGTTTTTTTCAGTGAACTGTTATGTGTATTGTCGGACCGGCAATTCATTAATAGCCGCGAGTAGTTTTAAAAGACTTTTTTTCCTTTGAAATGTAATTTTGCTGTCAGACTGTTCTAAACACGGGAAACATGCGCCCCTTTACAGGCATACTATAGACACCCCCCAGATACGAAATTTAAAGGGATATTACACTTTTATTGTTTCACTTTAAGCATTATTAAAATCACTGCCCCTGAAAAAACGGCTGTTTTTAAAACTTTTTTTTGCATTGATCCATGTCCCCTAGGGCAGGACCCGGGTCCCCAAACACTTTTTATGACAATAACTTGCATATAAGCCTTTAAAATCAGCACTTTTGATTATTCATGTTCGTGTCCCATAGACTTTAACGGTGTTCGTGTGTTCGAGCAAATTTTTTGCCTGTTCACAAGTTCTGGTGCGAACCGAACAGGGGGGTGTTTGGCTCATCCCTACACCTAGAGTCTGTTTAATTGGGTTGGTGGAGGAGGTGGTTCCATCTCAAGCTCACCGCACTTTATTAAATCTTGGGTTATTCTATGGTAGAAAAGCTATATTATTAAACTGGAAAAAAACAGCTGCTCCCACCCTTTCGTACTGGAAAAATCTGGTCAATTCAATCATTCACTTATATAGAGCAACATACAGATCTAGAGGCTGTAAAAAGAAATTCACTAAGGTATGGCAGGCCTGGCTAGATTCTACAGCTACAGTGGGCTAACCAGGAGGATCAATGTCTGCTTAGGTGGTTAATAAAGTTATGTAATTAAGATTCTGGTAACCTTTTAAGTAAATGTAGTCCCTGTTGATCAACAATTTTCTCTGCCGTAAGAGTGTGAATATTGGATATCTGAGGGATATAATGTAAGGGTATGTTTCAAATATACGATGCACACTATTATATCTGTAAATTTTATGGCAGGTAGTCGGGTTGGTGGTTGGGGGGAGGGAAGGGCAGCAATTAGATTGGAACATGTTAGTTTGTTTTAGGCCCTGTGAGGCCGACTCCGATAAGGCATGTTACCTTTCAGGAATGTATGTTTGTTTATATTGAAAATTAATAAAAAGAATTAAAAAAAAAAAAGAAAAGGTTATCTCACGCCTCCATGAAGAAGAATTGAAGTTGTCTTTGGAGAAGTGTCAGTTTTACAGAACCTCTGTCACGTATTTGGGCCATGTTGTCTCAGGGGTTGCTACAGATCCGCAGAAGTTGGAGGCTGTTACCACCTGGCCCAGGCCAAGGACTGTGGCTGAACTAAGATCTTTCTTGGGGTTCTGCTCTTATTATCTGTGATTTGTGGCTAACTTAGCCAAGATCGCTCGGCCCCCTAATGAGCTGTTACAAGTAGCCACGGGAGAAGGAGAGGATGGAGCCAGGGCCAAGAAGTCTGGTGCTCGTAGGAAAGGAGAGTCAGTCCAGGATCAATGGACTCCTCAGTGTGAAACAGCATTTTGGCAACTAAAGAAGAGCCTCATGGAAGCCCCGGCATCCTGGCAAGCCTTATGAACTTCACGTGGACGCCAGCAGAGAGAGACTGGGAGGAGTTCTCTATCAAGAAGAGAATGGTGGTATCAGACCAGTGGCTTATGTGAGTCGTAGCCTTACACCATCTGAGAGGAATTACCCTGTCCACAAGTTGAAGTTCCTGGCCCTAAAGTGGACACTGGTAGACAAACTGAAGGACTATTTGTATGGAGCTGAGTTTGTTGTAAAGGCTGATAATAATCCTTTAACATACCTCTTGACATCTGCCAAATTAGAGGCTACAGGGCACAGATGGCTGGCAGCCTTGGCTGGGTTCAAGTTCAATTTGAAGTACCGACCTGGTGCAGGAGATCAAGATGCAGATGCTTTGTCTCGAAGGCCTCATAGGAAAAAAGAAGAGTCGGAGGATTAGGCCAATGTGACTGAAGAAGGTGTGTGGGCCTTGTGCCAGGGCATGGCTCAGAAGATGAAGGGAGGTGTTGCCGCCGAGTCTTTTGAGGTTCACCCCTCTGGAATACTCAGGTGCTACTGTGGGCTGACGCAAGTTAGAGGTGGGGGCCTACCTCAGCTGTCTAAAAGAGACTTGAGGGAGGATCAGAATCAGGATCTGCTATGCCATCTGGCTAATCAAGCCCTGAACAAGCAGGACCCTGGATTACTGTTGAAGAGCTCCGTGAATGGAGCGAAGGTTCTACATAGGGAATGAAACGGAGTGCAGTTAAGGGATGGAGTGTTGTATAGGTGAGGCCCTTCAGAAGACAAAGAGGAGAAATGGCAGTTGGTCCTTCCTGAAAAGCATCGTCCAATCATTCTGACCTCCCTGCATGATGATCATGGGCATTTAGGGACAGAGAGGAGAGGTAGAGAGTTATTGTCACTCCTGTTTTGCCTGTTATCAGCTTAAGTCATTACCAGTCAGGGCTGCTCCTATGGGCCATTTGCAGAGCCAAGAGCTTTTAGAGTTGGTTTGCATTGACTTCCTGTGCCTGTAACCTGATACAGGTGGAAGAAATAGCATCCTGGTGGTGACTGATCACTTCACTTGTTATGCACAGGCCTATCCTACCAAAGACTAGAAGGCGAGCACTGTGGCCAAAGTTCTTGTTGAAAAGTTTTTTGTGCATTATGGATTGCCTGTACAGATTCATTCTGATCAAGGAAGAGACCTTGAGAGTCGACTAATTCATCAGCTGTGCATCCTGCTGGGCATAAAGAAACCTCAAACCACGCCATACCACCCACAAGGGGATCCTCAGCCTGAGAGGTTTAATCGAACTTTGTTGAATATGTTGGGGACTCTACCTCCGGAAAAGAAGCAGCATTGGGGAAACCATATTGCAGCCATGGTACATGCTTACAACAGGACTGTGAGTGACGCCACTGGTTATTCTCCCTATCACCTCATGTTTGGGAGAGAAGCTCGTCTTCCTGTTGACTTAGCTTTTGGCACCTCAATTGATAATACTCCTTTGACATCTCACAGAGGCTATGTTGACAGATTATGGAAGAACCTGCGGCAAGCATATGAGAAAGCTATGGAACATGCCTCAACTAGGGAGTCAAGAAATAAAAGGAACTTTGACTTGAAAGTAAGAATACAAGATTTACAACCGGGAGATCGTGTGTTGTTGAAAAACTTGGGGATACCAGGGTAACATAAGCTGGCCGATCGATGGAGACCGAAACCTTATGTTATTTGTAAACAGCTTCCTGGGTTACTAGTCTACCAAATCAGACCTGAGGGAAAAAAAGGGCCTCTGAAGATGTGGCATCAAAATCACTTGCTTCCATTGTCTGATGCAGTTAGAGTACCTCAAGCACCTTTGTCATCTCCTCCGAAGCCAATTCCACCCAAGACTCGCTCACAGAAGCAAGTTTCTATCCATGCTGTTTTGTCAGAGGAGGACGAAGATGAAGAAGATTATCTACCACCGCGAGTTCCTAATCCCACCTTATCATCAGGAAAAAGGAGACATGAAGAAGAAGAAGAGCAAGAAGATGTAGTGGCGGTGCCCTTTTGGTTGTGGCTTACAGAGAATGACCCGGATGCCAGTATTCTGAAAGAGAAGAGAGGAAAAGGGCCAACCGAAGTGTCACCTGGAGGGATAACTGAGATGACTAAGACTGCACGCAGGTCTCTCAGGCTGGAGTTGGAAATTCTTCCATCTTTCAGAGAGACTGATAGGATAAAAATCGAGAGTGTCAGTCCAACTTCCGAGAAGGAAAGTAAAGATTTGATAGATTTTTCTGATGAACTTTTGCCGGTATCTGAAGCAAGTTGCCCTGCTGAGATTGGAGACCCTTACATGGGTATGGAGAATAGAGGCTGTCAGAAACCTCCTTCTGTTTCTCTTGAGGAGGTTGATATTTCCTCCCCACCGCCAAGTTCTGAATCCGCAGCCATGGATCTTCCAATGGAGCCTGATAGCCCTGACCGTGCCAAGGGATCAACAGAGACTCCTGTTCAATCTGCTGAGAAGTATTCCCCAGTTCGCCTGAAACGAGATGTAAAACATCCTCCCAAGAGACTCACTTAAGATACTTTAAGAGAGAACTCTGATGAACTGATTCATACTATTCGCAGGCAAGCTTCCATGTCTAAACCCTCTACTGTTAATTGGGTAAGGGGTGACTCTGCTCTGACCTCTGACACCAGTGGGTGGGATACGGCAATTGCCCTGGCCTGTTCAAAAACTGAGTTTGAGTTAACTGAGAGTGCATATAAATGGTTTCAGCAAAATCCAGAAGTGTGTCAATACTTGTTGAATTTAGACTGCGGTAGATGTTATTATAAATTTGTTAACCACCTTTTATCCTTATAAGTTTTTAAAGAGCTGCGCAAATTGTTGGTGCTATATAAATCCTGTATTATAATAATAATAATAATAATAATTTTAGTGTATTTGTGATAATGTATGTGCACACACAATAGGACAGCGCTGTGACACATAATGGTCTTCTAGTTGATAAAGGGAATACTTACCTTTGTTACAGCAGCAGTCCGGTATAAGTTATTTTTGTAGGTATTTGAGTTGTTACACATAGCGCAGGTTTTATTCTATTTATATTGGTGACATAATTGCCCAAATTTGGGGATCAGGAGCCATTTCCACCCTTTACTCTCGGCTGGGGTTCTTTGTATCCATATAACAGATGTTCTACATGACTAAATCTGCAATCAATTTTACTGCAAAATCAAAGGAGCCAAAATGTCTCCCCCCCCCCAGCAGTAATATATTTCTATCCCCCTTGGTGGGAGTGGAGATGACCCATCTATAAGGATATACAGTACATACACACACAGCACAAGGCCGTGTTCACACTACAAGACGTTTCTCAGGGCTGCAGTTCCTCTGAGCTCCACAAGGTGGTGATCTCACTTCAATCCAAACAGGAAGTCTCTATGGAAGGTAGGAAGTGATGTCATGTACACACAGGAAGTCTCTATGGAATACAGACAGGAAGTGAGGTCAGATGCAGAGAAGATGATGCATGTGGTATAAAGTACAAAGAAGACATTGCTGGAAGAAGCAGCAGAGGAGGTAACAAGATCTTATTTACACCCAGTAACCCCCCGTCATGTCCGTCCTCTTCCTCCATAGTCACTGTGAGGTCTTTTATCTCCAGCGGATGATGATACACACATATATAGCATGGATACGAACAGGGCTGTCCTTAATATTGATTGGACCCTGGGCAAACGTTTTCTTGGACCCCCTTCCATGCAACTAAGCTCTCTATCTGCACTGAGACATACAATAAATAGCAGCTAGATTCAAAATCAGTTTACAGAATCAGATCAGGCAGCGATTGCTATTGGTTGGCAGAGGTTACAGTGTATCATTACCGCTCAATCACTGACTGCTCAAGGTTACAGCAAATAATAAGGCTCACTGATTATTTGCTATAGGTTACAGCACATGACTTCTGCTTGTTAATTGGTTGCTAGAGATTACTGTAGATCAATACTGCTCACTGATTGGTTGCTAGAGGTTACTGGACATCCTTACCACTCACCAATTGGTTGCTAGAGGTTACTGCACATTATTACTGCTCACTGATTGGTTGCTAGAGTTACTACATATCCTTACCATTTAATGATTAGTTGCTAAAGGTTACAGCACATCATCTCCTCACTGCCTGCACACCATGGACTGGGAGGTGAGGGGACCCATTAATAGACAGAAAACTCCTGGGATCAGTGGCAATGCTGGGGGGGTTAGTTAGGAGGCAGTGCATTGTGGCAAATTCTGAATCGTGTAGCGCAAAAAAATGGAAATCTTTCTAAGTATATAGTGGGGGATTCTAAACTGACCACCAATGTGAGGGGGGATTTGCACTGACCACTAATGTAACAGGGGTTTTTACATCACCCACTAATATAAAGAGGGATTTCTAGACAGACACCAATGTGATAAGAGCATTTACACCAACCAGTTTTGGTTGAACTAGATGGACCTGTGTCTTTTTTCAACCTGACTAACTATGTAACCACCAGTGTAAGGGGGTATATACAATGACCTCCATGTAAGGGGGAATTTACACTGACAATCATTGTCAGGGAGATTTGTACTGACCACCAATGTAAGGTGACACTTTTACACTGACCACCAATGTAAGGTGACACTTTTATACTGACCACCAATGTTAGAGGGTTTACACTCGCCACCAATTTAAATGTGGATTCTACATGGACCACCAATGTAAGGAAGAATTTGAAATTGACCACAAATGCAGGTTTGGATTTTTTTTACCAATATAAAAAGGAGTTTCTACACTGGCCATCAATGTAATAGGAGCATTCACAGTAACCACCAATGTAAGGAGGGATTTACACTGACCATTAATGTAAGGGGGACCTTCATACTGGCATCTAGTATGAATGGAAGGATTGTACACCAAGTGCCAATGTAATGAGAAGATTTACACTGACCACCAATGTAACTGAGACATTTGTGTGTGTCGGGAAGGCATGCAAAATGGCTTTCCTGACACCACAGAAATGCGCTGCCCTTTAGCACATACACAGCAGTGGCATTAATTGTTAATGACACCCTCACGCATCTGCTGAGATTTGCGTATTCACATCCACCAAACTTCACCATGCTGTGGCACCATGGTATTTTGAAAAAGGGTTCCACCTCCAATTTGCTTACATTTTGCAGAACAGGCTGATGTTAGGCCTAATGACCACAGATGTAGACAGGTCTTTCAAGCATGCCCCTTTACCTTCCCAGTGGGCAGCATTCAGCAGAAGTGATGGTGGATATGACCTCGGGGGGGGGGGGGGGGCATAATATACATATGAATGCAGGTTATTACATGTAAACACAGGGTCTGTAGATGAGTCATCTTTACACAGCAATTGGGCAGCATTAGTAACCAAACTTCACACTGAGATATTGGGACACAGCACAGGACTAAAAGTTCAAGAGACAAGGGAATTTTAACTGGGATAGTTGGCAAGCATGAGGCAACTGCTTTGGGCCCCACAACAATGATGGGGCCCAGGGCAGCTGTCCCTTTTGCCCTGCCTTAAAGACAGACCTGGATACGAAGATTAACCCCTTCAGGGGGATCAGCTATTGATTAATATATCTTCCTTCCAAAGCTGGCCACACATGGTTCAATTTGATCGTTCTGCCAGCAGGCTGAGTGAAAACTGAAGCAATTCCCCCATCCAAACATTGAGGGGGAATCCTTCCCACTGCACTATTGTATTCTGACAATGGGGGGCGCTCCTCCGCTCTCAGAATACACAGATTAGTGATGAAGCTATTGGCTGCAGCCTCACTAGCAAAGTGGGACTGTTGGACCTGCATTGTATGTAATGACATCAGAATGCCTGCTACAAGATTTTAACCTGTGGAGTGTGGGTGTCCTGTGTGGGTGAATTATATCTCAGCCTGAGGTGGGGCTTTAATAAAATTGAAAACCAAATAGTGAGGTGAGGAGGATGCTGGGAATATCATTTGAATGTACTATTTGTGTTCAGATCTAGAGTTTTCCTCCTGTGAAGTCTGGAGATCATATGACCATCACATTGCCTCCAACTTCCTCCCTGATAGAATAGAGAAATACAAAGAAGATTCTAGAAGTCACCAGAGAGATCATTGAGGAGAGGCGAGCGGTGTGTCAGGATGTCACTGTCTATTTCTCCATGGAGGAGTGGGAGTATTTAGAAGGACACAAGGATCTCTACAAGGACGTCATGATGGACAATCAGCCGCCCCTCACATCACCGGGTAAGAGGAGACTTTATTGTAAAGGAGAGAGCAGTACAGAGGGTCCACCTAGATCCCCCATCATCTGATAAACACATAGAAACAATGTATTCAGTCAGTGTGTGTGTTTCCTACAGATGGATCCAGTAATGGGAACCCACCAGAGAGATGTCCCCGTCCTCTGTATTCCCGGGATTCCACACAGGAAGGTCACACCATCCCCCACCATCATCAGGTAGATGAGGAACAATCCCTTGTGATCATTTTTAAACAATCATGTTTGTTACAATGAATGTTTTATTATATATCCAGAATGGAAACCTCAGGGATGATAATATTGATGTTAAAGAAGAGTATAAAGAGGAGGATGAGGAGTATGGAGTGATGGAGGAGTCTTCAGAAGGACACAAGGATATGATGGAGCCACCTAATACCAGGAACCCACCAGAGAGATGTCCCCGTCCTCTGTATTCCTGGGATTCCACACAGGAAGGTCACACCATCCCTCACCATCATCAGGTAGATGAGGAACAATCACTGATAGTATCATTAGGATCTGTACATTATCTGCATTGTTACAGTTGATGTCATTTTTATGCGCTATTCAGAGTGGAAACCTGAGAGATTCTAAAGTTGAAGCTAAAGAAGAGGTAAAAGAGGAGGAAGATCACACCATCCCTCACCGACATCAGGTAGATGATGGACAATTATTGGTGGTTATAATTTTATATACATCATGTTTGTTACAATTAACCACTTCAATACCAGGCACTCCCCCGCCCCCCCCCCCCACCCCCCACCCCCCATTCTGCCCAGGACAATTTTGAGCTTTCAGTGCTGTCGCACTTTGAATGACAATTGTGCGGTCATACAACTGTACCCAAACTAAATTTTTATCATTTTCTTCCCACAAATAGAGCTTTCTTTTGGTGGTATTTGATCACCTCTGCGGTTTTTATTTTTTGCTAAACAAACTAAAAAAGACTGACATTTTTGAAGAAAAAAACGTTTTTTCTTAGTTTCTGTTATAAAATTTTGTTTTCTCCTTCACTGACGGGCACTGATGAGGCGGCACCGATAGGCACCGATAAGGTGGCACTGATGAGGCGGCACTGATGAGTTGGCACTGATGAGGACGCACTGATATGTAGAATTGATGGGCACTGATAGGCGGCACTAATGGGCATCGATAGGTGGCACTAATATGCAGCATTGATGGGCACTGACAGGCGGCACTGATGAACACTATTAGATGGCACTGATGGGCAGCACTGATTAGGCAGGTACTGACAGGTGTTAATGCTGGGCACTGATTGGCACTGTGATGGACACTGATTGGCACTATGGTGGGCACTAATTTGCACTGTGGTGGGCACTGATTGGCACTTTATTGGGCACTGACTGGGCACCGATTGGCAGCTTATGGGTACATTTGATGGGGGCTGTGCTGATATTCAATGTGCTGATTATCAGCACAGACTCCCCCTCTGACAGGGAGAGCTGCCGATTGGCTCTCCCTGTCAGCGCGAACCGAGGAATGCCGTTTACCGGCACTTCCTGGTTCTCGCGATGATCAGCTGTGATTGGTCACAGCTGATCCCGTGGTAAGAAGCCTCTGTCAGAGGCTTCTTATCACGATCCGAGATGCGGCATGTCATATGATGCCCAGTCAGGATAACAGAACCACTTCCCGGACGTCAGTCTGTTAAAGGCCGGTTGGGAAGTGGTTAAAGTTTGGCAAAAATTTTGGCCTGAATTTTGCCTGTTCACCCGTTTGGCGAATAACCGAATTTGCAGGGCGTCTGGTGGGCGTTTGCCCCTGCTAAACGCTCTGCAATGAACTGCACGCTGCACAGTACATTCTAAGCCTTGATTGGGTAATGCTTTGGCCAATCAGGGTGCAGAGAATAGCTGGGTATTAAGGAGTGCGGTCGGAAAGTCTGCCGTGGTGCCCTTTACAACTGATGGGTCGTCAGCTGTCAATGGGCTTCCCTGATGACGGCTGAATAAAAAAGCCAAAAAAAGCAAAAAAAATCAACGTGGGAGCTCCCCCTCCAATCTATACCAGACCCATATCTGAGCATGCAGCCTGATAGGCCAGGAAAGGGGGGGATGAGCGAGCACCCCTCCTCCCTCCTGAACAATACCAGGCCACATGCCCTTAACATGGGGGGGGGGGTGCTTTGGGGCAGTAGGGGCCCCCACCCCAAAGCTCCTTGTCCACTATGTTGATAGGGACAAGTGCCTCTTATCGACAACCCTGGGTGGTGGTTGTGGGGATCTGCGGGCGGAAGCTTATCGGAATCTGGAAGACCTTTTAACAAGGGGGCCCCCAGATCCTGACCCCCCTATGTAAAAGAGTATGGGGTATACAGTACCCCTACCTATTCACCAAAAAAGTAATAAAAATACAGAGACCGTTTTTGACCATTCCTTTATGTAAAAAAATAAAAATACAGTGTCCCCTGATGTAGTTCCATTGTTAATCACGCAGCACCACCGACCCGAAAAAAGAAAAAAACATTGCTCTGCAGTCAACTAAGGCAAACCGCCAAATGCCTGGCTTTCCGTTTGACAGTTTTTATATAGGTAAGCGGTGGAGCCACCCAGTGATGTCAACTTGTGGCACCACCCCCTTGCTATGTCACTGACCAGTGCATGCTGGGAACCCTCCATGTTGAGGGCATGTGGCCTGTTATGATTCAGGAGGGGTGGCGGCGCTTGCTCGTCCCTCCTCATTTTTGACCTGCCAAGCTGCATGCTCGGGTAATGGTCTGCTATACATTTTGGGGGGGGACTCCGTGGTTTTTTTTTTTTTTTTTTGCATGGAGTTCCCCTTAAAACCCATACCACACCAGAAGGGTCTTATATGGATTGAGTGGACCGCCATAATGTTTTTTTTTATATATTTTTCTATTGCCGACCATGGTATTGTATTGCCAGCAATTTTAATGTCATTTCATTCATTTTATCCTTTAGAAATGTCAGTGTCATGGTTATGCAATAGAGTTTGTTTGTCAGCTTACCTGTCTCCATGTGTTCATCCCCAAAGACCAGCTGTCTTTCACCTGACTGCTTTTATTAACTCTCCTCTAGCACGGCTCCACCCCAGCTCCTATCAGAGAACTCTATATTAACCTCTGCACTGCAGGTCAGCCCTGCTGATCAACCTTTGTGTGTTTGGCTTCCTGTTCCTGCCTGCCGTGTGCTCTACGTTTATTTCTGTTACCGACCTTGGCGTGTTCTATACTATTCCTGTCTGCTCATGACCCTGACCTTTTGGCATGTCCCCCACTATCTCTGTTTACCTGTGACCCTGAACCTTGGCGTGTACTCTGTTGTCTTTGTCTGCTTATGGCCTTCTGTTGCCTACTGTGGGTGTGAGCTGGGGGATCCTGGGGGTCGCGACCTGGAGCCAGTTGCAGCCCAGTCTATCCTCACCACTGGAGGCTCTGGTGAACACCTGCTGGCTCTTAGACTCCGCGCCCCATGGAATCCTACGCTCTAACCCCGGTGGGATTCATGCTGATGTTCCAGCGGCCCTGCCTTCCTTATACCCGGACTCCCATCCGCAGCAGTCAGCCGTAGGGTCCACTGTCTTGCGGTGCACTCCTGATCTCAACGGTGTGCATCTGTCGCCTAGCCTCAAGGTGACCTGACAGTCAGTTTTGCTGCAGCAGGTTCTATACATGGTACAGGTGCACTACTTTAAAGGCAGACTAAGGGGACCCCCAGGCACTATATTTAAAGGAATTTTTAATTTTTATTGTTTCACTTTAACCACTTGCCAAACGCACACTATACTTCCCTGAAGCTAAATGACAGCTACAGTGTGGCTGGCTAGTTCTGGGAGGGCGTCCCCATTGGGACCACGGGACCCAGCGCATCACGGGTCAGGGTAAAGAGCCAATCACAGTGGTCATTTACCACGTGATTGCTCTGTGCAATGACAGAGTGATCACTTTGTCAACAAACCGGGATCATGCCTGGTTCAGCTCACGCAGCTGCTGTGTTTCTCTATCCTCTCCTCACAGGCTGTATCAGTGTGAGGAGAGGAAAGAGAAACACTGCAGAAGCGTGAGTTGGCATGATCCTGAGTGTCCCTACAGTGCCATCAGTGTCCCTACAGTGCCATCAGTGTCCCTACAGTGCCATCAGTGCCGCTACTATGTTGGGGTGTTTGCTTTCCAAAATGGGGTCATTTTGTGATTCCATTGTCCTGGTGCTCCAGGGCCTTCAAAAGTGTAATAGGTAGTCAGGAAATGTGTAATTTTATGTCCCTAGAACGCCTGATGGTGCTCCCTGCATGTTGGGCCCCTGTATGTATCACCATACTCCGGAGGAGTAGCAGAATGTATTTCGGGGTGTAGTTGCAAGTATGCATATGCCATGTAAGAGAAATAACTTGCTAATATGACAATTTTGGGGAAAAAAATGTCACTTTGCAAATAAGTGTGGGGAAAAAAATGACAGCTTCTAAAAACTCACCATGCCTCTTACTAAGGCTATTTTCACACTTAGGTGCTTTACAGGCACTATAGCGCTAAAAATAGCGCCTGTAAAGCGCCTCTCCTCTCACTCCAGTGTGAAAGCCCGAGTGCTCTCACACTGGAGCGGTGCGCTGGCAGGACGCTAAAAAAAGTCCTGCAAGCAGCATCTTTGCAGCGCTTTAGGAGCAGTGTATACACCGCTCCTAAAGCACCCCTGCCCATTAAAATCAATGGAAAGTGCTGCTGCAGCGCTTCTTTGCGGGCGCTTTTAACCCTTTTTCGGCCGCTAGCGGGGGTTAAAATCGCCCTGCTAGCGGCGGAAAAGTGCAGCAAAACCGATGGTACAGCACAGCTAAAAATAGCGGCGCTTTACCACCAATGCCCGGCACTTTCAGTGTAAAAGTTCCCTTAATACCTTGGACTGTCTGCTTTACAAAAAGGGGTCATTTGGGGGGTATTTGTGCTTTCTGGCATGTTAGCGTCTCAAGAAATGAGATCGGCCGTCAGTACTTCAGATGTGCTCAATTTTCAATGATTGGCACCATAGCTTGTAGACTCTATAACTTTCACAAAGAGCAAATAATATCCACTGATTTGGGTTATTTTTACCAAAGATATTTAGCAGTAGAAATTCTGTCCCAAATTTATGAAAAAAAAAAAAATTGTCAAAATTTTATAACAGAAATGAAGAAAAATGCATTTTTTTTTACAAAGTTTTCAGTCTTTTTTTAATTTATAATGCAAAAAATATATGTATAAGTGCCCAGTAGGCACGTGGTTAAGCATCATTAAAATTACTGCTCCTGAAAAAACAATCTTTTTTAAAAAAAAATTGCATTGATACATGTTCCCCAGGGCAGTACCCGGGCCCCCATACCCTTTTAGTGGCCAATTATTTGCATATACGCCTTCAAAACGGGGACTTTTGATTTTTCAAGTTCAGGTTCCATAGACTAATAGGGTTCGCCATTTGGGTCAGAACTTTTTCTCTGTTTGGGAGTTCTGGTGTAAACCAAACAAGGGCTGGGGGGGGTATTCGGCCCATCTCTAGCTACAATGAATGTTTTATTATATATCCAGAGTGGAAACCTCGGGGATGATAATATTGATGTTAAAGAAGAGTATAAAGAGGAGGATGAGGAGTATGGAGTGATGGAGGAGTTTTCAGAAGGACACAAGGATATGATGGAGCCACCTAATACCAGGAACCCACCAGAGAGATGTCCCCGTCCTCTGTATTCCCGGGATTCCACACAGGAAGATCACACCATCCCTCACTGTTACCTCAAGGTTGGTGGGACGGAGCTTATAAAACACAGACTCATGGAGACAATGTGTGGATTTTTATGTGATGTCACAAAATTAAAGCTTACATTATATGTTACCGATGATATTTTCTCTCATTTTCTTGATTTAGAGTGGAGATCCAATCGATATAGAATTTGAGGTTAAATCAGAAGAAGAAGAGAGGTATGTGAGGGATGATCAGCAGTCTATGGAGGAGGATGGAATAACTGGGACATTTATAGAGGAGGACACTCCTACAGAGATCAGCACAGGTGGGTTATTAACACTAAATACATTCCTCCACCCATACTGCTCACTGATTGGTCCAGAGTAGGGCGGGGACTGGGTGATATCAGCCTGTAATCCCCTGGTCACTTTCCTGAGCTGTGTTCCCCGTCCTGTATTCCTATATTTCTCTTGGATAATCTTCCTTCTCTGTGCTGCAGACACAATTTATGTATTTAGACTGGATTTATGGAGATTCTGGGGTTCAGCTGGTGGCAAAATGTTCATTTTCACCATAGACGTTACTAGACCTAGGCACCTGGAATATGTAATTTGGATTTCCTTCCCTATGCCCATGTCTAGTAAGATCTCTAACAGAAAAATTCTCCCAGGGTTACTTGCTCTGTTTATGTATATATAAAGGAATTGCGCAATCCTAAACCATATAAACTTCCAATTGTGAAAACCAGAAGAGGTGATAAACAATAAAGCAACCAGTGAAAAAATAATTGAAAAAAATAATAATCAAAAAATTAAGAAAAACCTTAATTTTAAAGTCCAAAAAAATGAATTATATGGTGAATGTCCATGTATAATTCCAGTGCAACGCATGGATATCCACTATATTCAGTGGTAGGCTCTTTTACATCCCAACGGAGAAAGATGAAAACAATTGGCCTCTTACCAGACAAGATGGAGCCCAGATTGTAGGGATTAGACACAGTAATCACCTACGATATTCCACTCTGTCGGCTCCAATGTTAAAACTCTCCTCCCGCTGTTTACAATTGATCCACCAGAGAACAAGGAATGATTTTCAAGCAATTTCCAAAGCTTACAATCGATCTGCTATATTCCTGTCCAGCATATGTGAAAATTCAAAGAAGAGGTAACTTCATAGTGCAATAGAAATGGTTATTTTATTCTAAGTATTGCACACGACCAAACAAAGAAATCCATACAAACACAGCCACCGATTTTCAAACTGCAGGCTGGTGCGTGGTGACGTCACAGAAAGTCTCTCCACCCGACGCGTTTCCCTGTACGAAGCATCGACTGAGAACGGAGTCCAGTCGATCCTCCTTACAGGAAATCATTCCTTGTTCTCTGGTGGATCAATTGTAACAGCGGGAGGAGAGTTTTAACAGAGTGGAATATCACAGGTGATTACTGTGTTAATCAAGCGTGTCTGATCCCTACAATCTGGGCTCCATCTTGTCTGGTAGGAGGCCAATTGTTTTAATCTTTCTCCGTTGGGATGTAAAAGAGCCTACCACTAAATATAGTGGATATCCATGCGTTGCACTGGAAATATACATGGACACTCACCATCTTTACATTTATGTTAATTCATTTTTTTTGGACTTTAAAATTTAAGTTTTTTTTCTAAAATTTTTGATTATTATTTTTTTCAATTATTTCTTCACTGGTTGCTTTATTGTTTATCACCTCTTCTGGTTTTCACAGTGATTTGGAAGTTTATATGGTTTAGGATTGTGCAATTCCTTTATATATACATATTGCTGAATTGAGTATTTAATTCCTTTGGGAGTAGTGACACCTACACATATATATTTTTATTCATCTTTATACAACAATTTTTTTTAAATCATTTATCACTTCACTATTTTTGGTAAGCGCAGAATATTCAGTTTATATATATATATATATATATATTACTTGATCTGTTATCTGTGCTGAGTGGAGGGATATGTCTGTATATTCTCAGACCCAAGTCACTGAGTGCAGTCTCAGGAGATGGGAGGCAGCGGTGTGGGACCTCTGCAACATGTCTCATGTTAAAAATTAATCTTCCACTGATTACTGAATACCAGTATTATGAGTCCTGACCCTTACACTGTATAATTTGTATTGTACTTTACATACTCCTTACCCCTGCACTATATACTCTATGTTGTACATTACATCATTCTGATACTATATAGTCCTATCTGTTGTATCTTATACAATATGTTGTACATTACATAGTCCTGACTTCTGCTCTCTCCCCTCTACCCACTACTATATATACACATAATATGTATTCTCTTTTGTTACACCCATTGTCTACCAGCTGGACATTTTATATCTGATGATTTGATTGGAGCACAGACTTTTACATGTTGATAATAATGTGATAACATCCTCAAACTTGGAACCTTAAACAGAAAGTGATAATGAGGGAGGACTCAATAACCCAATGATGGGGGTCTTCAGGATCAGTCCAGTCTTCATCTTGGTTGTTCTCCCCCCATCCTCACTCTCTGACCTCTGGTGGGGCTCAGCCCCGCTGTTATTCATGACTAAATCATGGACTAAATAAGGAAGTGCAGGACTTCTTGTGTTGGGAAGATGGCAATGAGTGATAGAGGGGGTGGGGGCACTCGTCCTATAATCCCCTCATCACTGTCACTCCTATAAAAGACAGTTCTCGTTGTTTCCTCACTCTCTGACTAAGGTCCATGAATAAAGAAATGATCTGGTAGGAGATCAGAGGACCCATTTACTAGTTACCTTGAGGGGGGAATTGTAAGATCCTCAGAGACAAAGCTGCCTGATGTGGGCGGAGTCCTGGTTTAGGGGAACCAATCTGCTCATGTCTAGTAATAATCTTTGTATTCCTATTTTAGTAGATGGACGGGAGATGAGGAAAACCTCAGAGGATTGTCTCACTTTGTCTCCAGACTGTAAAGTAGAAGATGAGGACATCACACAGTATAGTCCAGGAGAAAACCCGACTACCTCAAATGTCCATCCGGCACCACACAGTGTAGATGGACCATCGTACTCCTCTTATCCTGAGGAACCTCAGACTGTGAGGGACGGTGCCGTCCTTCCAACAGATAAGAGCTTTTCCTGTACTGAGTGCGGGAAGGGTTTTGTAAAAAAATCTGAAATTGTCAGACATCAGAGATTGCACACAGGGGAAAAGCCATATTCCTGTCTTGAGTGCGGGAAATGTTTTTCAGACAAGCCCAATCTTTACACACATCAGAAATTTCACACGGGTGAGAAACCGTATTCCTGTCCTGAGTGTGGAAAATGTTTTGTACAAAAAGTAGATCTTGTTAAACATCAGAGATCTCACACAGGGGAGAAGCCGTATTCCTGTGCTGAGTGTGGGAAATATTTTTCAGCGAAGTCCTGTCTTTCCAGACATCAGACATCTCACACAGGGGAGAAGCCATATTCCTGTCCTGAGTGCGGGAAATATTTTTCACAGAAGTGGCATCTTTACACACATCAGAGATCTCACACAGGGGAGAAGCCGTATTCCTGTTTTGAGTGTGGGAAATGTTTTTCTGACAAGTCCGCTCTTTACAGACATCAGAAATCTCACACAGGGGACATGGCGTATTCCTGTTCTGAATGCGAGAAATGTTTCCATGCTGAATCTTATCTTAATAGGCATAAAAGGTCTCACACAGGAGAGAAGCCGTATCCTTGTCCTGAGTGCGGGAAATGTTTTTCACGGAAGTCCAGTCTTTACAGACATCAGAAATCTCACACGGGGGAAAAGCTGTATCCTTGTCCTGAGTGCGGGAAATGTTTTTTACAGAAGTCAAATCTTTCCATACATCAGAGATCTCACACAGGGGAGAAGCCGTATTCCTGTACCGAGTGCGGGAAATGTTTCTCACACAAGTCCAGTCTTTCCATACATCAGAGATCTCACATGGGAGAGAAGCCAGAGAAGCCATATTCCTGTCCCGAGTGTGGGAAATGTTTTTCACATAAGTCCAATCTTTCCATGCATCAGAGATCTCACACAGGGGAGAAGCCGTATTCCTGTCCTCAGTGCGGGAAATGTTTTTCAGTGAATTCCCATCTTTACAGACATCAGAGATTACACACAGGGGAGAAGCCACTTTCCTGTCCTGAGTGAGGGAATTGTTCCTCACTGAAGTCCTGTCTTTCTGTACATCAGGGATCCCACACAACCCTCGAGATGTCTTAGTGCCTTAAGTGGCGCCGCCCCCCTTGTGACGTCACAACCCAGCATGCACAGGTTAGTGATGTCACAAGGGGCGGTGCCACCAGGTGACATCACCAGGTGGGCCCGGCCCTTACATATATAATATATATGTTTCTTTTTCGGGACTGCCAGTGGTGGCGACGTTGTGATTGATGATGGCTCCACATTGTTTTTTTATTTTTTAATAAAGGAATTTGACACTTTTTTTGGAGAATGGGTGGGGGTACAATGTACCCCATACTCATTCACATGGGGGGCTGGGATCTGGGGGCCCCCTTGTTAAAGGGGGCTTCCAGATTCTGATAAGCCCCCTGCCCCCAGACCTCCACAACCACAGGCCAGGGTTTTGGGGAAGAGACCCTTGTCTCCATCCACAAGGTGCTTTGGGGCCCCCCTGCCCCAAAGCACCCCCCCCCATGTTAAGGGCATGTGGCCTGGTATGATTCAGGACTGGGTGGCACTCGCTCATCCCCCTTTCTTGGCCTGCCACGCTGCATGCTTGGATAAGGGTCTGGTATGGATTTTGGGGGGGACCGCATGCCGGTTTTATTTTTGGCATGGGGTTCCCCTTAAAATCCATATACAACCTGAAGGGCCTGGTATAGATTTTTTTTCTACTATTTTTTACCTGCAAATTTTTATTTTTTTTATTATTCAGCTGTCAGTGGGGAAGCCCATTGACAGCTGATGACTCATTGGTTAGTAAGGGCGCTGCGCCAACTTTCTGTCCAACCAACTTTTACTGCATTCTGATTGGGCATAGCCGGCTTATAGGATTACAGGAGGGGAAAGATCTTTTATTGATTTCAGGACTAAGAACAATGAGACATGGAAAGGAAATGTTTGCCCTTTAAATACATCTGATCTCTGAGAGCCATAGAGAGCCCTGAACCGGCTGACTCCAGACCGACAAGCGATATGTCCATCTGAGACATCTGAAACACCCTGAGACAATCTGTGCATGGACATTTCATCTCATCTGCCATAAACTGTGAGTTGGCTGCCAAAAGCTTGAATGACAAGCGAGACATCTGAGACACTCGAGCGGAGATAACCTGAGCATGGACATTCCATCTTATCTGTTATCTGCTACTAATTGTGAGTCAGCTATATGCCAAATCAACATCTACAGCTGTGACTACGGAATGTATAAGCACAACTTGCAATAAAATCAATTGGAGGTGAGGATCGGAGCTGAGGGATCCAGATATCCCCAACATTTTAATCTTTGCTTTTCTTGACATTTGCTACAGTTATGGATCTGTGCATAATACAAATGACACAGTCCTTGTTGTGGAGTTCACATACATGACCAGACTACACTGATATCGGCCGATATAACTGCACCTGAAGGAGAGAATTTTTTATGTTTGTCTGAGCATCTTTCAATAGCTGATCTGGGCGGGTGTCCCAGCCAAGGATTTCAATTGTCTACTTCATACTGGATCTTTTTTTTTTCTACTTCACAGGGCATTTTCTCATTGGTCAGTCCCTACCTGCATCTATTTACTACTACATACTGTATATCGTTACATTGGATGATTGCACAGATACCTGTTTTCCCTCATATTGATACTCCCCTTTGAGTGGGCGATCCACTCTCTATGTGTGGTGCTATTCAATCAACCCCTCTACTTTTCAGAGATTGATATTGCTCTTAATGAGCTTATCTCTCTGTTGATCTTGTGGTCACACAGTGGATAGAGAACATTCCATCAGCTCATACAAGTCTGTGATGCTTGGCTCTGTATGTGTTATATTTTAATGATACAATAACAACGTTGTTATTTGCGGTGTTTGGTGGAGGTTTTGAACGGACTGCTTTTTGTCTTTTTGTAACCAATGTTTTATGTCCAATAAACTATATTATTTATATATATATATATATATATATATATATATATATATATATATATATATATATATATATATATATATATATATATATATATATATACACATTGATAGTATACTGTCTGAGGTCTCTGTATACCAATCTGTTTTCACTGTGCAGCGCGCATTACAGGGCGTTCGGTGGAGCGAACACCCTGCAAGTTCGGGTGTTCCTCGAAAGGGGCGAACAGCCAATGTTCAGCCTGAACTCATGCTCGGGACAAACCAGTGGACCAACACTGCATGTAAAATTACTAACTTCTATCCACTTCTAGGATTGAATACCCCCATGTACCCTATTCAACCCCCATGCCCCAAATTACATGTCTTTCTACATCCCCCACTCTTCTGTTCCTCTCCACCCTGCTTGATTGCCCTGTATCCCTTTTCATCCATCATTCCCTGCTTCACTGAACTGTCTCCATCTTCATTCTCCTATCTCCATCTTCACCCTCCTATCCTCCTCCCTTCCCCATCTTCATCCTCCTACCTTCCCCACCTTCACCCTCCTTTCCCATTCTTCACCCTCCTCCCTTCCCCACCTTCACTCTCCTATCCTCCCTTCCCCACCTTCACCCTCCTATCATCCTCCCTTCCCCATCTTCACCCTTCTATCCTCCCTTCCCCATCTTCATCCTCCTCCCTTCCCCATCTTCACTCTCCTATCCTCCTCCCTTCCCCATCTTCACTCTCCTATCCTCCCTTCCCCATCTTCACTCTCCTGTCCTCCTCCCTTCCCCATCTTCACTCTCCTGTCCTCCTCCCTTCCCCATCTTAACTCTCCAATCCTCCTCCCTTCCCCATCTTAACTCTCCTATCCTTCTCCCTTCCCCCTCCTCTCCTCCCTTCCCCATCTTAACTCTCCTATCCTTCTCCCTTCCCCCTCCTATCCTCCCTTCCCCATCTTCACTCTCCTATCCTCCTCCCTTCCCCACCATCACCCTCTTATTCTCCTCCCTTCCCCATCTTCACCCTCCTAGTGACTGCAGGCTCCTGGGGAGAGCAGATATAGTGACTGCAGGCTCCTGGGGAAACCAGATATAGTGAATGCAGGCTCCTGGGGAGACCAGATATAGTGAATTCAGGCTCCTAGGGAGACCAGATATAGTGACTGCAGCCTCCTGGGGAGAGAAGAGATAGTGAATGCAGGCTGCTGGGGAGACCAGATATAACGAATGCAGGTTCCTGGGGAGAGCAGATATAGAGAATGCAGGCTCCTGGGGAGCGCAGATATAGTGACTGCAGGCTCATGGGAGAGCAGATATAGTGACTGTAGGTTCCTGGGGAAGACCAGATATAGCGAATGCAGGCTCCTGGGAAGACCAGATATAGCGAATGCAGGCTCCTGGGGAGACCAGATATAGCGAATGCAGGCTCCTGGGGAGACCAGATATAGCGAATGCAGGCTCCTGGGGAGACCAGATATAGTGAATTCAGGCTCCTAGGGAGACCAGATATAGTGACTGCAGCCTCCTGGGGAGAGAAGAGATAGTGAATGCAGGCTGCTGGGGAGACCAGATATAACGAATGCAGGTTCCTGGGGAGAGCAGATATAGAGAATGCAGGCTCCTGGGGAGCGCAGATATAGTGACTGCAGGCTCATGGGAGAGCAGATATAGTGACTGTAGGTTCCTGGGGAAGACCAGATATAGCGAATGCAGGCTCCTGGGAAGACCAGATATAGCGAATGCAGGCTCCTGGGGAGACCAGATATAGTGAATGCAGGCTCCTGGGGAGACCAGATATAGTGAATGCAGGCTCCTGGGGAGACCAGATATAGTGAATGCAGGGTCCTGGGGAGAGCAGATATAGTGAATGCAGGGTCCTGGGGAGAGCAGATATAGTGACTGCAGGGTCCTGGGGAGAACAGATATAGTGACTGCAGGGTCCTGGGTTTAGTATACTTTGACCCCCTCCTCACCCCCCCATTTTCCATGTCAGCTCCCTGCCCCCTTTTCACTTATTTTTTTCCCCCTCTTCACCTCCCTGAATCTCTCTTCCCTCCCTCTTCCCCTCTACACCTAGGGTTTCTACCTATCAGGGATTCACCTGGAAAGTCTGGGTTTTGAATCATGTGTCCAGGTTTCAGTGTGCCTGAAACCCAGACAGGTTATTCAAAGTGGACTTAGGAGTCACACATTATGGGGGTCTCTGTGTTTGGAGTTACCTGTACAGGTGTTACCCTACCCCGCACTGTCTGGGGGCCCCTCCCCGGAGCTGTATGAGTTGAGCTTTAGAAGGGCCGCTGTGTGCTGTGAGGGGGGGGGAGCACACCAGCCAGTTCAGTGCAGACACCCAGCCCGGGCTCTTCCCCTCCTCATATCTCTTTACTATCTATACTCTCCTGTAGGGATGAGCCAAACACACCCCCCCCCCCCCCCGGTTCGGTTCGCAGCAGAACATACAAACATGCAAAAAGTTTGTTCAAACACGTGAACGAAAGTCTATGGGACACAAACGTGAAAATTCAAAAGTGCTAATTTTAATGGCTTATATGCAAGTTATTGCCATAAAAAGTGTTTGGGGACCCGGGTCCTGCCCCAGGGGACATGTATCAATGCAAAAAAAGTTTTAAAAATGTCAGTTTTTTCGGGAGCAGTGATTTTAAGAATGCTTAAAGTGAAACAATAAAAATGAAATATTCCTTTAAATATCGTGCCTGGGGGTTGTCTATAGTATGCCTGTAAAGTGGCGCAGTTTTCCCATGTTTAGAACAATACCACAGCAAAATTACATTTCTAAAGGAAAAAAAGTCATTTAAAACTGCTTGCGGCTGTAATGTATGGTCGGGTCACGGCAATATAGATGAAAATCATTGAAAAAAACGTCATGGGTTCCCCCCCCAGCCCATTACAAGGCTCTTTGGGTCTGGTATGGATATTAAGGGGAACCCCACACCCAAATTTTAAAACAAATGGTGTGGGGGGGCCCCAGGCACTATATACTCTGAAAAGAAGTATATATACTATATAGCCTGCCCTATATACTCTGCAGAAAATTGGGCCTTAGGTGTTGGTGGTACCAGAACACTGTAAGCCCTCACAGTTACTCTTGGTGAGCGCAGCCCTGCTGTGAAATACTATATCAAAAATTGTAATTACATGCCCCTGTTAAACAGGGGCAAAAAAATTGGGCCTTTGGTGGTGGTGGTAGTGCCACAACACTGTAAGCCCTCACAATTACTCTTGGTGGGCGTAGGAACGGCCCTGCTGTGAAATATTAGATCAAGAATTGCAATTACATGCCCCTGTTAAACAGGGGCAGAAAATTGGGCCTTTGGTGGTGGTGCCACAACACTGTAAGCCCTCACAGTTACTCTTGGTGGGTGCAGGAACGGGCCCTGCTGTGAAATATCATATCAAAAATTTTAATTACATGCCCCTATTAAACAGGGGTAGAAAAATTGGGCCTTGGGTGGTTGTGGTGCCACAACACTGTAACCTCTCACAGTTACTCTTGTTGGGCGAAGGAACGGGCCCTGCTGTGAAATTGTAACCTCCCAGGGTCTGGAAATGCATTGCACAAACCTTTCTATAAGGCCTCCTGAAGATGTTTCATCCTCTGCTCCCTCTGCGAAGGTAGGATGAGTTCTGCAACCTTACCCTTGTAACATGGATCACGAAGGGTTAGCAGCCAGTAATGATCCCTCTCCTTGATACCACAAATTCTAGGGTCTTTTCGCAGGCTTTGCAGAATCAGAGAGGCCATGCAGCGTAAGTTTGTAGAGGCATTCGATTCTGAGTCCTCTGGGTCACTAAGGATCACATGATCCATAACAACCTCCTCCCAGCCACGTACAACTCCTTGGGTTTCTGGAGACTGAAAACCATCCCTTGAAGACTGCTGCTGAGTGTTATCCTCCACATCCATGCTGACATAATCCTCCTCCTCCTCTTCTTCTTCCTGTGTGTTTGACGGGCCCGTAGGAATACTATCTGGATAAAGGGGGCCTTGAGAGGTATGGAAGTCCTCTTCCTCCCGCTGTTCTGCCTCAAGTCCCCTGTCCATTATTCCCTGAAGCGTGTGCTCCAACAGGAAGAAAGGAGGGACAGTATCACTGATGCATGCATTGTCGCTGCTCACCATCCTCATGGCCTCCTCAAATGGTGACAGGACAGTGCATGCATCCTTGATCAGTAGCCACTGACATGGTGAAAAGAAACCAAGCTCCCCTGACCCTGTACTGGTGCCATACTCACACAGATACTCATTGATGGCCCTCTGCTGCTTGTGCTGCAGCTATGCCAACGTTGAGTTCCACCTGGTGGGCATGTCACAAATGAAGTGGTTTGTGGTCAGGTTGCATCCCCTTTGAATGTCAGCCAGCCGAGTACTGGCATTGTATGACTGGCGGAAATGACCACAGACTTTTCTGGCCTGCCTCAGGAGATCCTGTAAGCCTGGGTACCTGCTCAAGAACCGCTGCCTCACCAAATTCAGGGCATGTGCCAAACATGGGACATGGGTCAAGTGTCCCTGTTGGAGGGCGGAGAGGTTGGTGCCATTGTCGCATACAACCATTCCTGGCTAAAGCTGGCATGGCGTCAACCACCTCTGAGCCTGCCCCTGCAGAGCTGACAGAATCTCTGTCCCAGTGTGGCTCCTGATCCCTAAGCAGACCAACTCAAGCACCGCATGGCATCTTTTTGCCTGAGTGCTTGCGTAGGCCCTTGAACGCTTACAGAGCACTGCTGGTTCAGAGGACAAATCTGCAGAAGAGGCCATAGAGGAAGAAGTAGAGGAGGGGGTGGAGGAGAGAGCTGTGGCAGAATCACCACTAGCATTTCTTTATCGTACATCACGGGACACAGAGCCACAGTATTTACTGTATGGGTTATATAGGCACCTTTAGGTGATGGACACTGGCACACCCTAGACAGGAAGTTTAGCTCCCTATATAACCCCTCCCCTTACTGGGAGTACCTCATTTCTTTCACCAGTGTCTTAGGTGTTGGTCACGAGTAAAGACGTGCTGTGCTGAGCTCTGCTGGAGAAATCTTTGCTGGGGCAAGCCATGCAACCGGCTCCATTCAAAGTGTGGTTTCCAGGCAGAATTGAATGGTACCCGGGGCTCATGTCCAAAGAAACGAGGTTCTGCCTGCAACGCTTCTCTTTTTAGAGAGCTGGCCCCGGGGATCCAGTGTTTGGTTTTTTCAGCCCTGTTTCCTGGCAGGATGCTTTACAGGCCCAGGAGTGTGAATCCGCCGATAAAAAGGGGACCCGGTTCCTGAAGTTTTTTTTAACGGAGCCCACCGTGAGTGGTGAAGATTGGGTCTGTCTGGTTTACCACACAACCCTGCAGCTGGATAATGTAAGGGAGATTCCTAAGGAATTTTTTAAATTCTTGTGGGTTTTCTCCTTTAACCACTTCCCGACCGGCGCACTCCGATGTACGTCGGCGGAATGGCATGGCTGGGCAAATGGACTTACAGGTACGTCCATCTGAATTTCCCACCGTGCCATTGCGTGCCCGCCGGCCGGGAGCTCCATGATTCAGGTCGCGGGTCCCGTGGACTCGATCGCCGCGGGGATACCCGCGATCGCCTCACGGAGAGGACGAACGGGGAGATGCTGATGTAAACAGCATCTCCCCGTTCTGCCTAGTGACAAGTGTCACTGATCACAGCTCCCTGTCATCGGGAGTGGTGATCAGCGTAGTGACACACACAGCCCATCCCCCCTACAGTTAGTAATCACTCCCTAGTACTGACGTAACCCCTCCCTGCCCCCTAGTGGTTAACCCCTTCACTGCCAGTGTCATTTACACAGTAATCAGTGCATTTTTAATCGCACTGATCGCTGTATAAATGACAATGGTCCCAAAAATGTCCGACACGTCTGCCATAACGTCGCAGTCACAATAAAAATTGTTGATCGCCGCCATTACTAGTCAAAAAAAAATTATTAATAAAAATGCCATAAAACTATCCCCTATTTTGTAAACGCTATAACTTTTGCGCAAACCAATCAATAAACGCTTATTGCGATTTTTTTTTTACCAAAAATATGTAGAAGAATACGTATCGGCCTAAACTGAGGAAAAAAAAAAATTTTTTATATATTTTTGGGGGATATTTATTATAGCAAAATGTAAAAAAAAAATGCGTTTTTTTCAAAACTGTCGCTCTTATTTTGTTTATAGCGCAAAAAATAAAAATCGCAGAGGTGATCATATACCACCAAAAGAAAGCGCTATTTGTGGGAAAAAAAGGACGTCAATTTTGTTTGAGAGCCACATCGCACAACCACGCAATTGTCAGTTAAAGCTACGCAGTGCCGAATCACAAAAAGTGCTCTGGTCAGGAAGGGGGTGAAATCTTCCGGAGCTGATGTGGTTAAGTAAATGTTGCTATGCCTAAAGTCGCCACCGGGGGCTGTCAAGAGCACGTACCTGTGTCACAAGCTGCACTATCCTCTGAGCCCAAGCTCCAGGTAGGATGCGGTAAGGGGGGTTTTTCTCTTCAGGAATGTTCCCCCACAGCTTCTTTCCAGGCTAAGAGGGCATGGGTTAGCGGCGGGCTGCCGCCGCCATTACGGCGGTTCTCCATCCACCAGCCCCCCTTCTCTCCTCCTCCCCAGCCCCCTCTCCACGTTCGATCTGGTCGGATCAGAACCCACGCTCGCCTGGGAAAATGGTCTCTTTAGAAAAAGAGATGAGGGGGGGCGGAAGGCGTGGTTGGAGGAGGGGGGCCGGGCATCAGTGCGGCATCTGCCTGGTTCAACGCCCACAACGCAGGCTATGCATAGCTATAAAGGTGCACTTTTTGCAGGTGCATACCGCTAAGGGAGGGACACAGAGCAGATGGATGGCATGTGAGTGTGGGTCACAATAAAGATGGTAAATTATTGTGTATGTCTCTTTGAGGTTTATCCAATAGAGAATGGCAATAGAACCGAAGAAAAACAGCAGGTGAATGCGCTTACCAGATGCAAGCCTATTATAGGCAGATGGCTTAAACCCAGCCTGGGCCTCTAGACTGATGCCTCTGGACAGATCACAATTTTCATCCTCGTCACGTGAGCCGGTTCATGAGAATATTTATCCAAAAAGAAAAGTACACATATAGTGTAATACTGCTAATTATTACCACACAAAACACCCAGTTTGTGAAGAAAGTGAAAAGAGGATGTGACACTCAATACAATGTGATCATAAAAACATGAATCACCCAAAAGTAATATTGCAACCACGGATGATAATGGGTGTCATATAATCATACACATCAATGAAAAAGTGAGGAACGGTGACACTTTATAACACCCCTCTAGTTGGGCAGGTTTAAGAAAAAAAAAGAAAAAAGAAAAAACTTTGCCCAATCACCAAAAATTAATTACTAGCAGAAAAAAAAAAAAAAATTAATAAGTGATCTAAACACACTAATAGAAAAAAGGGAAGAGCCAGAAAAAAACCCTTGTATGCAGCACACCACATGCACAGGCTGCTTACCAAATAACAATTCATATAGGTAGGATAATACACCCAGCGTGTAAATATGTTAAAATCACACCCACGGGTTTAGGGGATGTTCTGCTTACCAGACATCCTCATATACAGGCAGATCGGTTGGAGCACCGATGGGCTCCAATCTGGAACGATGTGGATAGGTCCTGGCCAATCGTGCCCAAGCTCAGCAAAATATGAGAAGTAGAAAAAACACCAATAGTGTAACACTGTATAGTCCGGTTTAATAGATAAAGAGTAACACTTACATCAAAAGAAGTTAAAACAGCATAAAATGAAGCCGGCCGGCATTCATACACACTCCCGTCCTCACAGGACACACGTGGCGACGTCAGCACGTCCCTCCCAGACGCGTTTCGTCACACGCTGACGTTTTCAATGGGGAACGGGAAGCGTGCTGGGCCACCACGTTAAATATCCACACCAAGCCTCGCCCTGAGTTCCATAGACGGAAACACACGGCGCCATCTTAGGTGTGGGCATCCCTATGTTGCACTGAAAAGAGTGGGATCCGATCGACAATCCAAAGTGCCGTGGGATCACCATCCTTAAATTAAAGATTAAAAACAAAAAGTATATATGAATACATACAATATAGTAAAATTATATAAAAATATAAAAAATTTTTTTTTTTTTTTTTTTTTTTTAGAAATTCTCAACAGGGTCAAGAAGCCTCTTATCAGAAAAAATATAAATAAATAAGACGACAGGGAAGTGACCATTCATATGAGACTGCCATTGTATATCATAATAGTCTTTCCCTATTTTAATACAGGAATCTACATTAATCTGGAATGTGAGTGCAGTTTACACGAAAAACATAGTAAAAAATACACAAACGTAAAGTATGGCGAAACCATAGAGGCATACAGTCAAATGGATATAAATTCATGTGACCCAGATTGTGATGTATAGTTCCTCAAATGGCAAATGTCCCTCCTAACATACTATCAGGGAGACAAATCCTATGGTTGTTTCTCCAACCCATCTAGGATGTATAAGTTGACAAAACCATAAACAGGTCAGGAATGAAGGAAACTATATTAATCCAGTAGGTGGGGGAGAAAGAGAGTCTTTATCTGATTCCAAGGGCTCCCAGAACTCCCATCATATATTACCTACCTAAGGTACATAAAAATCCTGTCTGCCCCCCGGGACGTCCCATCGTGAGTGGTATTGATTCCATCACGTCCCGGGTGGGCAGATATATCGATTTTTTTCTTCAGCCCCTTGTTCAGAAAATGCCCTCTTATATTAAGGATACACGCCATGTGCTCAACCTCCTCTCTAACATTACCATCAAACCAGGGATGTGGATGGTTAGTGCTGACGTATCCTCCCTATACACCATCATCCCCCATGAAATGGGTTTAAATGCGGTGAAGGATGCCCTAACTAAAGGGTCGGGCCTCCCCTCGGAACAAATATCCTTTATTATGGAACTGCTCATTTTTGCAGCCTCCCACAATTATTTTTGGTTTGCCAACAAATTTTATCATCAATGTCGTGGGGTTGCTATGGGGGCTAAGTATGCCCCCAGCTTGGCAAATCTCTTTATGGCCAAGTGGGAGGAGGATGTCATCTATGCCCACCGTAGCCCCCATCTTGTCGTGTGGGCAAGATATATAGATGACATCCTCCTCCTATGGGATGGAGATGGCCAGGAGTTACAACAATTCCTGTCCTCTCTGAATGTCAATGATAGAGGTATACATTTAAATTTTGAGTTGAGTCAGACCCAGATTCATTTTCTGGATCTTACCTTAACTATAGATGAGAACCACCTGTTGACTTCCACCTTTTTTAAGGACAGTGATCGCAATTCCTTTATTTCTTTGGAAAGCTGCCATTATAAACCCTGGCTCCAGGCTATCCCTAAAAGTCAATATATGAGAATACGTAGAAATTGTTCGGACCCTGAGAAATTTAAAGTACAGAGCAACATTCTCACGGAAAGATTCCTTGAAAAGGGCTACCCCAAAGAGAGCCTGTTACCAGCCTTGATGGAAGTGCAGGACATGAATAGAGAGCTCCTATTGGCTGATAAGCCCAGACTTAGGGGAATGGACCAAAATTTTGGGGTACCTTTTATTACTTCCTATTCCCTTCAACACAAGGAAATAAAGCAATTAGTCTCTAAACACTGGCATATTATTGCCAATGATCGGGTGTTGAAAGAGGCTTTACCATCTAGACCAAAAATTGTTTTTAGAGGGGCCCCGTCACTGAGGAGCCAATTGGCCCCTGTAGTACTGGACCCCCCAACTGTTAAGACAACCTTTTTCAACCAACTGACGGGCTTTTATAAATGTAATAGGTGTCGAGTATGTTCTCTCAGTTCCTGTCACAATAGGAAGACCCAATCTTTTGTGTCTACAGTAACTGGGCGAACCCACCAAATCACCCCATTTATCACTTGCTCCACTATGGGGGTGGTTTACATGTTGCAGTGCCCTTGTGGCCTGCAATATGTGGGACGGACCAAACGCCCCCTTCAGGTGAGGCTTAATGAGCACGTCACAAATATCTTGACGGGTTTCAAAAATCACTCCGTGTCCAAGCATTACCGCCTGGTACACGACAGAAACCCTGCCAACACACTGTTCTTGGGTATTGATCGGTACCAACCCCACTGGCGAGGTAGTTCTATGGTGCGGGACATCTCCAAACTAGAGATGTCATGGGTCCATAGAATTAAGAGCTATACACCCCATGGACTCAATATAGATGTAGACGTCAATGCGTTTATTGACAACTCTTGATATATAGGGGTGAATAGAACATACCAGATTGCTATGTTTGAGGGCGAATAGGATATACTGGATTAATATAGTTTCCTTCATTCCTGACCTGTTTATGGTTTTGTCAACTTATACATCCTAGATGGGTTGGAGAAACAACCATAGGATTTGTCTCCCTGATAGTATGTTAGGAGGGACATTTGCCATTTGAGGAACTATACATCACAATCTGGGTCACATGAATTTATATCCATTTGACTGTATGCCTCTATGGTTTCGCCATACTTTACGTTTGTGTATTTTTTACTATTTTTTACTATGTTTTTCGTGTAAACTGCACTCACATTCCAGATTAATGTAGATTCCTGTATTAAAATAGGGAAAGACTATTATGATATACAATGGCAGTCTCATATGAATGGTCACTTCCCTGTCGTCTTATTTATTTATATTTTTTCTGATAAGAGGCTTCTTGACCCTGTTGAGAATTTCTAAAAAAAAAAAAAAAAAAAAAAAAAAAAATTTTTTATATTTTTATATAATTTTACTATATTGTATGTATTCATATATACTTTTTGTTTTTAATCTTTAATTTAAGGATGGTGATCCCACGGCACTTTGGATTGTCGATCGGATCCCATTCTTTTCAGTGCAACATAGGGATGCCCACACCTAAGATGGCGCCGTGTGTTTCCGTCTATGGAACTCAGGGCGAGGCTTGGTGTGGATATTTAACGTGGTGGCCCAGCACGCTTCCCGTTCCCCATTGAAAACGTCAGCGTGTGACGAAACGCGTCTGGGAGGGACGTGCTGACGTCGCCACGTGTGTCCTGTGAGGACGGGAGTGTGTATGAATGCCGGCCGGCTTCATTTTATGCTGTTTTAACTTCTTTTGATGTAAGTGTTACTCTTTATCTATTAAACCGGACTATACAGTGTTACACTATTGGTGTTTTTTCTACTTCTCATATTTTGCTGAGCTTGGGCACGATTGGCCAGGACCTATCCACATCGTTCCAGATTGGAGCCCATCGGTGCTCCAACCGATCTGCCTGTATATGAGGATGTCTGGTAAGCAGAACATCCCCTAAACCCGTGGGTGTGATTTTAACATATTTACACGCTGGGTGTATTATCCTACCTATATGAATTGTTATTTGGTAAGCAGCCTGTGCATGTGGTGTGCTGCATACAAGGGTTTTTTCTGGCTCTTCCCTTTTTTCTATTAGTGTGTTTAGATCACTTATTAATTTTTTTTTTTTTTCTGCTAGTAATTAATTTTTGGTGATTGGGCAAAGTTTTTTCTTTTTTCTTTTTTCTTTTTTTTTTCTTAAACCTGCCCAACTAGAGGGGTGTTATAAAGTGTCACCGTTCCTCACTTTTTCATTGATGTGTATGATTATATGACACCCATTATCATCCGTGGTTGCAATATTACTTTTGGGTGATTCATGTTTTTATGATCACATTGTATTGAGTGTCACATCCTCTTTTCACTTTCTTCACAAACTGGGTGTTTTGTGTGGTAATAATTAGCAGTATTACACTATATGTGTACTTTTCTTTTTGGATAAATATTCTCATGAACCGGCTCACGTGACGAGGATGAAAATTGTGATCTGTCCAGAGGCATCAGTCTAGAGGCCCAGGCTGGGTTTAAGCCATCTGCCTATAATAGGCTTGCATCTGGTAAGCGCATTCACCTGCTGTTTTTCTTCGGTTCTATTGCCATTCTCTATTGGATAAACCTCAAAGAGACATACACAATAATTTACCATCTTTATTGTGATATGGACAGTATGTTTGGATTTCCAAGACTGTATCAACATTAGACAATATTTATATTTCAGGATCAAAAGACTTTATCAACAATTTTTCCTTTTTTTATTTAGCGCGGTTTTTTTATATATTGTTTTGTTTTGGTGTGCTTCACTTATAACCGCAGCTTTTGATATTTGTTTCTAAGCGCAGTTTTTTCTTTAAAAAAAAATGTGAGTGTGGGTGACACAGGCATTTCCAGGCATGTTTACATAGCATCAGACTGAGCCTTGATAGCAGCGGCAGTTGCTGGACTATTTTGCTCAGCAGTGGGTGCATTTCTCGTACTACCTCTGTATTTGTGCTTAGCACTATGGGCAGAAGGGGAGGTACAAATGCCCCGAAAAATAAGGGCTCAAAGGGATCTCCCTCAGACTCTGAGGACCCCCCTCTGCAACGCCATCTCCCCCTGAAAGACCTAGGGAGGCTGGTCAGAGTGAGCCATCGGGGTTAGGGGCTGCAACTGCTTCTGGCATTTCAGCCCCTGTATATATTACTCAGGAGGATTTTTCCTCAACCATGAGTGGATTGGAGGAAAGATTAACGGCCTAAATTGCATCTTCACAAAGTGGAAGGAAACGCATAAGGTCCCCTTCTACCTCCCAGGACCCTCAAACAGAGGAAATCTCGGAAAGGGCAGATGAATCCCCCTCAGGGGACCCGGAAGAGACTGATGACTCCTCTTCTGAGGAATCAAGTGGGGAAGGACCCTCTTCAGCTTCACAGGCAGAGAAATTGCTGGTGCATTCTCTTACTGAACTGGTCCGCTCCACATTTAACCACCTCAATATTGGGCACTTTCACCCCCTTCCTTCCCAGACCAATTTTCAGCTTTCAGTGCTCTCTCACTTTGAATGACAATTACTCAGTCATGCTACACTGTACCCAAATGAAATTTTTATCATTTTGTTCACACAAATAGAGCTTTCTTTTGGTGGTATTTATTTACCACTTCATTTTTTATTTTTTGTGATATAAACGAAAAAAGAGCAAATATTTTGAAAAAAACCCAAAATTTTCTACTTTTCTCTTTTAAAAGAAACCAAAAAAATTAAACTTTATCGAAAATTTAGGCAAAAATGTATTCTACCACGTCTTTGGTAAAAAAAAATCCTGATAATTATATGATCATTGGTTTGTGTGAAAGTTATAGAGTCTACAAGCCATGCTACGCATTATTGAAAATGTATCAATCCTAATGCACTGATGGCCTAATGCACTGATCTCATTTCTTGAGGCCCTAAAATGTCAGGACAGTACAATAACCCCCTAAATGACCCCTTTTTGGAAAGAAGACAGTCTGAGGTATTTAGTAAGAGGCATAGTGAATTTTTTGAAGTTGAAATTTTTTCCCCACAATGCTTTGGAAAATTAAGAAATATAGATTTTTTTTCTTCTTCACTAAATTGTCATATTTACAAGTTATTTCTCACACACGGTGCAGGCATAATTGCAATTACACCCCAAAATACATTCTGCTATTCGTCCTGAGTATGGCAATACCCCATGTGTGAGACTTTTCCACAGCCTGGCCACATACAGAGGCCCAACATCCATATAGCACCATCAGACGTTCTAAAGGCATAAATTACACATTTCATTTCCTGAGTACCTATCACATTTTTGAAGGCCCTGGAGCACCAGGACAATGGAATTACCCACAAAATGACCCCATTTTGGAAAGAAAACAACCCAATGTATATTCTATGAGGCATAATGAGTCTTTTCAACATGTCATTTCTTTCCACAAGTTTTTGGAAAATGTGGAAAGAAAATGAAAACCTATTTTTTTTTCTCACAAACTTGTCAATTTAGAAGATCTTTCTTACACATAGCATGTACATAACCAAAATGACACCCCTAAATACATTCTGCTACTCATCCTGAGTATGGCGATACCACATGTGTGAGACTTTTCCACTACCTGGCCACATACAGAGGCCCAACATGCAAGTAGCACCTCCAGGCTTCTAACACATAGCATGTACACACCAAGAATTACACCCCAAAAAACATTCTGCTGAGCAAAAGATAAAAAAAAAAAAGCTCACTTGTGGTTTTAGCAGGCAGGAATACCGTTCCAGAGCAGCCAAAGCATTTGTCCAGACAGCCAAAGGAAATGTCCAGGAATTGTCCAGGCAGCAGACAGATATGGAAAAGTATGAACATGGTTCAGTACAGTCCAAGGTTTAGCAGGCAGTTCAGGTAACAGGCATAGGCATGGCCAGTCCAGGTGGCAGGCAAAGGCATGGCAAGGTCATGTGGCAGGCAAAGGCATGGCAAGGTCATGTGGCAGGCAAAGGCATGGCAAGGTCATGTGGCAGGCAAAGGCATGGCCAGTTCAAGTGGCAGGCAGAGGCATGACCAGTTCAGGTGGCAGCAGGCAGCACTTTGTACATTGGGCCTTGGTCAGGTAAGACCTGAGGACAAGGGTAGAGGCTTCTTCCCACCCAAATCTCTACTAAGCCTCCGAGTCTCCAGACCCTAATCCGAGAAAACTAAAAACCCGGAGAAAAATGTTTTCTCCACTCGGAAAACCTTTTCTGGAGCCCCTCACATATGTGAGACCCCTGGGCTGTACAGTGGCAGGGCAAATGATCAGTTCAGGAGGCAGGCAAAAAGCATGGTCATTTAACAGTCCGGGTCAATTCACGTTGAAGGCAGAAAGATGTTTGGCAGAAGCATAGTCGTTAACAGTCTGGGTCAATTCACATTGAGGGCAGAAACATGTTTGGCAGAGGCATAGTCGTTAACAGTCCGGGTCATTCACAGAAATGGCAGATAGTGGAAAAAAATAATCTTCACTGTACTAATAGTGTAGTGAAGTATGATAGCTCCGATAGCACGTTCCAATACAGAGGCCTGGTTGGGAGGGACATTGGGGACAGTAGTATCGGGTGTCATGGCGAATTCCTCTACTTGCACATACACAACATTTTTTGGGGGGTTTGCGACCTGTTTGGGTAAGAGGGAGGATTTCGGGAAAGTGCCTTTCATGGAGTCTGGCTAATGAATCGGAGCGAATTAGTTGAGGGGCTTGGCCTTGGGGATAGAGGGCTGTGACAACGTCTTCTTGGAATTTTAGATAGGATAGGGAACTTTGGGTGCACTTAGAAAAAATTATATATGAATTAAATAGGGCAAGTTGCATTAAATAAATGGCAACTTTCTTGTACCAAAATAGTGATCTCCTGGTGGCCAAGTAGGGCTGCATCATCTGGTCGTTCATATCCACCCACCCCCATGTATAGGTTGTACTCATGCACACATTTTGGCTTCTGTATGGGGCCTCCTCTTCTCTGAAGTTCCACCAAGGTGTCATCATGTATTGTTGAAAGGATGTAGACATCTCTTTTTTTATCTCTCCACTTCACCGCTAGTACTTCTTCAGTCCGCATACTGGCCATTTCACCCTGCTTCAATTTCTTGGTGACCAATCTTTGTGGGAAGCCTTTGCGGTTGGTCCGTGCTGTCCCACAGGCCACAGCGTTCTTTAGGTACAAATGGCGGAAAAGTGGGAGACTAGTGTAGAAATTGTCTACATATAGGTGGTAACCTTTCCCAAGTAATGGTTGGATCAGCTGCCAGACAATTTTGCCACTTGTTCCCATGTAGGTAGGGCATCCAGGGGGGTTTAGCTGTCTGTCTTTTCCCTCATAAATTATAAAATCATATGTGTAACCCGTGGCCCTGTCGCACGCCTTATCCGCCAGTCTTCCGGTGAAGTGCACCAGGGATTCATCCACACATATATTTCTATCAGGGGTAAACATCTCCTTGAAGCTGGCGCAAAAAATTGATTAGGGGCCGAATTTTGAATAATTTATCGTAACTGGGATGATTTTGAGGGAGGCATTGGGCATTATTATTGAAGTGTAAAAATCTCACGATCATCTCATAACGGGTTCTGGGCATCAATGACGAATAGACCGGCATGTGGTGGATAGGTTGTGTAGACCAGTAGGAATGGAGTTCATTTTTTTTGTCAGCCCCATGTTGAGGGTTAGGCCAAGGAAAATTTTAAATTCATCCACGGTGAGGGGTTTCCAAACTAAAGGATGGGCATATGAGGAACTTGGATTGTTGGCTATATGTTGGCTGGCGTATAGATTACATTGCTCCACAATGTAGGTTAGGAGATCATTGGTAAAAAATAAATGAAAATAATAAAGTGGGGTTACATTTTCCGTCTGCATCTGAGGGCCTGGCTGGGCTGTAAAAAGGGGTATTACAGGTTCTACTGATGTATCGGGCAGCCATGTTGGATACAGTAGAACATCTGGGAGGCTAGTATGGGCACTGCCTCGTTGATGGGATCCGTTGCTAGCATCTGGCCTATCTTCTAGAAAGGTTGCAGAACTGCTGGTGGATGCTTGCCTATCCCGGAGTGCTGCGCTGCTGGTGGATGCCTGCTGGCGGATGCCCTGGAGTGCTGCGCTACTGGTGGATGCCTGTATATCATCCTGGAGTGCTGGGCTGCTGGTGGATGCCTGCATATCATCCTGGAGTGCTGCGCTGCTGGAGGATGCCCTGGAGTGCTGCGCTGCTGGTGAATGTCTCCTCCTGCTCATTTCTCCTGATTCTCCTTGTTAGGATTCTATCTTCCTCTGTTTCCAACTCGGAGCCACTGTTTTCCACTGGCTCATAGTCGCTATCCGAGTCTGACGGAGAGAACTCCCTGCTACTCTTCTCCGACATACTCTGGAGTATTTGGAGAGCTTCCTCTGCGCTGTAAGATCTTTTTGTCATGTTGGCGGGCAGATGTGTCAGATGGCAGGCAGCAGATGTGTCAGATGGCGGGCAGCAGATGTGCCAGATGGTGGGCGGCTGTGCCAGATGGTGGGTGGCTAGATGTGCCTGATGTTGGCGGGCAGATGTGCCTGATGTTGGCGGGCAGATGTGCCTGATCGTGGGCAGATGGTGGGCGGCAGATATGCCTGATGTTGGCGGGCAGATGTGCCTGATGATGGTGGGTGGCTGATGTGTCAGCTGTTGACGGGCTGATGTGCCAGCTGATGATGGGCTGATGTGCCAGCTGATGACGGGCTGATGTGTCAGCTGATGACGGGCTGATGTGTCAGCTGATGACGGGCTGATGTGTCAGCTGTTGACGGTGTCAGATGGCGGGCGGCAGATGTGCCTGATGGCGGGCGGCAGATGTGCCTGATGGTGGGCGGCAGATGTTCCTGATGATTGGCGGGCAGATGTGCCTGATGACTGGCGGGCAGATGTGCCCGATGACTGGCGGGCAGATGTGCCTGATGACTGGCGGGCAGATGTGCCTGATGACTGGCAGGCAGATGTGCCTGATGATTGGTGGGCAGATGTGCCTGATGACTGGCGGGCAGATGTGCCTGATGACTGGCGGGCAGACGTGCCCGCTGTTGGCGGACAGATGTGCCCACTGTTGGCGGACAGATGTGCCAGTTGTTGACGGGCAGATGTTCACTGACAGGTGTTTTCACTGTTTTGGGGACACTAGCTGGGTGATCAGTGGGTAAACAGCAGACAAACAGCTATAAAACTCACTGATCTCCCGGCTGCAGCACAGATCTCTCTTCCTCTCCTCACTGACAGGCTCTGTGTGAGGAGAGGAAGAGATGAGAGCAGTTACAACGCTCTCTATTTACATTACATGACGACTGTGATTGGACACAGTCGTCATGTGATCAGGAGGGCCAATCACAGGGCCCTCCTGTGTTGTACTGTCTCTGGGAGGCACAGGCAGATCGGGATCACGCCGCTGCGCGGGCACGTGGCAGCGCGATCTCCTGTCAACTGCCACCCCTCCCCCTTGTTTACCATACGATGGCTGTGATTACACACAGCCATCGTGCGGATCAGGAGGGCAAATCACATTGCCCTCCTGCCCCTCCGAGATGCGGCATGTCCGAGTGACACGCGCGCATCTGGATCGCGCGATCCCGCTCCTTCTGAAGGACGTTCGGGAACGTCCAGTCAGAAGGAGGGAGCTCCCACCCGGCTGTTTATGTGCAGTGGCCGGGTGGGAAGTGGTTAAGTTACCCATAACTGAGTCGGTTGAAAAGCCCACTTCTTGTTTGGGTTCACTGAAGCCTCCTCAAGCTGTGCATGATTTTCCTGTCTATTCATTGCTGGAAAAGCTTATATATTATGAGTGGGATCACCCAGATAAGCATTTTTTCCCTCCTAAAAAGTTTTCAACACTTTATCCTATGGAGGAAAAATTTACAAAGATGTGGGGTATACCAGCAATTGACGCTGCTATATTCTCTGTGAATAAAAGTTTGACTTGTCCTATTGACAACGCTCAAATGCTTATTGATCCAACCGATAAAAAGTTGGAATTCCTGTTAAAAAACAATTTTTCCCTGCCAGGTTCAGTAGCTCAACCTGCAGTGGCGGCAACTGGAGTGTGTCAGTCCTTGAGAGACCACTTGAAACAGGTGCTCAAGGTTTTCCCTGAACAGCAGGCCCAGGAGTTAGCCTAGCTGCCAGCGGCTTTGTGTTTTGCAATTGACGCAATCAGAGATTCTATCCTTCAAGACCTATCACCTTACGCTTGGGTTGGTGCATATGCGTAGAATCTTATGGTTGAAAAATTGGTCAGCCGAAGCGCCATGCAAAAAGCCCCTGGCTGATTTTCCTTTCCACGGTGTAAGGCTGTTTGGGGATGATTTGGACAATTATATCCAAAAGATATCAAGTGGGAAAAGTACTCTTTTGCCAGTTAAGAAAAGGAGTAAACGTCCCCCATTTAACCACTTGACCACTGGGCACTTAAACCCCCTTAATAACCAGACCAATTTTCAGCTTTTGGTGCTCTCACATTTTGAATGACAATTACTCAGTCATGCAACACTGTACCCATATAAAATTTTTGTCCCTTTTTTCACACAAATAGAACTTTCTTTTGGTGGTATTTAATCACCGCTGGGTTCTTTATTTTTTGCGCTATAAAAGAAAAAAGACCGAAAAATCTGAAAAAAAATGCATTTTTCTTCATTTCTGTTATAAAATTTTGCAAATTAGTAATTTTTCTTCATATATTTTGGCCACAATTTGTACCGCTACATATCTTTGGTAAAAATAACCCAAATCGGTGGATATTATTTGGTCTTTGTGAAAGTTATAGAGTCCAAAAGCTATGGTGCGAATATCTGAATATTGATCACACCTAAAGTACTGACGGCCTATCTAATTTCTTGAGACCCTAACATGCCAGAAAAGTACAAATACCCCCCAAAATGATCCCTTTTTGGAAAGAAGACATTCCAAGGTATTTAGAAAGATGCATGGTGAGTTTTTTGAAGTTGTCATTTTTTCCCACAATTCTTTGCAAAATCAAGGTTTTTTTTTTTTACTTTTTTTTTTTCACAAAATTGTCATATTAGAAGGTTATTTCTCACACACCGCATATGCATACCACAAATTACACCCCAAAACACATTCTGCTATTACTCCTGAGTATGGCGATACCACATGTGTGAGACTTGTACACAGCGTGGCCACATACAGAGGCCCAACATACAGGGGAGCACCTTCAGACGTTCTGGAGTGCCCAGGCCAATTCTGACATTTCTCTCCTACATGTAAAAATCATCATTTATTAGCTAGAAAATTACATAGAACCCCAAAACATTATTTATGTTTTTTTAGCAAAGACCCTAGAGAATACAATGGTGGTCATTGCAACTTTTTATCTCACACGGTATTTGCGCAGCAATTTTTTTAAAGTTTTTTTTGGAAAAAAAACTGTTTTGTGCTTTAAAAAAAAACAACAGTAAAGTTAGCCCAATGTTTTTGCATAATGTGAAAGATGAAGTTACGCCGAGTAAATAGATACCCACATTGTTAAATGGTTAAACAGGCTCTTTCTCCAGTGCCAGGGGCATCAGCCTCCAGGCAGTCGCGACGGCCTCCACCGTCAGGTTCAAGAAGTAAAACTCAGAGTCAACCCCAGGGACAAAAGAAGTCCTGGGGAGGAAATCTACAAGACAGAACGCTAAAGCCTCTTTATGAAGGGGCACCCCCGCTTGTTCAAAGAGTGCTACAGTTCTCAAAGGTCTAGCAGGAGGATTTTCAGGACAGATGGGTGGTCTCCACAATAACTCTAGGTTACAAACTAGAGTTCCGAGAATTCCCGTCTCCTGGTTTCCTCAGATCAAATTTTCCCAAAGACCCAAAGAAAAAGAAGTCTCTCCTTCAAGTGTTAGATCGACTTTTGTCGCAAAAAGTAATCATGGTGGTTCCCATGGAAGAGCAGGGGTTGGGGTTTTATTCAAACCTTTTCACGATGCCAAAACCAAATGGAGATGTCAGACCCATTACAGATCTCAAAGATCTAAACCAGTTCCTAAAGATTCACTCTTTTCCCATGGAATCAATCCGATCAGTAGTCTCCATCCTACGAGGAGAACTTCTGGTATCAAACGACATCAAGGATGCATACCTGCACCGAAGTGGAAAAACTTCATTTTCAGTTTGTAGCTCTACCATTTGGTCTAGCTACTGCACCTCGGGTGTTTACAAAGGTCCTGGCCCCTCCTCTGGCCAGATTAAGGGCCCAGGGTATAACAATTATAGCTTACCTAGACGACCTGCTCTTAATAGACCGGTCGGTAGCAGGCTTAGACCAAAGCTTGGTCACCACAGTCAACTACCTAGAATACCTAGGTTGGGTTCTCAACCTAGAGAAGTCTTCTTTAAAGCCAATAAGAAGACTAGAGTACTTGGGTCTGGTTATAGATACAACCCAGAAGAGGGTGTTTTTACCCCAGGCAAAAATCAGCGCCATAAAGGAGCTGGTTCAGGTAGTCAGGGCGAAGAAGGGTCCTTCTATTCGCCTTTGTATGAGGTTGTTGGGAAAGATGGTGGCTTCATTCGAAGCGGTTCCCTATGCTCAATTTCATTCAAGACTGCTGCAAAACAGTATCCTGTCTCCCTGGAACAAGAAAGTCCAGGCGCTAGATTTTCCGATGCGTTTGTCATCAATAGTGCGTCAGAGTCTCAGCTGGTGGTTGATACCCAAGAATCTGCATAAAGGGAAATCCTTCTTACCAGTTACCTGGAAGGTGGTAACAACAGATGCCAGCCTTTCAGGTTGGGGAGCAGTCCTGGAAGAGACGACTGTCCAGGGGAAATGGTCCAGAACCGAGAGGACCTTACCCATCAACATTTTAGAGATTCGGGCAGCGTACCTAGCCCTAAAGCCCCTCTGCAACATTCAGGTTGCAGAGTTGTCCTGTTAGGATGCAATCCGACAATGCCACAGCAGTGGCTTATATCAATCCCCAAGGGGGCACCAGAAGTCGTGCAGCCCAGGGAGAGATAAACCAGATCCTATCCTGGGCAGAAAAGCATGTGCCGTGCATATCGGCAATCTTCATTCCAGGGGTAGAGAACTGGCAGGCAGACTATTTAAGTCGCCAGCAGTTGTTCCCGGGGGAATGGTCTCTTCACCCCAACATCTTCCTGGCTATTTTCCAAAGATGGGGGATCCCAGACTTAGATCTGTTTGCGTCCAGGTTCAATAACAAGATCGACAACTTTGTGTCAAGAACAAAGGATCCACTTGCATGCGGGACAGATGCGTTGGTGATCCCGTGGGATCAGTTCTCACTGATTTATGCATTCCCTCCTATTCTGCTGCTATCATGACTTCTTTGCGGGATCAAGCAGGAAAAGAAGTCAGTGGTTCTTGTGGCCCCAGCGTGGCCCAGAAGATCTTGGTATGCAGAAATAGTAAAGATGGCAGTAGGGGCCCCATGGACCCTACCACCACGTCCAGACCTGCTATCGCAGGGACCAGTGTGCCATCCTACCTTACAAACGCTAAATTTAAAGGTTTGGCTATTGAAACCCACATTCTGAAGAATCATGGGCTTTCAGGCTCAGTGATATCTACCTTGATTAATGCAAGGAAGCCAGCTTCCAGAGTCATTTATTATAGAGTCTGGAAGGCATATGTTTCCTGATGTGAATCCAGGGGTTGGCATCCCAGAAAATATGTCAAAGGTAGAATCCTTGCTTTTCTGCAAATGGGGTTAGAGATGAAGCTGGCCTTGAGTACTATCAAGGGCCAGGTCTCGGCCTTATCGGTATTGTTTCAACGTCCGCTTGCTCCGCATTCTTTGGTCCGAAGCTTAATACAGGGGGTAACGCGGCTTAATCCACCGGTTAGAGCACCCCTGAACCCTTGAGACTTGAATTTAGTTCTGTCGGCATTACAGAAACAGCCTTTTGAGCCGATACGACATATTCCCTTGGTCCTTTTGACAAGGAAGCTAGTTTTTCTGGTAGCCATTTCTTCTGCAAGAAGGGTATCAGAATTGGCGGCTCTTTCTTGTAAAGAGCCATATTTAATCATTCACAAGGATAGAGTAGTATTGCGTCCTCATCCTAGCTTTATACCGAAGGTGGTTTCAGGTTTTCATCTAAACCAGGATATTGTTCTGCCTTAATTTTTTCCAGAACCCTGTTCTACGGAAGAAAAGTCACTACATTCTCTGGATGTAGTGAAAGCGGTCAAAATCTATTTGGGGGGCAAGGCTAGCTGCCGAGCTGAATGGAAGCCTGATCTCACAGCTCCTGCACTGAACGGAGAACGGGACCTCAAATCACTGCCTCACTGCCTTTCGCACACAACTACACAGACGCCAAACAGATGATGCTTACTGAAATCACAAAACTCTCCAAACATAAATTCTCATGGTCAGGCCGCCTGGCAGCCTTTAAAATGATGGTATTGCCATGGTTGCTCTACATATTTCGCACGCTTCCTATACCACTTTCATCTACCTACCTGAAATCTCTCCAATCCATCCTAAGCCAATTTGTTTGGCAAGGGAAAAAACCTAGATGTAGTCACACGAAACTTATTAAACACAGATCTGCGGGGGGAATGGCATACATAGACATCAAAGACTACTACAATGCCACCATTCTATCACAAATGAAAGAATGGATGAATACCTCACCCAAAACTCTCTGGAGCGATAAAGAATATCACAAGACACCGGGCACAAACCTCGCCAACTGGTTATTTAGTACCTCTACACATAATTCTCACATTTTCCACTACTCACCCACTGTCCAAGCCTCAGTTAAAGTGTGGCGTACACTACACAATACCAAATGGTCACATGTACTGACGAAACCACTACACATTCCTTTAAACACCTTAAAGCTTCTTACTCCTGACTTAACACTCCCATCCTGGATTACTGACCGGGTAACATACACACAAGAACTTCGCGAACTAACAACCTGCAAATCCTTCTCACAAATAGGCAAAGACCTCAATGCACCCTCCAAAGACTTCCTCAGCTACTTCAGATTACAAAACTGCTTAAAGGCACACACACATCTCTAGAAGGAAAACTACCCTTGAAACTATGGAACTACTTCTTTACAGAACACTCTAACACTAAAGGGACTTCCCTCATATACTCATTCCTACAGGAAAAAAACATGTTCAGCAAAACCAAACCTCTCCTTGATTGGGAAACTGACCTACAGACAGAATTCACAGATGCCCAATGGCAACAGGCAATCACATCTATTTACAAAGCAACAACTTGCAACTCCCTTTGGGAAATCACCCAAAAAACGCTAATGAAATGGTACCTAACTCCATCCAGACTGGCCAAATTCCACAAACACGCCTCACACGACTGCTGGAGAAACTGTGGCCATAAGGGCACCTTCCTCCACATTCTTTGGTCTTGCCCAAAAGCTTTGGAAAAATGTGGAATCCATACTCCAAGACATACTCCATAGCTCGGTTACAATTACTCCACACTTAGCCATTCTTAATCTGGCAATAGAAGATTTTCCCATACACCAAAGAAGAGTGATTACACATGTCCTCCTAGCTACCAAACTCTTTTTTTTTTTCATCATAAATTTTTATTGATTTTTACATAGAACATATATCCATACAATGTGCACATTGTAAAGTTGATACAGAACAGTCGTTTAGGTGTATACAAATAAACAGGTTAGCTGGTTAGCGTTATATCATAGATCCGAGAACTGTCCTATTATCAGTTTCAATAACTGAAGTTATTTGTTGCATGAGTAGCACCGCCTCAGGTGCCCTAATGGGAACACTTTTTCACCTGGGGGGTGGCACTCTATGTGAACAGTCTCTGACTTAAAGAGATCAGATGTAGAATAGATCCTGTAGGTTAAAGCAGTAGCAGTATTCAAAAGAAAAGATTTATCAAGAAAGAACTGTAACGATATGTTGCTTGTCAAGAAAATAAGAAAGGGTTTCTAGGTCGTCAGGTAATCGGTTATGAAAGGAAGGATGCAGCTCCAGACCACAACTCCCACGGTTTCCACTTGTATTTCACAGTATGTGTGAGGTCTGTACTAGAGGCCATCATCAATTCAAAGCTGTAGTGAAGGTTCACCGTAGCAAGAGTATGTTCAATAGAGGGGGCAGTATCCGTTTTCCATAGTCTTGCTATACATAGTCTTGCAGCTAATAAAATATGGGTCACTATGTATCTGTATGGTGTTGGTACTGTGTCGATATTGAGGTTCAGCACAGCTAGATCAGGTGTTGGGTGTAAAGTTTGGTGTGTGACGTCTGAGAGTATTTGGAAGATCGTGTTCCAGTAGTTACGCAAGCGTGGGCACGTCCAAAAGATGTGGAGTAGGTCACCCCTGATTGAACAGCCGCGCCAGCATTTATCGCTTGTAGAAGGGTTAAATTTAGCAATTCTGGATGGGGTTAGGTACCACCTGAGATGCAGTTTTTGGGTATTTTCCCAAAGCGTGGCGCATTTCGTGGATTTATAGATTGACTGGATCGCTTTTTGCCATTGGTGTTCCGTGTATGTCTGACCTAAGTCATGTTCCCAGTGAATATGGGGGGGTTTCTTGGTAAACTGCAGTTTGTAGTGTAGGATATTATAGAATAGGGATATTCCCTTGTGTTTGGGGAGTGGGGATGTTAAATATTAAAAAATAGTAAATGTGCCCGCGCTAGTATAGTGTCACATATAAAATATATAAAAAATATTTTCACATATAAAATACATGTAATGTGATAAATAAAACCATACAGGTAAAATATAATGCAAATAACTATAAATGATAAACCACCAAGTGCATATAAAGGTGCAATCGTGGTAGTAACTAATAAAAGTGCAACGTGCTAAAATATAAATATCAAAACACTTTCCAGTGACAAATGAGTGTATATCCCAATTAATAAATACAAATCACAAAAAACGTGAATAAATAGTGTCCATAAAATGAATAAACATCATGCTTCTTCTGATGGGTGTATAAATCACAACACGTGAAAACTGTGCTCTCCCGTGACACCCCACATGTGCTTGCGCTCACCTTCAGTCCTGTGACACAGTAATTAAACGGTGTCAAAATAAGCATTGGGGCCACTCCTAGGCTCACTCAGGATACAATGATGCAAAGACACTCCTCCCAGGTGAAACTGCTAGGCTCACTCAGGTTACAATGGTGAAAAAACACTCCTTCTCACACCGGGGTCTTCACTGGGGACACACCGACCGGTCCCCCTCCACTTCCAATAACACACCAGGCGTCAATGTCACACTCACCGGCAACCAAGGACACCAAACCTCTGGAGGCGTGTCTGTATTTTGGATGTTAAATATTCCCAAGCTTTAGGATGTATAGTGTACATCTGAAGATGGGAGTCTCTAAGGCAGTGTGTAACTCGCATGTGGGTGAAGAGTTCCGTTTGAGGTAAGTTATACTCTTGTTTCAGGAGGGTGAAAGATTTGGGTTTGTCTAGGAGTAGAACATTTTGGATGGTTCGGATGCCTTTCTTGGCCCATTGGTTTAAATTCAAGTCTGGAGAAAGGTGGTGAAGAGATTCAATAGGAATGGGAGGAATATCGGGTGTGTCTTTGCTGTTGTGTATTAGTTTTTTCCATGCTGAGATTGACGCCACCATGGTGGGGGGTGTTGCCGCCGATAGTTTTGGACCCCAGGGTGAGCTCATTAACCAAGATTGTAGGTTTGGACGAAGCAGGTGTGAAAGTTCTATTGAGCACCAAGGCTTGTTGGGATTCGTGCGGAACCACTCATTAAGTTGGTCCAGGATCGCTGCTGTGTGGTAGTCTTCGAAGTCTATTGTCCCTGAGCCCCCCGCCGATCTGTGATGTCTGAGTGTCGAGTGTGCGCATCTAGGTTTGGTTTCATTCCATATGGTTTTGTTAAGCATGGATTGTAGTGATTTAAAGTAGTATTTAGGCAGGGGTATGGGAAGAGTTCTGAATAGATATAGGATTTGGGGTAGGTGTAGCATTTTGAATGCTGCCAGTCTACCTGACCAGGAAAGATTGTGTTTGGTTATGGTCTGTGCTTCTATCATTAAATTGGCGAGGAGAGGTTTGAAATTGGCTGCAAATAGGAGTTTAACTGATTTTGTAAGGTGGATTCCTAAGTATGGGATGCTTTGGTCAGCCCAAGCAAAGGAGAATTGTGTTTGTAACAGGTTTCAAGAGGTAGCGTCTAGTTTTAGGTCTAATATATGGGATTTAGTTACGTTGAGTTTGTAATATGATACGCGACCGAACCAGTCTAGTAGTTTTTGGGCTTCAGGAAGGGAGGAGTTAGGATTGGTGAGTACTAGTATGACATCATCGGCAAAGAGACTGATTTTATGTGATACTTTTCCTATCGTCAGTTCTGTGATTAGGGGGTTTGATCGAACATGTTCCGCGAGTGGTTCTATGAGCATGTTGAAAATCAGCGGGGACAGTGGACAGCCCTGGCGAGTGCCATTCGTGATGTAGAATGTTTGTGAAAGCATATCTGCAGAGTACACCTTCGCAGATGGGACAGTATATAGAGCCAAGATAGCGTTGTATATGAGGTCTTTGAAACCAAGCTTAGTTAGTACTGCTCTGAGGTAGGACCAGTGTACTCTATCGAACGCCTTCTCTGCATCCAGAGAGAGAAGCAGAGAAGGCGTTCCGCTAGATTCAATATGGTGTATTATGTTTACCATCCTTCTTGTGGCATCAGGAGCTTGTCTGCCTCTAATGAACCCTGATTGGTCTGTGTGTATGATATCAGGCATAACAACCATAAGGCGTCTGGCAATTGTTTTGGCGTAGATTTTTACGTTGAGATTTAATAGGGAGATAGGGCGGAAGTTTTGGGGAGAGGTAGGAGCTTTGCCTGGTTTCGGAATAGTAATGATAAGAGCGTTCAGTGATTCATCAGGAAATGTTGAAGAGGAGGCAGCAATGTTGAAGAATTCTGTCAGCTGGGGAAGTAAGTGTTTGGAGAACCTTTTATAGTATTCCCCCCGTGAGACCATCCGGTCCTGGGGCTTTGCCCGTTGGCAAGGAGGATATTGTGTCGAGAATTTCCCTGTCTGAGAATGGTTCGTTGAGGGAGGTCAGTTGAGAGTCTGTCAGCTTGGGTAGTTTAATTTGTTGGAGGAAATTGTTGATATCTTCATGTGTTGGTTGGTAAGTAGTATGGTCGTGTTTGATGTTATAGAGTTTACTATAGTAGTCGCTAAAGGGATTAGTCAGAGTGTCCGTTGGGTGTGGGTATGATAAAGTTGGAATTTTAGATTTGATCCTTTTTCCTTTAAGGCGTTGCGCTAGTCTTTTACCTGCTTTGTTGGATGTGGAGTATGTGGTAGCTTTGAGCTTGCGCTGGATCAGTTCATAGGAGTGGAGAAGAAGTGAGCGCAGGTCCCGTCTTAGGGTCAATAGTTGGGCTTGGGTGTTCGGGTCTGGGTTAGTTTTATGTTGGGATTCGAGGGTCGCAATTTGGGAAGTAAGGTTGTCTATTTGCTGCGTCCTCTTCTTTTTATATATGGAGCTCAATTTCATGATAATGCCTCTAATAACCGCTTTGTGCGCATTCCACACCGTCAGGGGATCCCCCACTGACCCTTTATTTAAATCAAAATAATCGTTTATATGTTTTTCTATATCTAGGGAGTATGTGGGGTGTTGCAAGATATAATTGTTCGCTCGCCAGAGGAACGTATTCCGCTGGGGTGGCGTGTCGTTGATGGAAATAGAGATTTGGGCGTGGTCTGACCATGTCACGGTGTGGATTACAGATGCGCTGATGTTTTGTAGTAGCCATTTGTCTGTAAGGAACAACTCAATTCTGGAATAAGAATTGTGGTGGGGTGAGAAATAGGTGAAGTCTTTTTCGGACCCATGATGGCATCTCCACACGTCAAAAATTTCATGTGACGTGAGGAGCTGCCTCAGGGGTGACTCTCTCCTTTTCGCGGGAGAAGTAGAGTCCATGTGGATATCAGGAACTATATTGAAGTCACCGCAAATTATCAAATGACCCTTGCCGACTGTCCGAGCCTTATTGAAGGCTTTCTTCAGGAAGCTGATCTAGCGGGTGTTGGGGGCGTAGATATTCATTAAGGTGTAGTTGACTTTGTTGAGGGTGAAGGTTAGTATGAGATATCTACCGTTGGGGTCAGGGAATTGTTGTAGCAGTTGGAAGTCCATCCCTTGTTTGAAAGCTATGAGAACTCCTCTTTTCTTGGAGCTATAGGTGGCATGGTATATTTGGGGGTATTGCCGGTTACGGCACAGGGTTGTTGCCGCGGGGAGCAGGTGAGTTTCCTGGACACAGAGGATGTCACAGTCCAATTTTACTGCAGTGTGCCAGAGGGAGTGGCGTTTTGCCGGGTGGTTGAGGCCCTTGGCATTGAGGGACACAATGTTGCAGGGCATGATCAGAGGATAGTGGGTGAGGTGTGTTGAGTGTAGAAGTGTCACTTACAGTTAGTTGCTTGAAGCGTGCGGTATGCTGGTGGTGGTGTCGGTGATGAAGTTGCTGGACGGTCGGTCAGGTGCGTGTTGTTGGAGATCTGGATCGGAAACCGCAGGAGGGAGCTGGAGGGAAGCAACAAGTTAAAAGGCTTGAGGAGCCAACAGTAAGAACAAGAACTGATAATAGATTTATCTTTCTACTGCAATCTCGCTGTAAACAAAAAAAAAAGAAAAAAAAAGAAAAAACGTGGCGGCGGAACTATCAGAAAGCTTATAAGAAGCTATGCCGCAGGTGGGGGAAAACAGTTAGTGTTCAAAAGGAGAAAAATATAACAGCTAGGAGCATTGCTCAAGGCAGTGAGGGAGAAATGAGCTGTAGAGGTTGTAGCCCAACTTATTCAGGTATTCTGATGGGTATGGTGGATCTTGGGGTTCTGGTTGTTGCGTCTGTGTGAGGAATTTCGTTGTGGTAGAGGGGGGATCCCTTCTGTTGGGGGTTCTAAAATGATGCCCCATTCATGCAGAAGGCGCAGCCCCTTCATTAGGTCGTTGATAGCGTGGATGGTGCCATTTTTCGTGATGAGGATGGTCGCCGGGTATCTCCATTTGTACAGGATTTTATGGTTGGAGAGGCCTTTTGTGATAGGGTTCAGCTTCCTCCTCATTTGTAGAGTGAACTTGGAAAGATCTGGAAAGATCTGTATTGCCTCGTAGGGTCTGGGCAGGGGAGCTTTGGCCCTGGCTTCGGTCATCATTTTTTCTTTTATGTGGAAAAAATGTATTCGCATGAGGACGTCTCTTGGTACTGATGCTGCCAGATGAGACGGTTTGGCAATCCTATGGATTCTATCGATAACGATGTCTCTGGGGGCCGCGTCGGGTAGAATAGTGTGTATGAGATCTTTGGCGTATTTAGGGAGATCATTCGGGGGTATGGACTCAGGGACCCCTCGCAGTTTGACGTTGTTACGTCGGGAGCGATGTTCCAAATCGGCCAGCTTGGCCCGGACCCAGTGTTGCTCATCTTTAATGTCATCCACTGCATCTATAATGTCATTCACTGTGGCTGAACATTCTGTCATGCCCCTTTCCATATTAGAGATTCTATTGTCCATAGAGTGCATCTCTGTGGAGATTTTATTGAATAGGGATGATAAATCTGTCATCAGAGAGGTTTGCAGGGACATCAGCATCTCTTTCAGGGTTGTGTCTATTACTGGCTGGCCTGAGGTGGGGAAAGATGCCATGGAGTTGTGCAGGGCCTGGTTAGACTGAAAGGGGTTAAAGGCTTGGGCCTGGGCTGCAGCGCTGACATGAGGAGAATGCGGTTGCGGTGTATCCATCTGCATCCGCGCCTTAGCAGGGCTGGAAGTTAGGGGATCAGATCCAGGGTCATGAGTAGGGGATATAGGCAGAGGAGCTGTGCCCATTTCAGTCAGGATGTTGTCCGGGAGGTCTGTGTAAGCCTCTCTTGTGTCTATCAGGCCGCCGGCGCCATCTTGGATATCATTGACCTTGTCCTGGAGAAAGAGGAACGTGGTGAGCTTTCTGATGCCTCGTTCTCCCATCCGTTTGCGGGACATTGTCGGTCGGCACTGCGGGCAGCTGTGAGGTGATTTTGGGGCAAATCGCTCTGTTCTGTTGGGAGTTATTTGATCCGGTGTTCTCCCTCGCTGTGGAGCTGTGGAATCAAGCAGCCATTTTCAGCGCCGGCTAGCCACGCCCCCCCTAGCTACCAAACTCTTGATCACTAGAAACTGAAAATCTGACAACATTCCCTCCCTTACGGAAGTACAAACCCATTTCACTTATGAAACCCTTTTGTCACGCAGCAAACAATCCCATACAAAGTCACTAACTCTCTGGAACCCATGGGTCCTTTGGTACTCGAAAAAGAATTAACGATTGAAGTAAGGTTTAACAATTGAATGCCCTGTCTCTCTACTCGCCTTCCACTTGAAGCTCTCCTTCCCCCTTCCCTTATCCCTCCTTGCCCCTCCTTCCTCTTGCACCCCTCCCCTCCTTACCCCACCCCTCCTCCTATCATTCCAGGTCAACTGTTCTACCCTATGTTTATAATTACTTTGTTAACAATTTTTTCTTTCTCATAGAACATTATTCATAAAATCGCTATTCAGACTATACTCACAATATCTAGTCTGTAAACTTACATCTACATGTTCCTTGCTATGACTTCATAACCTGTAGTTAAGAAAACGGATGTTTTGTTTGTGTTGCCTGAAGGTCCTAGAAAAGGACAGGCAGCATCGAAATCTACTATTGCTAAATGGATTCAGCAAGTAATTATTCAAGCTTATGGTTTGAAGAAGAAAGTTCCACCTTTTCAAATCAAAGCGCACTCCACCAGGGCTGTTAGTGCATCACCAGGCCTCTAAGTCTCCGCTGCTGTGATGCAGTAGGGGGCTGCCCTTAAGCTGCCCCCCTAGAGGGCATCCCGGTTCGTTAGAGTTATGCCACCTCCTCCTCTCTTTTATCAGGCACCCAAGTAGAGTCAGTGACCTCATCATCCCCTCCATCCTCGTCACTGGAGCAAACTTGGCAGTATGCTGCAGCTGGGGAAACATGACTGCCAGTTTCTTGTCCTTCTTGGGCAACCCCTCTGTCTAGGCCAGTGGTTCTCAACTCCAGTCCTCAGGACCCACCAACAGGCCAGGTTTGCAAGATAGCTGAAATACATCACAGGTGATATCACTTGCTGCTCAGTGATTGCAGTATTCTAGTCTGCATCTCCCCAAGGTAATACTTAAAATCTGGCCTGTTGGTGGGTCCCGAGGACTGGAGTTGAGAACCACTGGTCTAGGCTCATGTTACTCCCTTCCTCAACCTAGGAACCAACATCGGAGCGTTACAATCACTGCGCATCCTCCAGCAGCATGTACCCGACACTGTGGCTGAATAGTTCGGGGGACTCCTCTGTGCATGATGGTGGGGCGAATGCCCCATAATGTTCATTCTTCGGCGAACGGACGAACACCCGATGTTTCAGTCAAACTTATGTTCGACCCAAACATGGAGCTCATTCCTATTCGGGAGCGGTGCACTTGCTCACCCTATTACTGGATCACATACATGTATATGATCCAGGGCAGCTGCGCTACCCACCCACAGTATATAATTTGTGGGCGGACCATAAGTGGTTAATATTATTGGTTTCATTAACTGATATCCTTAAGTGTGTACTGTACTCACAATTGCATAAGTATGACCTCAGTTAGTTCTGTCCGTATGTTAATTAACACAGTGATTTCCTATGATCGCCAGCTCCATCTAGTGGCCATATTATAGTATTTTTCCTGAAATACCTCCATCAGGGGGGCGCATGCCATCCAAGCAAGACATGCTTGCTTAGAGCTCCGCATCTCCTGAGACTAGACAGCCAGGCATTAGCCACTCATCTCAACCCACACAACCCCATCTGCCAAAACTGCATACTGTCGGGACCTTCCAGTGCAGCCCACGATGGTATACATCGTCTCTAAGCCAAAAGTCTAAGCCTAAATTGATTTGGGACATGCTAGCAAGGGCTTCATCCAAGATGGTGGCGCCAACATCTTCCCGAGCAGACACACCACGCACGCCAAAGCTCCCAGTAGCCACAATAGACGGTGAGTCTGACTCAGAATATGCAGTGACCCTCTTAGCCCTACACTGTGACACCTCCCAGCCTGATCTGCTTCATCAGTTCGAGCAGATGCTCACCAGGGCCCTAAAAAGCACCTCAGATACAATAACTGAGAAGCTGACACTCGAGATCCGTGATGCGGGTCGCTGTACATCAGTACTTGAGCAACGGGTAGATGAACTAGACATCCTCACAAGTAACCACGCTGATGAATTAGAGACCCTTCGCAGGGAGAATGTAACTCTTCAGGCCCACCTTGAAGATTCTGAAAACAGGGCCAGAAGAACAAATCTCTGCATATGTGGGATACCTGACACCATAGCGGATCTCCAATCCACCAGTACTGTGCTCTTCCAAGAGCTTGCTTCATCCATTCCCATAGAGCGCCTAAAGATAGACAGAATCCACAGATCTCTAGCCCCACACCCTGAAGATGGTCCTCTGTGAGTCCTCACCCAAAGCCGACCCTTTGGCTCTGGGTGGAGGCGCCGGCATCTTCAGTAAGGGAATCAGGAAGTGAAGCTTAGTGATACTTCACAGCCTAGTTCCCTACTGCGCATGCGTGAGTCACGCTGCGCGTTCTGAGTGGTCCCTGCTGTCTTCTGGGAACTGTGTGTCTCCCAGAAGACAGCAGGGGGGGACAGAGGAGGGGGCAGACATGGCGTAGATCGCCACAGATACTGCAGTGATCTTTCGCCGGAAGTGGGAGCAAATACCTGGATTAGACAGGTATCTGCTCCCCCTGAAAGGTGCCAAATGTGACACTGGAGGGGGGAGGAACTGGATCAGTGGAAGTTCCATTTCTGGGTGGAACTCTGCTTTAACCTAGACATAAAACTACTATACAAGATTCTCTCAGCCCACCTATACCCCATCGTTGGCACCTTACTCCACAAAGACCAAAACCAGATTCATTCCTTCCTGCCAAGCAGGTGATAACATGAGACGAGCAATGCTTCTAGCCCATACAGCCTGGACCCGTCGTATCCCATCCTGTATTAAAACCCAGAGACCTGTATACTGCCAACTACCCTCCCATGCTATTACATCTTTCCAACCTTACGTCAAAATGGTTCTTTCTGGCACTAGCATGGATGGGCAGAATTGCAGTAGTCAAAATATCTATCCTCCCTAAAACCGATCCAGGCTCCTTCCCATTACTTGCGAATTCTACAGCGTAGGGCTTCGCAGTTCATCTGGGGTAAACTCAAGCCTCGCTTACCTAAACCAACACTTTACATTCCTCGAATTAGAGGTGGAGTCAGCATGCCTAACTTTACAAAATACTTTTATGCCACGCAGCTGGTGCAGCTTCATAAGTATCATGCCATTAAAGAAACTCCACTATGGGCTGCGCTGGAATCTGTAGACTGCATTCCCCTCTCCACAGCTAACCTCCTATGGCTATCACCTTTGCAACGCTGGTCCATCACCAACCCCATAACTAAACATAGCCTGACCATTTGGATAGACTTCAGCTTTGCTTTGGCCTCCAAATACCTACAAATCAAAACATTTCTTCTCCCATGCTCGCCTCCCAATTCCACTACTCCTAGCTTCAAAACCAAGCCCCACCGACATGGACTTATCTTGGATCCCTATGCTCAACTCCTGACATACTCTTCAGCGTCCCTGCCGGCATACACTAACAAATGGGAAAGAGACATTAACCTGACCCTGGGTCACATTTGGCAGGCAACATTGTGGCCCTGGAAACTAACTATAAGTTTCATACTAGTTGGTACCTGGTCCCCTCTAGAATCTCTAAATATCTTCCCCAATACCCTCCACAATGCTTTTGAGGCTGTAGTGCACCTGCCACACACCTTCATATTTGGGGGGGATGCCTCACAGTGCGTACTTCCTGCATAGATGTATTCGGTATCCTATCGACCCTCATCGATACATCCTGACCCAACAGTGGCGCTCCTGAACAACAAACCCTTGACTTTAACCCATCGCCAATTTAAACTCTTACTACTTGTTACCACGGCAGCTAAACAAACAGTTGCAAAAGCATGGAAATCCCCCTCATTATGTGTGCTATCAATGAAACAGAGTCACTCAGGCAATGATTCATGCCAAAATTGAAGCAGTCATACTGGATAAAGTGTCCTCCTACGAAAAACTCTGAAGACCTCGGATCTTCCACTACTTGCTTCCAGACTTTGACGACTCTCTATTACTACCATGATGGCAGAATCAGATCTCTTCCCCCTACTGGTTGCACTGGCCTTGGTCCTCTCTAAGGGCACCCTACCTCCCTGACCCCCCCCCTTCTTTGTATCCCCCCTCTGATCCTCTCATACCCCCTTGTCCTGTTTCTTTCTCCTCTTCTCTAGTCTGACCTACCCAACATTGTCCTTTACTCCTTTGAGCTACTGTGCAGTCCTCCAATATTGTATTGACATACTGGTTATTTCTCTGATGTATGAGGATCACCCCAGAAAAGAGGGAGTATTGCATTTCTAACATCTTATGACTCCTATCCAAACTGTTTGTTGAGAATGTCCCTCTTAGCTCATTTATTTATGGTTACTTTATATATCATATCGGATTTGTACTCTACACCGACCTTCTCTATTTGAGGCCAGCCCCCTTATGCTATGTGTCCTATTGCACTGCATATCTGAAGGTTGTTTTGTATTAAATGTTTTGTACAGAGAGACGTAAGATGACGATTCCCACTCTGTACTTCCATAACTTGCTTTTTGTGATGTATTTTGCATGTTTCAATGAAACATTTGAAAAAAAATACTTCCATCACTAAAAATAGTGCAATAGAGCGTTATGGACACTAAATGGAGCAAATGATCGTATGAAATAAAATATGGGCAAAATTCGTCAAAGCTGGGTGCATGCTGGTTACATTCATTCAACTATTTATTTATTTTTTTTACTTTTAAATAGACCTCTAAGTGTTTGTGAAAGCTTACACCACAAAATGTACTCAGCCAATGAAAGGTAATGACTCCATTTTTATTTTTCTACTGCTATCAATGGACAACACTGTACAACACTTCATCCATGTCTTTGGTGATCTCTGATCTCCTTATGAACTGTTTCTTACATGATGAAGATCAGCCATGGAGTATATCTGAGGTGTATATCAGGGTGTGCTTCTTCCCCACATGAGAGCTGTGATGTCCAGCAACATTCATATAGAAGACATTTCCCACACTCAAGGCACTAATACACCTTGAGGGTTGTGTGGGATCCCTGATGTACAGGAAGACAGGACTTCAGTGAGGAACAATTCCCTCACTCAGGACAGGAAAGTGGCTTCTCCCGTGTGAGATCTCCGATGTCTTTGAAGATGGGACTTATCTGAATAACATTTACCACACTCAGGACAAGAATACGGCTTCTCCAACGTGTGCAATCTCTGATGTCTGTAAAGATTGTACTTCTGTGAAAAACATTTCCCGCACTCAGGACAGGAATGTGGCTTCTCCCCCGTGTGACATTTTTGATGTTGGTAAAGATGAGACTTCCTAGAAAAACATTTTGCGCACTCAGGACAGAAATACGGCTTCTCCCCTGTGTGTGACCTCTGATGTATGTAAAGATTAGACTTCACTGAAAAACATTTCCCACACTCAGGACAGGAATACGGCTTCTCCCCCGTGTGAGACCTTTGATGTGTAACAAGGCTTGAATTCTGTGCAAAAATTTTCCCACACTCAGAGCAGGATAGTGCCTTCTCCCCTGTGTGCAATCTCTGATGTGTGTAAAGACCAGACTTCTGCGAAAAAGATTTCCCACACTCAGAACAGCAATGTAGCTTCTGCCTTGTGTGAGATCTTTGATGTTTGACAAAATATGATTTTGTTGCAAAACATTTCCCACACTCAGGACAGGAATATGGCTTCTGCCCTGTGTGCAATCTCTGATGTGTGTAAAGATGGTACTTCCGTAAAAAACATTTCCCGCACTCAGGACAGGAAAGTGGCTTCTCTCCTGTGTGCGATTTCAGGTGTGTGTAAAGATGGGAGTTCTGTGAAAAACATTTCCCACACTCAGGACAGGAATATGGCTTCTCCCCTGTGTGAGATCTCTGATGTCTGTAAAGACTAGAATTTTCTGAAAAACATTTCCCACACTCAGGACAGGAATACATCTTCTCCCCTGTGTGAGATCTTTTATGAACATTAAGATTGGATTTAAATTGGAAACACTTCCCGCACTCAGTACAGGAAAACCTCTTATCTGTTGGAAGGACGGCACCGTCCCTCACAGTCTGAGGTTCCTCAGTATAAGAGGAATACGATGGTCCATCTACACTGTGTGGTGCCGGATGGACATTTGAGGTAGTCGGGTTTTCTCCTGGACTATACTGTGTGATGTCCTCATCTTCTACTTTACAGTCTGGAGACAAAGTGAGACAATCCTCTGAGGTTTTCCTCATCTCCCGTCCATCTACTAAAATAGAGATAAAAAGATTATTACTAGACATGAGCAGGACTGGCTGAGCCCCACCAGAGGTCAGAGAGTGAGGATGGGGGGAGAACAACCAAGATGAAGATTGGACTGATCCTGAAGACCACCATCATTGGGTTATTGACTGCTCCCTTATTATCACTTTCTGTTTAAGGTTCCAAAGTTTGAGGATTTTATCACATTATTATCAACATGTAAAAGTCTGTGCGCCAATCAAATCATCAGATATAAAATGTCCAGCTGGTAGAAAATGGGTGTAACAAAAGAGAATACATATTATGTTTATATATAGCAGTGGGTAGAGGGGAGAGAGCAGAAGTCTGGACTATGTTATGTACAACATATTGTATAAGATACAACAGATAGTACTATATAGTATCAGAATGATGTAATGTACAACACAGAGTATATAGTGCAGGGGTCAGGAGTATGTAACGTACAATATAAATTATATAGTGTAAGGGTCAGGACTCATAATATTGGTATTCAATAATCAGTGGTGGCCTAAATGTTTACATGAGACAAGTTGCAGAGGTCCCACACCGCTGCCTCCCATCTCCTGAGACTGCACTCAGTGACTTGGGTCTGAGACTATACAGACATATCCCTCCACCCGGCACAGCCAGCAGACAACAGAGCAAGTAATCCTGAGAGAATTGTTCTGTCAGAGATCTTACTAGACCCGGGCATGGGGAGAAGATCCAATAATCATACCCCAGGTGCCTAGGTCAAGTAACGTCTATGGTGAAAATCAACATTTTGCTGCTAGCTGAACCCCAGAATCTCCATAAATCCAGTCTAGATACATAAATTGTGTTTGCAGCACAGAGAAGGAAGATTATCCGAGAGAAATACAGGAATACAGGACAGGGAACACAGCTCAGGAAAGTGACCAGGGGATTACAGGCTGATATCACCCAGTCCCCGCCCTACTCTGGACCAATCAGTGAGCAGTATGGGTGGAGGAATGTATTTAGTGTTAATGACCCACCTGTGCTGATCTCTGTAGGAGTGTCCTCCTCTATAAATGTCCCCGTTATTCCATCGTCCTCCATAGACTGCTGATCATCCCTCACATACCTCTCTTCTTCTTCTGCTTTAACCTCAAATTCTATATCAATTGGATCTCCACTCTAGATAAAAAAAATGAGAGGAAATATCATCTGTAAACTATAAACATACATAAAAAATTCACACATCATCTCTACAAGTCTAGTCATGTTCTAGAACAGGGATATGCAATTAGCAGACCTCCAGCTGTTGCAAAACTACAAGTCCCATCATGCCTCTGCCTCTGGGTGTCATGCTTGTGGCTGTCAGAGTCTTGCTATGCCTCATGGGACTTGTAGTCCCATGAGGCATAGCTGGAGGTCCTCTAATTGCAAATCCCTGTTCTAGAAGCTTCATTCCACCAACCTTGTAACAGTGAGGGATGGTGTGACCTTCCTGTGTGGAATCCCGGGAATACAGAGGACGGGGACATCTCTCTGGTGGGTTTCTGTAGCTGGATGACTCCACCATGGTGTCCTGGTACAGATCTTTGTGTTCTTTTAGAAACTTTGACTCCTCCGTCACCCCATCCTCATCATCCTCATCTTTTATCTCTTCTTTACCCTCAACTTTAGAATCTCTCTGAATATATAATAAAAATGACATCAATTGTAACAATGCAGATAATGTACAGATCCTAATGATACTATCAGTGATTGTTCCTCATCTACCTGATGATGGTGAGGGATGGTGTGATCTTCCTGTGTGGAATCCCGGGAATACAGAGGATGGGGACATCTCTCTGGTGGGTTCCTGGTATTAGGTGGCTCCATTATATCCTTGTGTCCTTCTGAAAACTCCTCCATCACTCTGTACTCCTCATCCTCCTCCTTATACTCATTTTTAACATCAATATTATCATCCCAGAAGATTCCAGTCTAAAAGATATAATGAAATATTAATTGTAACAAACATGCTGTGTATTAATCATACTGTAACTACCAATAATTATCAATTATCTACCTGATGATGGTGAGGGATGGTGTGACCTTCCTGTATGGAATCCCGGGAATACAGAGGACGGGGACATCTCTCTGGTGGGTTCCCATTACTGGATCCATCTGTAGGAAACACACACACTGACTGAATACATTGTTTCTATGTGTTTATCAGATGATGGGGGATCTAGGTGGACCCTCCGTACTGCTCTCTCCTTTACAATAAAGTCTCCTCTTACCCGGTGATGTGAGGGGCGGCTGATTGTCCATCATGACGTCCTTGTAGAGATCCTTGTGTCCTTCTAAATACTCCCACTCCTCCATGGAGAAATAGACAGTGACATTCTGACACCTTATAGGAACCTGACACACACAATGATACAGTCACCATCCAGACACATCCCTTGTCTGTTACTGGATAATGTCCCAGAATTCCCAGCACCGCTCACCTCTCCTGTCAGCAGCTCCATCATCTTCTTGGTGACTTCTAGAATCTTCTGCATGTTGTGTCTCTCAGGTTTTAGGGAGTCACATGGAGGCACTGTGATGGTCATATGATCACCTGACTTCAGAAGAGGAAATCTCTGTGTTGGGGAACCAATAGGAATATCATGTTAGAATCCCAGAATCCTCCTCTCCGGTCAGGTCTGTGTTTTATTAATAGAGATAAGAGTGATGTCATGTGACCTCCCAGAATCCTCCTCACCTCTCCGGTCAGGTCTGTGTTTTATTAATAGAGATAAGAATTATGTCATGTAACCTCCCAGAATCCTCCTCACCTCTCCTGTGTTTTATTAATAGAGATAAGAGTGATGTCATGTGACCTCCCAGAATCCTCCTCACCTCTCCGGTCAGGTCTGTGTTTTATTAATAGAGATAAGAGTGATGTCATGTGACCTCCCAGAATCCTCCTCACCTCTCCGGTCAGCAGGTAGATGATCTCCAGGTTGAGGTTTAGTATCTTCTCAGTCATGTGACTCCGGACCTCCTCCATCCTCAATGGTGCCGTCATTTGATCTATACAGGTCTCTTTGTAGACAGATAACTTTTGGAAAATAAAATAAGAATAATTTGGATGGTATTGGTCACACAATAATAGGATGTGGATGGGAGGGGGGGGCAATAGGAGGGTTGCTGGACATTTAACCACCTCAATACCGGACACTTTTACCCCCTTCCTGCCCAGGCCAATTTTCAGCTTTCAGCGCATTCACACTTTGAATGACAATTACTCATGTAACACTCTGCCCAAATGAAATGTATTTTTTTTCCAAACAGATAGAGTGTTCTTTTGGTGGTATTCAATCCCCACTATGTTTTTAGTTGTTTCCTATATACATTAAAACATACTGACAATTTGAAAAAAAAAACTTTTCTGTTATAAAATTTTTCAAATAAATAATTGTCTTCATAAATTCAATCCAAACTGTATTCTGATATATTTCTTTGGTAAAAATAACCCAAATCGGTGTATATTATTTAGTCTGTAGGAAAGTTGTAGAGTCCACAAACTATGGGATATATCTGAAAATTGAGCAATCCTGATGTACTATTTAATTTCTTGAGGACCTAAAATTCCAGGACGGTACGAATATCCCCCGAAATGACCCCTTTTTGGAAAATAGACAGTTCAAGGTGTTTAGTAAGAGGTATGGTGAGTTTTTTGAAGCTGTTATTTTTTTGTCTAAATTTTTTTTGTTTTTATAGAGTTTTTTTTTTTTTTTAAAGTGTCAGAAGCAGGTTATTTTTCACACACAGCATAGGCATACTTAGAATTACACCCCAAAACACATTCTGCTATGCCTCGTAAAAGGGTACCACATACTGTATGTGAGACTTTTTCACAGCCTAGATGCATAGAGGGACCCAAAATCCAAGGAGCACCTTTGGGCTTTCAAGGAGCATAAATTAAGCATTTAATTTCCTGACTACCTATCACATTTTTGGAGGCCCTGGAGCACCAGGACAGTGGAAACACCAACAAAATGGCCTCATTTTGGAAAGTAAATACTCCCAGATATTTTCTGAAAATCATAGGGTTTTTTTCTTTTTTAGAAAATGTCATTTTGGCCACAAGGTTTTTGAAAATGCAGGAAAGAAAATGAAAATGTACTTTTTCTTACACAAAGTTGTTAAATAATAGGACATTTCTAACACACAGCATAGATAGATATAGATATACCTAGACTTACACCCCCAACACATTCTGCTAATCTTTTATGCGTATGGTGACACCACATGTGTGAGACTTTTTCAAAGCCTGCCAACACAAATCCAAGGAGCACCTTCAGGAGATCTAGGTACATAATTTACACATCTAATTTCCTGATTACCTATCACATTTATGAAGGCCCTGGAGAACCAGGACACCATAAACACCCACAAAATGACCCTATTTTGGAGAGTAAACACCCCAAGGTATTCTTTAAGAGGCATGGTCAGTCTTTTAACCACTTCCCTACCAGGCCAATTCTGACATTTCTCTCCTACATGTAAAAATCATCATTTTTTTGCTAGAAAATTACATAGACCCCCAAACATTATATATGTTTTTTTAGCAAAGACCCTAGAGAATACAATGGCGGTGGTTGCAACTTTTTATCTCACACCGTATTTGTGCGGGAATTTTTCGAATGCGTTTTTTTGGGGGGAAAATCTATTTTGTGTTTTAAAAAAAAACAAAACAGTAAAGTTAGCCCAATGTTTTTGCATTTTGTGAAAGATGAAGTTACGCCGAGTAAATGGATACCTAACATGTCACGCTTCAAAATTGCACACGCTCGTGGAATGGCGCCAATGTTCGGTACTTAAAAATCCCCATAGGCGACGCTTGAAATTTTTTTACTGGTTACATGTTTTGAGTTACAGAGGAGGTCTAGTGACAAAATGATTGCTCTCGCTCCAACGTTTGCGGCGATACCTCACATGTGTGGTTTGAACACCGTTTTCATATGTGGGCGGGACTTACATATGCGTTCGCTTCTGCGTGCAAGCACACGGGGACAGCGGCGCTTTAAAATTTTTTAATTTTTTTTTATTGTTAATTATATTTTATTTTTTTTATTTTTACACTTTTTTGAAAAAAAAAAAAAAGATCACTTTTATTCCTATTACAAGGAATGCAAACATCCCTTGTAATAGCAATATGACATGTCAGGTGCTCTTAATAGTGAGATATGGGGGCAGTAAGACCCCATATCTCACCACTAGGCTGGGAAGCCTGAAATAAAAAATAAAAATAAAACGATCACCGCTTCCCAGCCGAAGTGGCGCCGTTTTTTTGAATGGAGAGGTCGGGCGTGATGTCATAACATCGCGCCCGGCCTCCAATGATCATAGAGACTCCGGCGACCATCTGGTCCGCCGGAAATCTCTATGATCTACTCTCCGCCTCACCGATCGTAACGGTGAGTCGGAGCAAGCACCGGAGGGCGGCGGGAGGGGGGGGACGTCCCCTCTCGCCTCCCATAGGAACGATCAAGCGGTGGAACGGCCGCTATGATCATTCCTATGGTGTAGAGATTCGCCGGCTGAAACCGGCAATATCTGAATGATGTCTGTAACTACAGGCATCATTCAGATATACCTGTTCAAATCCAAGGACGTCATATGACGTGGGCGGTAGGGAGGTGGTTAAAGACTTAATTTTGTTGTCCCAAGTTTTTGAAAAATGCGGAAAGAAAAATTATTTTTTTGTTTTTTTACACAAAAATGTCAGTTTAATAAGATATTTGTCACACACAGCATGGACATACTTACAATTACACCCCAAAACACATTCTGCTCCTCCTTCTGTGTATGGCGATACCACGTGTGAGACTTTTTCACTGTCTGAACTGATTATATACCGGACATTGGGCCCAATTCACTAAATAATATCTACCGCTTTAAGAACTGTGGTAAAATACCACTTAGAGTTTTTAATGTTTTTCGCAATTCAATAAAAAATGCTACTAAAACACACATGAGCTATTTTATTAAGTGATGAAGTATTTTAGTAGTTAAAGCTTGTGGTAATTTTACACTGGTTATAGCCAGCGTCCTTAAAGTGGTGTTCCACCCAAAAAAAAAAAAAATACATGAAAATTCCTAACAATAAAAAAAAAAACATTTGGAAATTTTTTTTTTAACTCACCTCTAAATGCCTGTTGCTAGGGGGTCCCTCGTAATCTGCCTCTTTCAGTGCCTGGGCTGGTGACATCACTTCCTCCTCGGCACAGGAAGGGCTCAGCTTTGCTCCCTCCCTCTTGTCAATCATCTGGGACCCATTACAGGTCCCAGGTGACTGAGTGGCCAATCACGGCGAGCGGCGCCGCTCTCGCATGCACAGTGGGTGCCCGGCTGTGAAGCCACAGCCCCGCGCCCACAGTTGCAATGCCGTCGCCCCCGAACGGAGGGGGAGAGGAGCGGGGCTTCAATCCCTCGCATCGCTGGACCCTGGGACAGGTAAGTGGCCAATTAAAAGTCAGCAGCTGCAGTATTTGTAGCTGCTGACTTTTAATTTTTTTTTTTTAATGGGCCCTCCTCTTTAAGAAGCAGTAAAGAGCTGGTTGTTAAAGAGTGAGCAGCCGCTGGCATCCTTAGAGTGATTGTAAAATTTTGCTTTTAAAAAAACAAAAAAAAAAAAAACATGTTATACTTACCTCCTCTGTGCAGTTGGTTTTGCACAGAGCAACCCGGATCCTCCTCTTCTCAGGTCCCTCTTTGCTGCTCCTAGCCCCTCCCTCCTTTGAGTGCCCCCTCAGCCAGCAGCTTGCTACAAGTTGTCACCCAAGTGGAGTCAGAGCTCTGTGTATCCATTCAGACACGGAGCCCCGACCTGGCCCCACCCCCCCTCTCCCCTGATTGGCTAACTGACTTTGTTGACAGCCACGGGAGCCAATAGTGCCACGGCTCTGTCTCAGCCAATCAGCAGGAGTGTACTGGATGGCTGAGGGGATCGTGGACATTGCTGGAGAGAGAAGGAGCTCAGGTAGGTAATTGGAGAGTGCTGGGGGGGGGGGGGGGCTGCTAAACACAGAAGGTTTTTTATCTTAATGCATAGAATGCATTAAGATAAAAAAACCTTTTGCTTTTACAACTCCTTTAACAACCAGTAACTATCATGGTTGTTAAGAATTGGGTGGCTGCCACGTTCTTAACAACCATGAGTCATCTGCTGTCAGCGGGATTCCTCGCTGACAGTAGAAAGTAAACAAAAGAATTGCCAACATTAAAAAAAAATAGCATGGGGTCCCTGATCCATACTAGACCCCCATTGACAGTGGCATGCTGGGTGGATGATGTTCTAAGGGGCTGCAGTCACCCAATTATGTCACTGGGTGGCCCCGCCCCTTACTTTATTTAGCAGTGGGAGGCTGCAGAGCTGTCATTCGCTGGGAGCCAAGCATCAGTGTGAGTGAGGTTTTATTTTCATTTGGGTCTGCGGCTGGCGCTCATTGTGTTTGATGTTGTATCTACTTCTGGGGACAATTTTTTTTTTGGGGGGAGGTTGAATAAAGAAATTGTCAAAAACTGGATGTGTGATTTTACTGACTTCCACCACTTTTTTGGTGAATAATTAAGAGTACTATGTACCCCATACTTATTCACATAGGGGGCAGGATCTTCCCCCTTGTTAAAGGAGGCTTCCAGATTCTGATAAGCCCCCCAGCCCCAGATCTTCACAACCATCTGGCCAGGGTTGAGGCCATTGTCCTAATAAACATGGAGACAAGTTGCCTAGGGCATACCTCCCAACTTTTTAAAATGGGAACGAGGGGCACCTATTAGCAAAAATATGTAAGCATAGGACACACACCCTGCCACGCCCCCTTAAATGAGAATTGTGACGGGAGGGCCCGTGGAACCCAAAATCCCTTGGAAAGGTTGGGAAACCCTTGTTTCAGCTCCCCATGCACCGTCTATGTCTAAGTCACCCTGTGTCCATTAGGGGCACAGGGTGACTGAGAAAATATGGTTTGGATTACTTAAAATGGGACAGTAATATTTATCCACAATATCTCCCAGGATATATATAAAGACTATTCTTGGTTTGCTTGATTCTGAACTCAACATGTTAATTGAAAGAGCTGATCACATTGACTTGTGTACAATGTAGGAGACAGGCCGACTCCTACTGGAGCTCCTGCTATTGTGAGAAGGTGTCCTGTGTTTATACTTATGATAATGTATAATCTACTGTGTGAAGCTCGGTGACTACAAGTCTGACCTGTAGTGAAATCCTGATTAATCACAACAATGGCCAGATGGGCACGGAGTCACATCGGCTGCTTTAAGGGATTAGTTATCTAGCTCATGTTAATTTATGTTTCTGGTTACAGGTGTATTGTTAGAGTAATATGAGCGGGGGGGGAATCTCCTCTTCAACTGTATATAAGACTGTATTCTTGTTCTAATAAACAGTTCATGGTGAGAAACCAAACAAGTATAACCTTGTTTTCCGGTTGTCAGCGGTTGGAATATCTGATATCTTTATTCAGACTGGAAGGAAGCGGTATATGACTAAAGCACGCAAGAGTGTGGGACGTTTCGTTACAAGACTAACACAAAAAAAGAAGGTTCCTTTATACTGGCTTTTGAAATTTACAGATGCAGCCATTTTGAGTTTAACTGAAGATAAGTGCATATCATATACAACTAGGGGTGCAACGGATCGTCATCGATCCGTGATCTGATCCGCGGAGGTTGATCCGTACGGGACACCCGCAATCTGCGGAGCGCTCTGTGGCCTCGGCCATAGGAAAGGCCGCGGCTTCGGCCTAGCTCCGGAGCGGCGGCCATCTTGGTACACCCGGCGGCCGTTTAGCACGTGATCGCTCCGTCAAATGACGGAGCGATCACTTGTAACAAACTGGTGTCATGTCATGATGCCGGTTCCTCTCTCCCCTCTGTGTACTGATCTGTACAGTGGAGGGGAGAGATCGGATGGCAGCAGTGCCAATACTCTGCAATGCCCTGCCAATACTCTGCAATGCTCTGCCAATACTCTGCAATGCCCTGCTGCAATACCCTGCCAATAGTCTGCCATACCCTGCCAATAGTCTGCCATACCCTGCCAATAGTCTGCCAATATACCCGCCAATATACCCTGCCAATACCCTGCCAATACCCTGCCAATAGGGAGATTGTGGATATTACAGTGGGGGAGATTTTTTTTTTTGTTGATCCGAAAATGATCCGAACCGTGACTCCTGATCCGAGGAACGATCCGAACTGTGAGTTTTTTGATCCGTTGCACCCTTATATACAACTCTATAGATCAGACCAAAATGAGGGACAAATGAGGAGGAAAGAGGGACAGAGGAGTTGGAGTTACGGCATAGTGTCATAGCTTTAAATAAGTTGGTGAAGGTCATTATTACTATTGAAAAAAACAAGCTGGCTTTATTTTCTGGTCAAAAGCTTATATAGGGGGGAGCCCCCTGCCCCAAAGCTCCCCACATATTGATTGCTTGTGGTCTAGTATCATTCAGGAGGGGTGCATTATCTTGTCCCCTCTTTCTTGGCCTACTGGGCTGAATGCTAGGATAAGGGTCTGGTATGTTTTTTTTTTTTTTATTAACGTGGGGTTACCCTTAAAATGCATACCAGACAAAGGGCCTGGTATGGATTGGGGGGGAGGCATGTTTTTATTTTTCTTAATTTTTAAATGTGGGCAATTCATTTGTTTACAATCAGCAGATGATTCATGGTTGTTAAGGACCACCTCCTCCTTAACAACCATGTTGTTTACTGATTGTTAAGGATCCCAGCATCTGCCGACTCCAAATCAAGCATATTCCTTAACCCCTTGCTGACCGCCGCACACACATACACTACCGTTCAAAAGTTTGGGGTCACATTGAAATGTCCTTATTTTTGAAGGAAAAGCACTGTACTTTTAAATGAAGCTAACTTTAAACTAGTCCTAACTTTAAACAAATATACTCTATACATTGCTAATGTGGTAAATGACTATTCTAACTGCAAATGTCTAGTTTTTGGTGCAATATCTACATAGGTGTATAGAGGCCCATTTCCAGCAACTATCACTCCAGTGTTCTAATGATACAATGTGTTTGCTCATTGGCTCAGAAGGCTAATTGATGATTAGCAAACCCTTGTGAAATCATGTTCACACATCTAAAAACAGTCTAGCTCCTTCCAGAAGCTACAAAACTGACCTTCCTGTGAGCAGATTGAGTTTCTGGAGCATCACATTTGTGGGGTCAATTAAACGCTCAAAATGGCCAGAAAAAGAGAACTTTCATCTGAAACTCGACAGTCTATTCTTGTTCTTAGAAATGAAGGCTATTCCATGCGAGAAATTGCAAAGAAATTGAAGATTTCCTACAACGGTGTGTACTACTCCCTTCAGAGGACAGCACAAACAGGCTCTAACCAGAGTAGAAAAAGAAGTGGGAGGCCGCGTTGCACAACTAAGCAAGAAGATAAGCACATTAGAGTCTCTAGTTTGAGAAACAGACCCCTCACAGGTCCCCAACTGGCATCTTCATTAAACAGTACCCGCAAAACACCAGTGTCAACATCTACAGTGAAGAGGCGGCTGCGGGATTTTGGGCTTCAGGGCAGAGTGGCAAAGAAAAAGCCATATCTGAGACTGGCCAATAAAAGAAAAAGATTAAGATGGGCAAAAGAACACAGACATTGGACAGAGGAAGACTGGAAAAAAGTGTTGTGGACGGATGAATCCAAGTTTGAGGTGTTTGGATCACAAAGAAGAACGTTTGTGAGACGCAGAACAAATGAAAAGATGCTGGAAGAATGCCTGACGCCATCTGTTAAGCATGGTGGAGGTAATGTGATGGTCTGGAGTTGCTTTGGTGCTGGTAAGGTGGGAGCTTTGTACAGGGTAAAAGGGATTCTGAATAAGGAAGGCTATCACTCCATTTTGCAACGCCATGCCATACCCAGTGGACAGCGCTTGATTGGAGCCAATTTCATCCTACAACAGGACAATGACCCTAAACGCACCTCCAAATTGTGCAAGAACTATTTACAGCAGAAGCAGGCAGCTGGTATTCTATCGGTAATGGAGTGGCCAGCACAGTCACCAGATCTGAACCCCATTGAGCTGTTGTGGGAGCAGCTTGACCGTATGGTACGCCAGAAGTGCCCATCCAACCAATCCAACATGTGGGAGCTGCTTCTAGAAGCGTGGGGTGCAATTTCTCCAGCTTACCTCAATAAATTAACAGCTAGAATGCAAAAGGTGTGCAATGCTGTAATTGCTGCAAAAGGAGGATTCTTTGATGAAAGCAAAGTTTGATGTAAAAACAATGTTATTTCAAATACAAATCATTATTTCTAACCTTGTCAATGTCTTGACTCTATTTTCTATTCATTTCACAACGTATGGTGGTGAATAAGTGTGACTTTTCATGGAAAACACAAAATTGTTTGGGTGACCCCAAACTTTTGAACGGTAGTGTATACGTCGACAGAATGGCACAGGCAGGCAAAGGGGCGTACCTGTACGTCCCTTTGAATTTGCCGCCTATCGGGAGCGCGCGCGCCGCTGGAAACGCGGGAGCGTGCCCGCGGTTCCCGCAAACTTGATGTTCACCGGCAGCCCGTGATTGCGCCGAGGAGAGGCAGAATGGGGAGATGCCTATGTAAACAAGGCATTTCGGCCAGTGATCGGGAGCAGTGATCTCTGTCATGTTGTAGTGAGCCCATCCCCCCCACAGTTAGAATCACTCCCTAGGACACACGTAACCCCTTCATCGCCCCCTAGTGTTTAACCCCTTCCCTGTCAGTGTCATTTATACAGTAATCAGTGGCTATTTGTAGCTCTGATCGCTGTATAAATGACAATGGTCCCAGAATAGTGTCAAAAGTGTCCGATGTGTCCGCCATAATGTCACAGTCCCGATAAAAATTGCAGATTGCCGCCATTACTAGTAAAAAATAAATTAATAATAAAAATGCCATAAATCTATCCCCTATTTTGTAGACGCTATAACTATTGTGCAAACCAATCAATATACACCGATTGCGATTTTCTTACCAAAAATATGTAGAAGAATACATATTGGCTTAAACTGTGGAAGAAATTATTTTTTTTATATATTTTTGGGGATATTTATTATAGCAAAAAGTAAAAAAATATTGCTTTTTTTTCAAAATTGTCGTTCTTTTTTTGTTTATAGCACAAAAAATAAAAACCGCAGAGGTGACCAAATACCAAAGAAATCTCTATTTGTGGGAAAAAAAGGATGTCAATTTTGTTTGGGTACACCGTCGCACGAGCGCGCAATTGTCAGTTAAAGCGACGCAATACAGAATCTCAAAAAATGCTCTGGTCAGGAAGGGGGTAAATCCTTCCGGGGCTGAGGCGGTTAAATATTGCATGCCTTGATCACTGCTTAATTACAACATGCATTTATTGATTTATTTCCTGCTGTGAATTGACTTTATCACTGTTTTATGCCGTATTTATTGAACGTTTTTCCTTTTGGAGGTAAATACCACATAAAAGGGAAAGTGAATTGACATGCATCGCATGTGGTATTTTGGAAATAAGTCTGATCACCTAAATACCGCATGTGATCTGCTTTAGTGAATGGAGCCCATTGTATCTTGTGTATCACAAAAATCAACCAATTGTGTAGAAGCTAATGTAGTGTAATGGTCACCTCTGTATGAGTGATCAGGGAATGTAGCTTATTGTAGCATCATCTATAGCAGTCCCAGTTTCTATAAGTCAAGCAAGGAATGTAACATTGGCGTGGTGTCTTGCAGAATGTAGTGGGATGTGCAGATGGGTCAGTTCAGCATGCAGGCAGAGACATGGTCAGCAAACAGGCAAAGGATTGGTCTAGGCAGCAGGCAGACTCATGGTCAATAAACAGGCCAGGGTAGGTACAGGTGGCAGGCAGGGGAAACACTGTAACTGGTGTGGAGGTGATCAGAGCCACAATAACTGGTGTGGAGGTGATCAGGGACACAATAACTGGTGTGGAGGTGATCGGGGACACAATAACTGGTGTGGAGGTGATCAGGGACACAATAACTGGTGTGGAGGTGATCAGGGACACAATAACTGGTGTGGAAGTGATCAGGGACACAATAACTGGTGTGGAGGTGATCGGGGACACAATAACTGGTGTGGAGGTGATCGGGGACACAATAACTGGCGTGGAGGTGATCGGGGACACAATAACTGGCGTGGAGGTGATCAGGAACACAATAACTGGTGTGGAGGTGATCAGGGACACAATAACTGGCGTGGAGGTGATCGGGGACACAATAACTGGTGTGGAGGTGATCGGGGACACAATAACTGGTGTGGAGGTGATCAGGGACACAATAACTGGTGTGGTGGTGATCGGGGACACAATAACTGGTGTGGAGGTGATCGGGGACACAATAACTGGTGTGGAGGTGATCGGGGACACAATAACTGGTGTGGAGGTGATCAGGGACACAATAACTGGTGTGGAGGTGATCGGGGACACAATAACTGGTGTGGAGGTGATCGGGGACACAATAACTGGTGTGGAGGTGATCGGGGACACAATAACTGGTGTGGAGGTGATCGGGGACACAATAACTGGTGTGGAGGTGATCGGGGACACAATAACTGGTGTGGAGGTGATCAGGGACACAATAACTGGTGTGGAGGTGATCAGGGACACAATAAATGGTGTGGAGGTGATCGGGGACACAATAACTGGTGTGGAGGTGATCAGGGACACAATAACTGGTGTGGAGGTGATCGGGGACACAATAACTGGTGTGGAGGTGATCGGGGACACAATAACTGGTGTGGAGGTGATCGGGGACACAATAACTGGTGTGGAGGTGATCGGGGACACAATAACTGGTGTGGAGGTGATCGGGGACACAATAACTGGTGTGGAGGTGATCAGGGACACAATAAATGGTGTGGAGGTGATCGGGGACACAATAACTGGTGTGGAGGTGACCGGGGACACAATAACTGGTGTGGTGGTGATCGGGGACACAATAACTGGTGTGGAGGTGATTGGGGACACAATAACTGGTGTGGAGGTGATCAGGGACACAATAACTGGTGTGGAGGTGATCAGGGACACAATAACTGGTGCGGAGGTGATCAGGGACACAATAAATGGTGTGGAGGTGATCGAGGACACAATAACTGGTGTGGAGGTGATCAGGGACACAATAACTGGTGTGGAGGTGATCGGGGACACAATAACTGGTGTGGTGGTGATCGGGGACACAATAACTGGTGTGGAGGTGATCGGGGACACAATAACTGGTGTGGAGGTGATCAGGGACACAATAACTGGTGTGGAGGTGATCAGGGACACAATAACTGGTGTGGAGGTGACCGGGGATACAATAACTGGTGTGGTGGTGATCGGGGACACAATAACTGGTGTGGAGGTGATTGGGGACACAATAACTGGTGTGGAGGTGATCAGGGACACAATAACTGGTGTGGAGGTGATCGGGGACACAATAAATGGTGTGGAGGTGATCGGGGACACAATAACTGGTGTGGAGGTGATCAGGGACACAATAACTGGTGTGGAGGTGATCAGGGACACAATAACTGGTGTGGAGGTGATCAGGGACACAATAACTGGTGTGGAGGTGATCGGGGACACAATAACTGGTGTGGAGGTGATCGGGGACACAATAACTGGTGTGGAGGTGATCGGGGACACAATAACTGGTGTGGAGGTGATCGGGGACACAATAACTGGTGTGGAGGTGATCGGGGACACAATAACTGGTGTGGAGGTGATCGGGGACACAATAACTGGTGTGGAGGTGATCGGGGACACAATAACTGGTGTGGAGGTGATCAGGGACACAATAACTGGTGTGGAGGTGATCAGGGACACAATAACTGGTGTGGAGGTGATCAGGGACACAATAACTGGTCTGGAGGTGATCGGGGAGACAATAACCTTTCAGACTCCTATTGTGAGACTCATCATAGTGTCTCTGGAGGGGCGCTGATCATTCCTGTGTAAAATCTTACAGAAATCTTCCCTAATCCCAACCTTTAATTATCATTTCATTCCCCCCACATACAATGTCTGGAACTGACATTTACTGACATCAATAACTCCCCTCGTGGTACAGACCATAAATTCCCTCATTGTAATATACGGGATTATTCTACATTTCCACACTATATATGTGTGTATCATCATCTGCTGGAGATAAAAGACATCACAGTGACTATGGAGGAAGAGGACGGACATGACGGGGGGGGGGGGGTTACTGGGTGTAAATAGAAAATAAGATCTTATTACCTCATCTGCTGCCACTTCCAGCAACATCTTCTCTCTACTCCTCCCGACTGACCTCTCACCCAGAACTTCCTGTCTGTACCTGACATCATTTCCTGTCTGTATTCCATAGAGACTTCCTGTCCTGGTAGAGGTGAGATCACCACCTTGTGGAGCTCAGAGGAACTGCAGCCCAGAGAAATGTCTCGTAGTGTGAACACGGCCTTGTGCTGTGTGTGTATGTACTGTATATCCTTATAGATGGGGTCATCTCCACTCCCACCAAGGGAGATAGAAATATATTAGTGTTCGGGGGGGAGACATTTTGGCACCTTTGATTTTGCAGTAAAATTGATTGCAGATTTAGTCATGTAGAACATCTGTTCAATGGGTACAAAGAATTCAAGCCAAGAGTAGGGTTGCCACCTGTCTGGGACTCACCCGGGCAGTACGGGCTTTGAATCCTCTGCCCGGGTTTCTGTCTGCCCGAGACCCAGAAACATCAGTGGCAGCCCTTCAGCACCAATCCTCCTCTCCCTTACTGTCGGCTTCCAGAGCTTTTAACTATAAGGGAAGGGGGCACTTTAACTCACTGCACACGCTTCTCCCCTCCTTCACTCTGGATCCTCCACCCTCCCCCTTGTGCAGAGCCCGGGATCGGCTGTCTTGGTACAGTGAGTGAAGGGAGAGAACGGTTTCAGTAGTGTGGAGAACACAGAAAGTAGAAGTAGCAGTGGATCTGCTCACACCCACTACTAGTAACCACACACCATTCACCTTCTCCAGAGAGAGGAGGGGGCAGCTGCCTGCAGTATTCCTGTCCAGTGGACTTTTTACTAGAGGGGGGTGAGCAAAGCAAGATCCCCCCCCCATCACCCCTCTGCAGTTCTCCCAGCTGGGAGGCTTTTTGAACTGGTGAGGGAAGAGAGTTCCTCTCTTTCTGAATGGGGGTCCCCTATTATTACCTCCCTGCAATCCTCCCAGCTGGGGGTTTTCTATAACTGAAGGGGGACAATTCTATATATTTCTGGATTGGAGTCCTTTCTTGTAATGACACCTCGAGTATGAAAGGGGTTAAAGTCGTTTAGGACATTCCATACCCAAACACAAAGGCAGCTACCGAACACTTCCGTCAGCCAAACAAGAAACCCATACAAATAATTCTTCCCCAAATACGAGACAAGGCTCTGTCTTGAGGTTCAAGCAGGAATAACTCTTAATTCAAAAATATCTTATACAGATCCCACTTCAAAATACTTCCCCCCCACCCTTGGAAAACAGGGCGGGTTAAACTGTTCAATGACAATGGACACACAGGTCAGGAGTGTTTAACGTCTCATCAGTACACAGTCTTATCAGCAGGGAGAGCTGTTGGAGGAATCCCCCCTCCCTCCATAGAGATACACATCCTGTGATCCAAGGCAGACAGACACAATAGAACATTGGAATACAGCCCACCCCAAACGATCACAGCAAATAGTACACAGCATAAGACAACACACAATATATACACACAACATTGTGAAGCAGTCACTATTTATAATATGGCACATACAGGGTTCCCAGAGTTTTGTGTTTTGGGGGGACATGGACTTGAATCCAAAGTAACATTATTTCCAGGGTCCCCAGGCATACACCTCACAACGAGCACCGTTCTCCCAAATGCCAGGGCCCATAATCGGTCAGCAAGAGGCTGTCATTCAGTCCCCTCCAATAGCCTCTGTCGTGGCTAGGTCTGTCACATTTCTCATCACCCCTCTGCAGTCCTCCTAGATGGGGGTCTTCTATAACTGGAGGGGGAAAAGAGGGGAATTTCTGTATTGGGGTCCCTTCTTATTACCCCCACACACACACACACACACACACACAAACACACACTGTCCTCCTAGCTGGGGTATTCTATAACTGGAGGGGAAAGAAAGGGGAATTCCTGTATTGGGGTCCCTTCTTATCACCCCACAGTCCTCCTAGCTGGGGGTCTTCTACAACTAGAGGGGGAAGAGAGGGGAATTCCTGCATTGGGGTCCCTTCTTATCACCTCCCCCACAGTCCTCCTAGCTGGGGGTCTTCTTTAACTAAAGGGAAGTTCCTATGTTCCTGGATGAGGATCCTCTCTTATCACCCCCTGCAGTCCTCCTAGCTGGAGCTCTTCTTTAACTGGGGGGGGGAGTTTCTGTATTCCTGGGTGGGGGGTTCCCTTCTGATCACACCCCTGCAGTCATATTATCTAGGGGTCTCCTTTAACTGGAGGGAGGTTCCTGTATTGCCCGATGGGGAACCCATCTTATCACCAACATGCAGTCCTCCTGGTCAGGGGTCTTCTTTAACTGGAAAGAGGGAGGTTCCTGTATTCCTTGATGGTGTTTCCCTGGATGTGTCTGTATTCCTGGATGGGTGGAAGGGGGTCCCTTCTAATCACCCCAAAGCACTCCTCCTATTAGGGGTTTCCTCCTCATTTCCAGGGGTCAGGACACCTGGAAGTGTGTGTGTGTGTTGGGGTCCCTGACTCCTTTGACACTATTTTAGTGCATGCCATAACCATCCTATATATTGCAGCTTGGTACTGCATGCACTTTTTTTTAGCCCCGCCTACTACTCCCCCTGGGGGGAGCATTTTGACATCATTTTCTGTGGGCACCTGCTGACTTTGTTTCAGCACTGGCTGCAAGGGAGCCACAGTGGGATTTGTCTCTAAATGTAGATCCCCACCACTTCTCTGACCTCCCCTGTACAGCTCCCCCCATCCCGATCCTTTGCACATCCTCCAAACAACCCTTCTGGCCTGCTTCCCCACCACTTGGCTGCAGCTGATGCCGGGACGGGAGATCAGTGCTGTGCTCAGATGGAGAGCGGGAGGGGAGATGGGGGATAGTAGACATGTCAGTCCCTTCCTGAATGAATACAGTGAGCAATCAGTACTTTTCACTCCTGTGCTCATTCATCACTGAAGTATAGCAAACTGTGTTTACTATGGGCTTGTGAATGTATAGAAAGTATATTTACAGAGACTTTTATTAATTTATATGCAGTGTAACTGAGGCTGCAGAGAAAGGGAATGAGGACTACATGTCTTCAGTTACTTTCTTTTTCTCAAAAGACTGACAGGGGAGATTATACTGGGGGACAAATTTACCTGGGAGGGGGGAGGAATATACTGAGTTACAGATTGACCTGTGGGGGGTGTACTGAGCTACAGACTGATCTGGGGGGATTAAACTGCGGTACAGACTGACCTGGGGGGTTTATACTGGAGGACAGACTGACCTGGGGGGATTATACTGGAGAACAGACTGACCTGGGGGGCATTATAATGAAGGACAGACTGAACTGGGGGATTATACTGGAGGTCAGACTGATCTGCGGGGATTATACTGGAGGACAGACTGACCGGGGGGGTTATACTGGAGGACAGACTTACCTGGGGATTATACTGAAGGACAGACGGATCTGGGGGGGATTATACTGGAGGACAGACTGACCTGGGGGGATTATACTGGAGGACAGACTGACCTGGGGGGATTATACTGGAGGACAGACTGATCTGAGGGGATTAAACTGGAGGACAGACTGATCTGGGGGGGATTATACTGGAGGACAGTCCGACCTGGGGGTATACTGGAGGACAGACTGACCTGGGGAGTTATTTCACATTGAAATTACTGTCTGCCCCAAAATTTCTGGAACTCCTGTAACATTGAGGGCAAGGATGTGCATAGGTGCGTCATGAATAGGAGCAAGTCGTCCGCAAAGAGGGTGAGTTTAGTATGGGTGGGCCTAACTGTTATACCTTGGATAGAAGGGTTGTTACATAAAGCGATTGCCAAATGTTCTATAGTAAGAACATAGAGGAGCGTGGACAAGGGGCAACCTTGTTCATCCCATTAGAGATATGAAAAGGCTGGAGACATAGAACCATTCAATCCAATCCTAGTAGATGGAAAGGAGTAGAGGGAGATTATCCTTGCTATCATGTTAGTTCCTAAACCGTTTTGTTGCAGGGATAACCGGAGGAACTGCCAACCAATCCACTCAGTCGAATGCCTTCTCTGCATTGACCGTCAAGAGGCCTAATGGAATGTCATGGGTCTGGGCATAGTTAGTTAGAAGACGGGTCTTCAGGGTATTGTCCCTAGCTTCACGGCCACTCACAAATCCAAGCTGATCTAAGTGGATTAACCCAGGTATCAACGGCTGTAACCGAAACATAGGATAATTTGTCTTCCTCCAAGGTAGAAGGGAAACCTGACAGCGGAGTCACAGTTATATATAATCACACACATAAGATGACCTTGATGGACTTGTGTCTTTTTTCAACCTCCCCTACTATGTAACTATGTAACTATATTGTACAGGGATTTAGAGAAGTCCCTGAACTCCTCAGCCATCTTAGAGGGTGTGGAGATCAATTCTCCATGCACCTCCGGAATACGGGACACAAAAGTGGAATATATCTTTGGATGCAGGGAGCGAGCCAATGACCTACCCCACTTGAAACTTATACTGGTGGAAAGCGAGCTTATGCGCATATGTGCGTGCGGAAATCTCATATAGTTTCCAGAGTTGGGATCGGCCTTGGAAACGTCCGTAAGCATTGTTACTGTTGGGGAACATTTGTGCTCAGTTTCCAGGTTTCTAAGTGTTTGGATTGCAGCCATAATAGCAACTGAGCTTTCCTTTTTCAGATGTGTACCCAATTGAATAAGGGTTCCGCGTAGAACTGCTTTTAGTGCCTCCCATTGAATGGACAATGTAATGTCGTATCTGAAGCATGGTCCACAAAATAGTTAGAGATTGTGTCCGAAACCCTTGCCACACATTCCGAATTGGTAAGCAACGAATCATTTAAGCGCCAAGTCCATTCCCTGATCGGGGTGGAGGGGATCGAGAATATCAGGTGTATAGGAGAGTGGTCAGACCAGATCATTGAGTTTATTTCGCACTCAGGAGACCAATCCAGACAGCTGTGGTCACTCAATAAGTAGTCAATGCGACTATAAGTCTGATGTACATGAGAAAATTGGGTATAGTTCCAAGAATTGGGATACAGCACCCTCCAAACGTCCACAAGGTGCAGATCGTAGAATGCACATTTCAAAGCCCTTAATTTTGGGAATGAGATACACGACCATGAGGTGGAAGAGCCCAAAAGTGGTCCCAGAGGGGTGTTAAAATCTCCACCCAAGATGAGCTTACCCTCCATGAATCCGGACAGAAACCTCAAGTACTGTAAAGTGGATGGCACTTGATAGACATTTGGTAGGTAGATGTTAGCTACCGTAAATTTACTACCCCATAGCGAAAATTTCAAAAACATACCTTCCCTGAGGGTCAGAGAGATGATCAAGCAATTCCAAGGGGAGTGATTTATGGAAAGCAATAGATACTCTCTTGGCTTTCTGGGTTGGGTTAGTGCTATGGAACCATCTGTTGAAGTATCTGTTGGAACAGGAAGGGGTGGAAGGAGAGTGAAAATGGGTCTCTTGGAGAAGGAGCACATTAACTTGGCGTTTGTGCATTTGATAGAGAATGTGTCCGCTTTTAGAGGCAAAATTGAGGCCATTGATATTGTATGAGCAAATTTGTAGCCGGGGGTGAGAGATCACCGTGTGGGCCATAGTGGAGAGACAAGAAGAAAAGAGAATAAGAAAAATAGGGAAGGAAGGGGAGTGGAGTAGAGGGAGGGAGAGGGTCAAGGGAAAGTTGGAGAGGGAAGAGATACAAGAAAGGAAAGGGGTGGGAGAGAGGGTGGTCAGAGAGAGTACCTAGGAAAGGTGTCTCAAAAAATACTAAAGCGTCCGCAAAAGCGAGACACTCCATGATCACGTAGTAGGCACAAACCGTGCCAATTCTATTTAGGGAGAGAGATTAAAGGTTAGGATAGCTGAAATGTGATCCCAACAACATAGCAGGCATATATAACATCTATTGCTTAAAACCTTAGCTACAAAAGAGCACAGCGTATATCTTAGTCACATTTCGGAGAAATACTGCGAGTACCCATTTGTGATCGCCTATCGCCACTGGTAACAGCGGGTACAATAAACATGGTAAAAGTACATGAAAGATAAAGGAGCAGGATAAGAGCAGGCTGGGGGTCAAAGTAAAGGCATGAGTATACCTATGTGGACATGTATAGGTTGAGAACACCAATTACTACATCAATAACATCGTTATCTATGATCTTTATCATAGTATAGTTCTGATATCAGTGTAAATGCACATAGGTTACTTTTGATAAAATTTACTAGTCTGATACTACAGGAATAGCTTGGCACTGAGGGGAGACTTGCAAGCCCCAGGAAAGGTCAAAGGACCATAGTCCGGAATTAGCAAGGCAGTCCACAGGTCCACTGGCCCATGGCATATAGAAGACACAACGATAGCAGGAACAATCCCAGGAGAATCAGTAAATGGCTCCGTTTGGACACAGACCACACCCCCCTCAAAAGAATCCAAGACCAAAATGGTAGGGGAAGGCTCCAAGTGTAGCGAAACACACGGAGCATTTATGTCATTGTCGTTATATCAATGCGGGGAGGGTATACGGTGAAGGCCAGGATGGTCTGGTGCTAAACGGGTTTGCCTATAAAACAATAAAGAGTAGCAACATTGCCAACTTTTCAGCCAGAGCCCTGGCAGACACAACCGTACCAGCAGAGGGCAGTGAAAGAATCCCTGGGGCCAAGCAAGACATCAAAACTGTAAATATCAGGTAAATGTAGTAATGAGTATGATACACTAGGAGGGAAACATAAGTAGAAAAACATAGCTAAGGCAGACCTGCCTGAAGTCCAGGGCAAGAACCATAACCTTCTTGCAGAGCAGAAGAAAGGGAAAGAGGAACCAGTTCAGGTCTCACTTGAAAGAGTCCGGGTCAATCTTCCGGTGACATGGGTCGCCATACTCTAGGATTGGAAGATACCTATTTAGATATTGGGTGTCTACGTTTGTCAGGGTGATAACCGTAGGACGGGTAATTCTGCCAGTATTCCTCATGGTGGCGCCCTTCTGCCTATTTAAGCCTGCTGCTGGTGCATGCTGGTTGCTGGATTATCATCAGCTTCCTGTGTTCCTTGTTCCTGTTGTGATATCTGCTTCCTGTTACTACTCGGCTTGCCTGACTGCTCCAGTATTCCGCCTGCATTGACCCCGGCTTGGACCTGACTATTCTTCGGCTCCGCATCTGTACCTTGATCGTCCTCCTGTGTTTGACCCCCGGCTCGGCTACCTTCTCTGTTCCTGATTATCGTGCTGTACCTCACCTTGGACTGATTCCTGTGCTGAATGACCATTGGCCTGGCTCTGACTCCGCTCCTGGTTGCTCCACGGCTCCATACCTGGAATCCCTCCTTGCACGGTTGCCCTTTAACCTTACCAGCGCACCCCAGCAGCTCCCTGCTATCTGCTACTCAGCAACAGCGCTCTGGCAACCCGTGCACCTTTGGGCACCGTACTCCCTGTCTCACTCCCAGGGTTACGCTGCACTTAGCCGCAAGGGGTGCCCCCTCTGCAATCCGGCCTCACATCCAGGACTCTGACAACGTTGTTGCGTGGGAGGGCCCAGGCCTGGCAGCCTCTGGCGGTCGTCTGGAGGGTCCCACCAGTTTGGGATGTTGATAGGGTCTTGGTCCAGGAAGAGGAAGAAGGCAGGAAGTTGGTCCAGATCTGACAGGACAAATTTGTTGTTATCATCCCGGGTTACTTTGATACTTTGGCCCCAAGTATAGGTATCACTGACTTGGCGAATTGACTCCAGCAGTGGGCAGACCACTCGGTGCATGTACAGCGTATTGCAGGAAAGATCAGGATATAGGTGTATTGAGGATCCTTTAAAGTTTAGTGGGCCCTAGTGCCAGGCCTTGCGCAAGATCTCTTCCTTCAGGGTATAATATTGAACCCGGCAAAGGACGTCGTGAGAGCGGTCTCTTCAGTCTCCCCCCATTCCCCCCACTCTATGCACTCTGTCAAGTTCAATTGGGGATGCAATTTCCCTACCCAGGACCTGATTGAGGATAGATATGATAGTGGGTTTGAGATCAGCACCTGAAGTTGCCTCTGGGACACCTCGCAGCCTAATGTTGTTTCTGCGACTGCGGTTTTTACTATCCTCTATGCGGAGATGGTGTTGTCGTAGATGGTAAAGATGAGCTGTGGATGCATTTTCAAGTGCCACTATACGGGTTGTATGGTCCTCTTGGGTGATAGCCAGGGCAGACACAGCTGTCTCCGATGTCGAGACCTGCTGCTTGAGGGCATTCAGTTCAATATGGAGAGAAGTTTCCATCTTGGAAGCCCAGGACTCAAAGTCAGCCCGGAAGGCAGAGAGAAGGGCTGTGGATGCGGAGCACGGAGCTCCACCTGAGGTTGAGGGGGGCTACTCTGCTGGGTCAGTGTCTGCCCTTGTGGTGAGGGACAGTGCAGACCCAGTTAAGGGAGCTGGAGGGGCCATTGGAGGAGCTGGGTGCTCACCTGAATTATCCCCATTCGTGGAGGAAGCAGTTATATTCTGGGGAGGAGGCTTGGGTTTGCCTGGAGTTCAACTGGCCGCCAGCTTGCCTTTTCCTGTATGGGAGTCTTGCGAGGTTATACAGAGCAGGTAGCGCTGGATCATGCTTTCCTGTAATTCAGCAAAGTCAGCAGGGTTAGAACTGCCATCAGTAGGTCGGGTGTAAGTAGCTGAGAACACAGCCTGCGGTCGTCAGGAGAGCACAGAGCTCAGCAGTACATGTCCTCAGCCGTCCATCATCAGCCACGCCCCCATAAGTAAAAAAGTAAGGCATCTTCTAGAACGACCTGTGCCGTAGGTTGAGATGAATATCTGCTGCTCTGCTAGCTTGTCGCAACAATCAGATCTGGTTGAAGGAGCTCCAGTAACTAGAGATGTAACGGGTTATGCACAGAGGATTCAGGCAGGCCAAGAGTAGTTGCTGTGGTGTAGCAAGATCGCCGCCGCACCCAGAGCTGGAACCATGGACTGTCATTCTTTCAGGCTGTAGGGGCAGAGGAATGCCGCTTTATATTCTGCAGGCAGTGGTTTGGCAGTCTGGGCAGCTCCAGTGCCTGAGTAAGGAGTGAGCTGCGGCCAAGGGCGCGTGCTAGCTCCCGATTAGGGTGGAGCAAGATGGCCCGCTACTGGAGCTGGAGCTGCGGCCCACTGTTCAGGCAGCTATGGGGGCAGAGAAACGCTGCAATGCTGGTGTCGGGCTGGGAAGTGCTGGGGGTTATGAAGAGACCGAGGCAGGTATGAGGAAGAAGAAAAGTCCAGTATACTTATCCGGATGGCAGGAGCTATCCCCTCACACGTCTGCTCAAAACGCCATCCGGCCACGCCCCCCCCAAAATGTTTAATTGTACAAAATTAATGTTAGGGGGGAAGTATGACAGGGTGCAGTATGACGGTGGCAGCACGACAGGTAGTGGGGGCAGTGTGACAGAAGGGGGGCAGTGAGACAGGAAGAGGGGAGTATGACGAGGGCAGTGTGACAATGCTGCAGTTGCTGAATCACTGCTTCTCCTCTTCTCCTTCCTGCAGCCTTTCAGCGGCTCGAGAGGAGAATGCAGAGCATTGGCTGCTCTCATCCAGGTGCAGACAAATATAACAGGGGAGCCACACGGGCCCCTGAAGCATGGGGCCAGATCGCAATTGTGACCCCTATAGTTACACGTCTGTAACTGATATATTATTGTCCAGCATGAAATTACCTTTTGAATGAATACATATATGATGGGTATCAGATGTCTATTTCAGCAAGGAGATGTAATGTGTCCCACCTGCCTTCCATACCCTCTAATATAGAGGTGTTCAGACTTAAAATGCTGATAATTAATAGAGACAGGTAAAGGTGTCCTTATTCTTGCTGTACTGGTATCATCTAAGGACTTATGAAACATACTTACATTGTGACTTTGTGGGTAGTAATATCCCATAATAGCCATCCAAAAATGTGTATTCGGCTTTTCTGCCTGCTGAACTAGTTATGACAGACAATGAGTCTAATACTATTAGCGAGGACGGATATCTGCTTGCTGTTCTAAATACTTAAGCCTGGACTTGAAGGGTTTATGGTGACTACCCTGTTTCCCCGAAAATAAGACCTAGCATGATTGACGGTGATGGCTGCAATATAAACCCTACCCCCAAATAAGCCCTACCCTGTTTCCCCGAAAATAAGCCCTACCCTGAAAAGAAGACCTACAAGGACTTTAACTAGGGCTTATTTGGGGGGTAGGGCTTATATTGCAGCCATTACCGACAATCACGCTAGGTCTTATTTTCGGGGAAACAGGGTATTAGAGTCAGACTGGGATGTGTATTGTGTTAGGTTCTGGTAATGAGGTTTATGATATATAAATCAAAGGGTTGCCTGTCTGCCATGCTTTGTTATGCTGTTGGTTGATTTGGGTAAGAGGTTCTGCTGTGTCCTATCAATGGACTGATAAGGATGTTTTGGAATGCAGCTAAAAGTTTGTGAATTGCAGAAGATGTCCTCCCGGGATTATGGAAAGCAGATCACTGCTGTTAGGTGTCTCCTATTCTACATCACAGACAACATAAATTTCCCAGCACACTTACCAGCCAACCTGCAAAAAGACAAAACTAATTGTCCTGTCTAAAAATTCACACTAAATATAGAGAAGTTCTAGCTGCACACATTTCAAATATATGTATAAGCCGCGCTGCCCACGCCAAGCCTCCTCTGTATACTGCGGTCCTAACGCTATCGTTTTCAGAGTCTCCAGGTTGGAGCACATATATCAGTGGAAAAATTAGGAGTAGGTTTGCCTGGAGGAAGCCCACTCCTCCTTAACCACTTGCCGACCGGCTCACGCCAATATATGTCGGCAGAATGACACGTACAGGCATATAGCCGTACCTGTACGTTGCCTTTAAGACGCGGCATTGTCGACGTACGTGCACACCCGCCGCCACGAGCTCCGTGAGTGTGATCACGGGTCCTGTGGACTCGATGTCCGTGGGGATACCCGCGATCGTCTCACGGAGAGGAAGAACGGGGAAATGCTGATGTAAACAAGGATTTCCCCATTCTTCCTAGTGACAGGACACTGATCACAGCTCCCTGTGATCGGGAGCGGTGATCAGTGTCGTGACACATGTATCCCATCCCCCCTACAGTTAGAACACATCCCTAGGACACACTTAACCCCTTCGGCGCCCCCACCTGGTTAACCCCTTCACTGCCAGTCACATTTACACAGTAATCAATGCATTTTTATAGCACTGATCGCTGTATAACTGTGAATGGTCCCAAAATAGCGCCAAAATTTTCCGATGTGTCCGCCATAATGTCGCAGTCACGATAAAAATCGCAGATCGCCGCCAAAAAAAAAAATTTATAAAAATGCCATAAAACTATCCCCTATTTTGTAGACGCTATAACTTTTGCGCAAATCAATCAAAAAACGCTTATTGCGATTTTTTTTACCAAAAATATGTAGAAGAATACATATCGTCCTAAACTGAGGAAAAAAAATGTTTTTATATATTTATTGGGGATATCTATTATAGCAAAAATTAAAAAATATTGCTTTTTTTTTCAAAATTGATGCTCTTTTTTTGTTTATAGCGCGAAAAATAAAAACCGCAGAGGTGATCAAATACCACCAAAAGAAAGCTCTATCTGTGGGGCAAAAAGGACGTCAACTTTGTTTGAATGCCACGTCTCAGGACCGCGCAGTGCTGAATCGCAAACAGTGCTCTGGTCTTTGGCCAGCCAAAAGGTCCGGAGTTGAAGTGGTTAAAGGCACAGGGACACAATGGATGCACAGCAAGAGCACAATGACAGCTGAAGGCATCCAGTGTGTCTCCCGCCAAATTCTGTCAACAAGCTGTGCAGATAAGTGATAACCACCCCAATCTATAACCAGCTTTTGCAGTAAGGTGCACATGGAAAGGTTATACACATCACCTCTAAATTCTAAACAAGATGGCTGGCCTGGTTCTTCTCACAGAGTTTTTGGGTTTTCCCAGTTCACATTATCATCACAACAAGCATTTCTCCAGATGTTACAAAATCTGGCCCCAGATTACCACAGTGATTTCCTATGATCGTCAGCTCCATCTATTGGCCATAATGAATTATTTTTCCTGAAATATCTCCATCAGTAAAAAATGTGAAATACCCCATTATGGACATTAAATGGAGCTGATAATCATAGAAAATCACTATATGAAATAAATACGGCCAACATTCTTTACAGATGGGCAAATACTTGTCAATATGTTAATTTTAACCTCTACTTTTTTTTTTTTTGAAGGCTTACACCACAAAATGTACTCATCCAATGAAAGGTAATGACTCCATTTTTATTTTTATACTGCTATTAATGGCCAACACGGTACAACACTTCATCCATGTCTTTGGTGATTTCCGATCTCCTTATGAACTGTTTCTTACATGATGAAGATCAGCCATGGAGTATATCTGAGGTGTATATCAGGGTGTGCTTCTTCCCCACATGACAGCTGTGATGTCCAGCAACATTCATATAGAAGACATTTCCCACACTCAAGGCACTAATACCCCTCGAGGGTTGTGTGGAATCCCTGATGTACAGGAAGACAGGACTTCAGTGAAGAACAATTCCCTCACTCAGGACAGGAAAGTCGCTTCTCCCCGTGTGAGATCTCTGATGTCTGTAAAGATCGGACCTCCGTGAAAAACATTTCCCGCACTCAGGACAGGAATACGGCTTCTCCCCTGTGTGAGATCTCTGATGTCTGTAAAGATGAGACTTCTGTGAAAACCATTTCCCGCACTCAGCACAGGAATATGGCTTCTCACCTGTGTGAGATCTTTGATGTCTGTACAGATTGGACTTCTCTGAAAAGCATTTACCACACTCACGACAGGAAAGTGGCTTCTCCCCCGTGTGAGATCTCTGATGTCTGTAAAGATAGGACTTCTGTAAATAACATTTCCCACAATCAGGACAGGAATATGGCTTCTCCCCCATGTGAGATTTCTGATGTGTGTAAAGATGGGACTTCTGTGAAAAACATTTCCCGCACTCAGCACAGGAATATGGCTTCTCCCCTGTGTGAGATTTCTGATGTCTGTAAAGATTGGACTTGTCTGAAAAACATTTACCACACTCAGTACAGGAAAGTGGCTTCTCACCAGTGTGTAATCTCTGATGTATGCAAAGATTGCCATTCTGTGAAAAACATTTCCCACACTCAGAACAGGAATGCAGCTTCTCATCTGTGTGAGATCTCTGATGTTTATCAAGATGGGACTTCCGTGAAAAACACTTCCCACACTCAGGACAGGAATATGGCTTCTCCCCCGTGTGTAATCTCTGATGAATGCAAAGATTGGCCTTCTGTGAAAAACATTTCCCACACTCAGAACAGGAATGCAGCTTCTCCCCTGTGTGAGATCTCTGATGTTTATCAAGATGGGACTTCCGTGAAAAACATTTCCCGCACTCAGGACAGGAATATGGTTTCTCCCCTGTGTGAGATCTCTGATGTCTGACAAGATCTATTTTTTGTACAAAACATTTCCCACACTCAGAACAGGAATGCAGCTTCTCCCCTGTGTGAGCCCTTTGATGTCTGACAAGATCTGGTTTTTGTACAAAACATTTCCCGCACTCAGAACAGGAATATAGCTTCTCCCTTGTGTGAGATCTCTGATGTCTGTAAAGATGGGAGTTCTGTGAAAAACATTTCCCACACTCAGTACAGGAATATGGCTTTTCTCCTGTATGAGATCTTTGATGTGCAACAAGCAGTGATTTTTTTACAAAACATTTTCCGCACTCAGGACAGGAATGTGGCTTCTCTCCCATGTGAGTCCTTTTATGCTCAATAAGATGGAGTTGAGAATGGAAACATTTCCCGCACTCAGTACAGGAAAAGCTCTTCTCTGGTGGAAGGACGGCACCGTCCCTCACAGTCTGAGGTTCCTCAGGATAAGAGGAATACGATGGTCCATCTACACTGTGTGGTGCCGGATGGACATTTGAGGTAGTCGGGTTTTCTCCTGGACTATACTGTGTGATGTCCTCATCTTCTACTTTACAGTCTGGAGACAAAGTGAGACAATCCTCTGAGGTTTTCCTCATCTCCCGTCCATCTACTAAAATAGAAATAAAAAGATTATTACTAGACATGAGCAGATTGGTTCCCCTAAGTCCCCACCCCCTCTATCACTCATTGCCATCTTCCCAACACAAGAAGTCCTGCACTTCTTTATTTAGTCCATGATTTAGTCATGAATAACAGCGGAGCTGAGCCCCACCAGAGGTCAGAGAGTGAGGATGGGGGAGAACAACCAAGATGAAGACTGGACTGATCCTGAAGACCACCATCATTGAGTTATTGACTCCTCCCTCATTATCACTTTCTGTTTAAGGTTCCAAAGTTTGTGGATGTTATCACATTATTATCAACATGTAAAAATCTGCGCTCCAATCAAATCATCAGATATAAAATGGGAGCAAAATAAGTAAGGCTTTTGTACTATACAAATTATTATATAGTATATAAAAGTTAAGACTATACAGTATCAGAATAATGTAATGTACGATATAAATTATACAGTGTAATGGTCAGGACTCATAATATTGGTATTCAGTAATCAGTGGAAGATTAAATGTTTACATGAGACAAGTTGCAGAGGTCCCACACCGCTGCCTCCCATCTCCTGAGACTGCACTCAGTGACTTGGGTCTGAGACTATACAGACATATCCCTCCACTCGGCACAACCAGCAGACAACAGAACAAGTAACTCTGAGAGAATTGTTCTGTCAGAGATCTTGCTATACCCAGTTATGGGGCAGAAGACCCAAAGCACATGTCCCAGGTGCCTATGTCTAGTAACACCTATGGTGAAAGTCAACATTTTGCTGCCAGCTGAACCCCAGAATCTCCATAAATCCAGTCTAGATACATAAATTGTGTCTGCAGCACAGAGAAGGAAGATTATCCGAGAGAAATACAGGAATACAGGACGGGGAACACAGCTCAGGAAAGTGACCAGGGGATTACAGGCTGATATCACCCAGTCCCCGCCCTACTCTGGACCAATCAGTGAGCAGTATGGGTGGAGGAATGTATTTAGTGTTAATGACCCACCTGTGCTGATCTCTGTAGGAGTGTCCTCCTCTATAAATGTCCCCGTTATTCCATCCTCCTCCATAGACTGCTGATCATCCCTCACATACCTCTTTTCTTCTTCTGATTTAACCTCAAATTCTACATCAATTGGATCTCCACTCTATATCAAGAAAATGAGAGAGAATATCATCTGTAAGATATAAGATTTATCATTGTGACATCACTTAAAAAATCCACACAGAGTCTTTGTTTTATAAGCTCCATCCCTCCAACCTTGTAGTGGTGAGGGATGGTGTGATCTTCCTGTGTGGAATCCCGGGAATACAGAGGACGGGGACATCTCTCTGGTGGGTTCCTGGTATTAGGTGGCTCCATCATATCCTTGTGTCCTTCTGAAAACTCCTCCATCACTCCATACTCCTCATCCTCCTCTTTATACTCTTCTTTAACATCAATATTATCATCCCCGAGGTTTCCGTTCTGAATATATAATAAAACATTAATTGTAACAAACATGCTGTGTATAAATCAGAACTACCAATAATTGTCAATCATCTACCTGATGATGGTGAGGGATGATGTGATCTTCCTGTGTGGAATCCCGGGAATACAGAGGACGGGGACATCTCTCTGGTGGGTTTCTGTAGCTGGATGACTCCACCATGGTGTCCTGGTACAGATCTTTGTGTTCCTTTAGAGACTCCGACTCCTCCATCACCCCATCCTCATCATCCTCCTCTTTTATCTCTTCTTTACCCTCAACTTTAGAATCTCTCAGGTTTCCACTCTGAATATATAATACAAATTTGACATAAATTGTAACAATGCAGATAATGTACAGATCCTAATGATACTATCAGTGATTGTTCCTCATCTACCTGATGATGGTGAGGGATGGTGTGATCTTCCTGTGTGGAATCCCGGGAATACAGAGGACGGGGACATCTCTCTGGTGGGTTCCTGGTATTAGGTGGCTCCATCATATCCTTGTGTCCTCCTGAAAACTCCTCCATCACTCCATACTCCTCATCCTCCTCTTTATACTCTTCTTTAAAATCAATATTATCATCCAAGAGGTTTCCACTCTAAATATAAAATCAAACATTCATTGTAGCAAATATGCTTGTATATAAATCAGAACTACCAATAATTGTCAATGATCTACCTGATGATGGTGAGGGATGGTGTGACCTTCCTGTGTGGAATCCCAGGAATACAGAGGACATCTCTCTGGTGGGTTCCCATTACTGGATCCATCTGTAGGAAACACACACACTGACTGAATACATTGTTTCTATGTGTTTATTAGATGACTCAATCCTTTCAAAACTGAGCTTGTAATATTTCCTCCTCCCCAATCCCCTCTACATGACTACCTCTCCCCTCTACCATTGAAATCAACTGCCAACCATTGGTCCCTCCACACATGCCAGTGTGCTAAGTGTAATCCTAGACTCTGAGCTCTCCTACAGTCCCCACATCCAATCATTGGCTACATCTTGCCACCTTAACCTCCACAACATTTCCAGAATTCTCCCCTTCCTGACTAACGACACCACAAAACAACGTATTCACTCCTTGGTTATTTGCCACCTCGACTACTTCAACTCTCTCCTCAATCACCGACCTTTACACAGGATATTCCCTCTTCAGTCTATTATGAATGTTGATGCTAGACTAATACGCAAAATAGAAAGACAAACCATCAGGTTTAAAAAAAAAGGGGCTTCAATAGGGAGCTCGCAGCAATTACAAAAAAAAAAATATTAATAACATGTGGCTAATGAGCCAAAAAGGAGTAAGCAAAACATTTGAAACCTTCACCAATATTGTTAAAACATTATAACAAAGTTGTCACAAGAAAAACGAAACCGCCCGGGCTCACTTGCACACACAGACACTCTTCATACATGCAGGGAGGGGTTCATTGACTGGATGTTGAAAGGCTAAAAACAGCCTCTGGCGAGTCTAAATATACTGGAAGTTCAAGGATCCCTTGAATCGATTGGTCAGGTAGTGGTGTCACAATATGAAACCAGGGATATCTAGGTGTGTGGCAGCCTGGCCCTGCGACCACACACACATGTAGCCTCCATTCAGTCTCCACTCATCACCATACAGAGCGAGGACGGCTTCACTGAGATCCAGTGCATGTCAGAGCCATATCCACAGCCAGGAGAATCCGAATTAACACATACCTGGATGATTGCTTTAACTGTCTGAACTGACACAAAGACCGGCTTGTTGGACATCTGAGGATCCGCTCGATATCAATCCTATGGTCACGTACGAACCGCGGAAGCAAGCAGCATGGTGGGTGAGATATTCTTATGGGACGCTGCAGTCCCGTCATTCAGATCACTGAACATGCATTGTGATAGACTCACCCGGGACAGAGGCTTTTGGAGGGGACTGAATGCTAGCCTCTTTCCTACCGAGTATGGGCCCTGGTATTTGAGGGAGTAATAAGCTTTTAGGAAGATATTCTGTTACGTAATGCAAAAGGACCTTATTAAGGAGGCCATGATGGTCTCTGCCAGCTTGGGACTCAGTGGACAGATGTACGGTATGTGAAAGGAATGCTGATTAATGAGATCTGGCAAGCCCCGGTCTTTCATCCAATAGTTTATTGTGCTAAATAACACACCTTTGTCTCCTAGCAAACTATTGGGGGAAGTGTATATACTTATGTGTATTGTAAGTTGAGTGAGGAGACGGCAAGTCTACCCTGAAAGGTCATATCTCTGAGTCACCAAGTCTGGGTAAATGATTAGATAACTAGCTCATGTTAATTTACGTTTCTGGTTACAGATGTATTGTTAGAGTAATATGAACAGGAGGGGGGGGGGAACCTCCTCTTCAACTGTATATAAGAATGTATTCTTGTTCTAATAAACAGTTCGCGCTGAGCAACCCAACCAGTATTGTCTTGTTTATGGTTGTGAGCGGTTGGAATATCTGATATCTATATTCAGACTGGGAGGAAGCGGTATATGACGAAAGCACTCAAGCGGAGTGTGGGACGTTTCGTCACATGCGTTATATATGCTAAGCTTCATATCGATCGGCTGTGGCAGCTTCATATACCGGAGATGATACACGTTCCTCGCATGCTCCCTTATAATCAAGTCCAGATGCCGGCCATATTTCAAAGCTCATCCATCTGAATGCATTTATGTCATCTAATTAGAATTTCACGTTGTGGCTTTTCTCCTACTGTTGAATTAACCAAACTGCTGTGTCTCCAGACTGATATTCCTCATATTGTGACACCACCACCTGACCAATCGATTGAAGGGATCCTTGAACTTCCGGTATATTTAGACTTGGTGTCACCAGAGGCTGTTTTTAGACTTTCAACATCCAATTCAATGAACCCCTCCCTGTATGTGTGAAGAGTGTCTGCGTGTGCACGTGAGCCCGGGCGGTTTCATTTTTTATTGTGACAACGTTGTCATAATGTTTTAATAATATTGGTGAAGGTTTCAAACGTTTTGCTTTCTCCCTTTGGCTCATTAGCCACATGTTATTAACTTTGTTTCTTTTCTATTTGACACATTTTGTACCTAAACCGCTGCGAGCTCCATATTGAAGCCCCTTTTTTTCAAACCTGCTGGTTTGTTTTTCTATTGTGCACATTTTCATGGCTTCAGGAACCCCAACCTATAATAAGTTGAGTCGGTAATATACATATAAATCAAATATTTATTCTCTCGATTTTATTCTCTATTTTTGAGTTGCTTGACTAATACACCTTATTAAAGGGGTCGCCATTCTAAGCATTAGGGTGGAAAACATTTTTTTAATGCAGCAGCGCCCCCGAGCCCCCCTTATACTTAACTGAGCCCCAAAATTTGCTCGACGGAAACGAGCACACCAGCTCCGGCCGATGTCTTGTGTCCTGATTGGATAGATTGATAGCAGCGCAGCCATTGGCTCCCACTGCTGTCAATCAAATCCAATGACGCAAGCGCCGGGGGGCGGGGCTGAGTCCGGCATTCGTGTCTATGGACGCAAATGATGGACTCGGAAACGCGCCCGCAAGGTAACCCCCTCGGGAGAGCGCCTCTCCTAGGGGGTTATCTGATGTGGGGAGGAGCCGCGAGAGACTCCTGGGGACCCCAGAAGATGAGCTGCACAGTGGAGGTAAGTATGACATGTTTGTTATTTTAAAAAAACGAACCCTTACAATTACTTTAACTGACGACTGCTGCCCCTCTCTGCCAATCCCTCCCCTGGCTTCCCCTACCCCACCGTTTAAAATTCAAATGCTAACCATAACATGCAAGGGTATCCACAACATCGCCCCCCAGCTACATCACCAACCTCATCTGCAGATATTTACCAAATCATCCTCTCCACTCCTCCCAGGACCTCCTGCTCTCTAGCTCCCTTGTTACCTTCTCCCTTGTTCACCTCTAGGACTTCTTCAGAGCCTCTCCCATCCTTTGGAACTTCCTGCCCAGTATGTCCGGTCAGCCCCTACACTGTCTGCCTACCCCACCACCACCTATGAACTGTACCCGAGCCACCCCCATCAGACCACCCCCCACAGCTATAACTCTATGTACCACCTCCCCCTACCTTTTGTATTATTATTATTTTGCAGGGGAGTTGTCAGTAGTTTTTCAGGTCTAGACCCGTTTCTTTAAGACCATACTCAATGTAGAGTTTAGTATTTTTGTCCCTGCTAATGGTTCTGATCTTTTTTTGGTCTTTATCCAATGGTCGTCACATATACCCGTTGGCTAGCCATTAGTGTAATACAATGGATCATCAATAAAATGGCCGCTGCGAGCTATGAGAAAATGGCGACCAAATTTGATTAGCTAGCCATTGGTTTAGCACACAGGATCACCAACAAAATGCCCGCCATGGCCTCTAAGTAAATGGCGACCGTATTTTTAAAAGGATTATGACTATAAATAGATCTTAGCTGTCATTGGGCCGCTATCCCTTGAGAAAGTCACGTGATTGATGATGAAACACGTCGGGGCGGAGCCTGTGACGTCAACATGCACCACCAGGAAGTAGCCTGGGATCTAATGGTGAACTGCAGCCAAGGCTATACGGACATCTAGCTGGTTTCTGTGGGGTGTAATACCGCTGATGTATCGAACGCATTGCCAGAGTGCATTTAAATGTGAGTTTTATTGCCTCTTGATAAACGTCAACATTTTTTAAAAAATCGTTTATAAAAAAGCACTATTTTGAGTTTATGGACTTTCTAATTTTAATATATTTTTTAATTTCATTTTTTAGAAGCACTAATTTACTAATTTCAGGAATTTTTCTGTTTATATGTGATATACAGTACATGGATCAATTACTCATTTATTTATTGCAGCCACTGGGGGGCACTGTTCACTTTTGGCACGGCTATTTATTATTGTATTTAGAGGTAGCAATTCACGTTTATATATAATTGTTTGTTTTATAGTTTATGTGGGAATACTATTTTGTGTAAAAGTGATTGCAAGGGTTCGTTTTTTTTCTTTTCTTTAAATAACAAACACATCATACTTGCCTCCACTGTGCAGCTCGTTTTGCACAGAGTGGCTCCCGATCCTTGTCTTCTGGGGTCCCCCGGCGGCTCTGCCGTCTCCTCCCCGCATCCGATAACCCCCTAGGAAAAGCACTCTCCCGGGGGTTACCTTGCGGGCACGCTCCCGAGTCCAGCATTTGCGTCAACAGACACGAATGCCGGATTTGGCCACGCCCCCCCCCCCGACACCCGCGTCATTGGATTTGATTGACAGCAGAGGGAGCCAATGGCTGCGCTGCTAGCAATCTATCCAATCAGGACACAAGACATCGGCCGGAGCTGCTCATTCCCGTCGCGCAAATTTCGAGGCTCAGGTAAGTATAAGGGGGGGGCTCGGGGGCGCTGCTGCATTAAAAAATGTTTTTCACCTTAATGCATAGAATGCATTAAGGTGAAAAACGGTGAGGGTTTACAACCCCTTTAAGTGGCCTCTGCAGTTATATGTACTTTATGCAATTTATAGTCACTTCTATAGTAGCGCAGAAGTTTTTTTATATTTATCAGGGCTCTGCTACTACTTCTGTAATGAACTGCATTGTAATCGTACCATCCCCCACCTTCACATTGTAAATTGCTGTGTAAACTGTTGGCACTAGATAAATCCTGAATAATAATAATGATGGGGGATCTAGGTGGAGCCTCCGTACTGCTCTCTCCTTTACAATAAAGTCTCCTCTTACCCAGTGATGTGAGGGGCGGCTGATTCTCCATCATGATGAGGTGAGAGAGCAGAAGTCAGGACTATGTAATGTACAACATGTTGTATAAGATACAACAGAGAGGACTATATAGTATCAGAATGATGTAATGTACAATATAGAGTATATAGTGCAGGGGTCAGGAGTATGTAATGTACAATATAAATTATACAGCGAAAGGGTCAGGACTCATAATATTGGTATTCAGTAATCAGTGGAAGATTAAATGTTTACATGAGACAAGTTGCAGAGGTCCCACACCGCTGCCTCCCATCTCCTGAGACTGCACTCAGTGACTTGGGTCTGAGACTATACAGACATATCCCTCCACCCGCCACAACCAGCAGACAACAGAGCAAGTAATCCTGGGAAAATGTCTGTCAGAAATCTTACTAGACTCAGGCATGGGGAGAAGATCCAATAATCATACCCCAGGTGTCTAGGTCAAGTAACACCTATGGTGAAAATCAACATTTTGCTGCCACCTGAACCCCGGAATCTCCATAAATCCAGTCTAGATACATAAATTGTGTCTGCAGCACAGAGAAGGAAGATTATCCGAGAGAAATACAGGAATACAGGACGGGGAACACAGCTCAGGAAAGTGACCAGGGGATTACAGGCTGATATCACCCAGTCCCCGCCCTACTCTGGACCAATCAGTGAGCAGTATGGGTGGAGGAATGGATTTAGTGTTAATGACCCACCTGTGCTGATCTCTGTAGGAGTGTCCTCCTCTATAAATGTCCCCGTTATTCCATCCTCTTCCATAGACTGCTGATCATCCCTCACATACCTCTCTTCTTCTTCTGCTTTAACCTCAAATTCTATATCGATTGGATCTCCACTCTAAATCAAGAAAATGAGAGAGAATATCATCTGTAAATTATAAGCATACATAAAAAATCCACACATCATGTCTACAAGTCTAGTCATGTTCTAGAACAGGGATATGCAATTAGTAGTCCCATCATGCCTCTGCCTCTGGGTGTTATGCTTGTGGCTGTGTCTTGCTTTGCCTCATGGGACTTGTAGTTCAGCAACAGCTGGAGGTCCTCTAATTGCATATCACTGTTCTAGAAGCTGCATTCCACCAACCTTATAACAGTGAGGGATGGTGTGATCTTCCTGTGTGGAATCCCGGGAATACAGAGGACGGGGACATCTCTCTGGTGGGTTTCTGTAGTTGGATGACTCCACCATGGTGTCCTGGTACAGATCTTTGCGTCCTTTTAGAAACTCTGACTCCTCCATCACCCCATCCTCATCATCCTCCTCTTTTATCTCTTCTTTAAGCTCAGCTTTAGAATCTCTCAGGTTTCCACTCTGAATATACAATACAAATTACTGGTAACAATGCAGATAATGTACAGATCCTAATGATACTATCAGTGATTGTTCCTCATCTACCTGATGATGGTGAGGGATGGTGTGACCTTCCTGTGTGGAATCCCGGGAATACAGAGGACGGGGACATCTCTCTGGTGGGTTCCCATTACTGGATCCATCTGTAGGAAACACACACACTGACTGAATACATTGTTTCTATGTGTTTATCAGATGATGGGGGATCTAGGTGGACCCTCCGTACTGCTCTCTCCTTTACAATAAAGTCTCCTCTTACCCGGTGATGTGAGGGGCGGCTGATTGTCCATCATGACGTCCTTGTAGAGATCCTTGTGTCCTTCTAAATACTCCCACTCCTCCATGGAGAAATAGACAGTGACATCCTGACACCTTATAGGAACCTGACACACACAATGATACAGTCACCATCCAGACACATCCCTTGTCTGTTACTGGATAATGTCCCAGAATTCCCAGAATCCTCCTCACCTCTCCTGTCAGCAGATATCATAAATAACACAAAAAATAAAATAATAATAAAATCAAATGATATTCACAGAATCATCCTCACCTCACCTGTCAGGTATATGTTTTATTAAAGACAAAAACAGAGAATTTCCCAGCTCAACTAGCCAACCAATCTGCTTACCAACCAAATTATCCTGTCTAACAGTATGCATTAAAAATTGGGTGTTCAGTGTGCCCCTGTGCCTTTAACCACTTAAGGACTAGCCTCTTTTTGAGATTTGTTGTTTGCAAGTTAAAAACTGTTTTTTTTTCTAACACCCTAGAGAATAAAATGGCGGTTGTTGCAAAACTTTCTGTCACACTGTATTTGCGCAGTGGTCTTACAAGCGCCCTTTTTTTGGGAAAAGTACACTTTTTTGAATTAAAAAATAAGACAACAGTAAAGTTAGCCCATTTTTTTTTAATATTGTGAAAGATAATGTTATGCCGAGTAAATTGATACCCAACATGTCACGCTTCAAAATTGCGCCCGCTCGTGGAATGGCGACAAACTTTTCCCCTTAAAAATCTCTATAGGCGACGTTTAAAAAATCCTACAGGTTGCATGTTTTGAGTTACAGAGGAGGTCTAGGGCTAGAATTATTGCTCTCGCTCTACCGATCGCGGCGATACCTCACATGTGTTGTTTGAACACCGTTTTCATATGCGGGTGCTACTCACATATGCGTTCGCTTCTGCACGCAAGCTTGTCGGGATGGGGCGTGTTTAAAAAAAAATATTTTTTTTTACTTATTTATTTTACCTTTTATTTTTTATTTTTACACAGTTTAAAAAAAAAATTTGGGTCACTTTTATTCCTTTTACAAGGAATGTAAACATCCCTTGTAATAGAAAAAAAGCATGACAGGTCCTCCTAAATATGAGATCTGGGGGGGGGGGTCAAAAAGACCTGAGATCTCATATTTACACTAAAATGCAATTAAAAAAAAAAAAATTGTCATTTAAAAAAAAGATTTTATAAAAATGGCCCTTCCGCCTTGCAATGTTATGGAGACGGGTGGGGGCCATCTTCCCCTCACTCGGGAGGGGCACTCTCCTCCGGCGGGAGGGGCAGTCTCTGCGCGGCGGGAGGGACATCCTCCCCATGTTGAGGGCATGTGGCCTGGTACGGTTCAGTAGGGGGGCGCTCTCTTGTCCCCCCTCTTTTCCTGCGGCCTGCCAGGTTGCGTGCTCGGATAAGGATCTGGTGTGGATTTTTGGAGGAACCCCACTCCATTTTTAAAAAAAATTTGGCGCGGGGCTCCACTTAATATCCATAACAGACCTGAACTGCCTGGTAATGGAATATGGGGGGACCCCCACAATTGTCGGGACCGACAATTCATTAATAGCCGGCACTAGCCCTAGGAATTTTAAATGACTTTTTTTTCCTTTAGAAATGTCATTTTGCTGTCAGACTGTTCTAAACACGGGAAACATGCGCCCCTTTACAGGCATACTATAGACACCCCCCCCCAGGTACGAAATTTAAAGGAATATTACACTTTTATTGTTTCACTTTAAGCATTATTAAAATCACTGCTCCCAAAAAAATGGCCATTTTTAAAACTTTTTTTTTGCATTGATACATGTCCCCTGGGGCAGGACCCAGGTCCCCAAACACTTTTTATGACAATATCTTGCATATTAAAATTAGCATTTGCCGCGAACACCCCAAATTGTTCGCTGTTCGGCGAACAGCCAATGTTCGAGTTGAACTCATGTTCGACTCAAACAGATAGCCCATCCCTACTAGGCTCCACTCAGTAGTGGTATCCTTAATGGGTGCAATGTGTGCTCTCACACATAGCACCAAGTGAGGATTCCTGGGAGAAGATCTGGCTGGCAATCTCTGCTCCACCCTCCTCAATGCAGTCACTGGTTGTTAGGACCACCAGCATCTTAGCAACCGATGACATCATTTGCAGGCCACCTCTCAGCTCCGCCCCAGTCTTTGGCTCCTGATCCTGCCTCTCAGTGGCCCTGATCCCACCTCTCAGCGGCCCCGATCATGCCTCTAAGTGGCCCTGATCCTGCCTCTCAGCAGCCCTGATCCCACCTTTCAGCGGCCCTGATCCTTCCTCTCAGCAGCCCTGATCCCACCTTTCAGCGGCCCTGATCATGCCTCTCAGCAGCCCTGATCCCACCTTTCAGCGGCCCTGATCCTGCCTCTCAGCAGCAGGGATCCCACCTCTCAGCAGCTCTGATCCTGCCTCTCAGCAGCCCTGATCCCACCTCTCAGCAGCCCTGATCCTGCCTCTCAGCAGCTCTGATCCTGCCTCTCAGCAGCCCTGATCCCACCTCTCAGCAGCCCTGATCCTGCCTCTCAGCAGCCCTGATCCTGCCTCTCAGCAGCCCCGATCCTGCTGCTCAGTAGCCATGATCCCACCTCTCAGTAGCCCTGATCCCACCTCTCAGTAGCCCTTATCCCGCCTCTCAGCAGCCCTGATCCCGCCTCTCAGCAGCCCTGATCCCGCCTCTCAGCAGCCCTGATCCCACCTTTCAGTGGCCCTGATCCTGCCTCTCAGCAGCCCTGATCCCGCCTCTCAGCGGCCCTAATCCCACCTTTCAGTGGCCCTGATCCTGCCTCTCAGCAGCCCTGATCCCGCCTCTCAGCGGCCCTAATCCCACCTTTCAGCGGCCCTGATCCTGCCTCTCAGCAGCCCTGATCCCACCTCTCAGCAGCCCTGATTCTGCCTCTCAGCAGCCCCGATCCTGCCTCTCAGCAGCCCTGATCCCACCTCACAGCAGCCCTGATTCTGCCTCTCAGCAGTCCCGATCATGCCTCTCAGCAGCCCCAATCCTGCCTCTCAGCAGCCCTGATCCCGCCTCTCAGCAGCCCTAATCCCGCCTCTCAGCAGTCCTGATCCTGCCGCTCAGTAGCCCTGATCCCACCTCTCAGTAGCCCTGATCTCACCTCTCAGTAGCCCTGATCCCGCCTCTTAGCAGCCCTGATCCCGCCTCTCAGTAGCCCTGATCCCACCTCTCAGCAGCCCCAATCCTGCCTCTCAGCAGCTAGTGAAAAGTATGAGGGACTACTTGTCACACAGAAGCACTTCACCTGCATCTGTGTTTGCGCCAGGCACCCAGGGGGGACATAGCCCACATTTGCTGGTGGATGCCCTGGGTCCCAGCGCTACAATGGTCCACATTGCTGTTTTATTGAGGATGCCAAAGGTGTCTTGCTTACCCGTCTGTCAGGACTGTAGCATGAAGCCAAGTGAAGTGCTGTGAAACTCCTCCTTGGCTCCATGCTACAGTCCTGACACTCGGAGCTGTCAGCAGAACTGTGCTTAAAAAGCACCTACCTACCATTCTGCATTGGTGAGAGAGCTGGGGGGTACTAGTAAGAGAGGATCGATGAATTGGTGAAAGTGCTGGGGGGGCATTAGTAAAAGAAGAGGGGGTAAATGGTGAGAGAGCTGGGGAGCACTAGTAAGAGAGGAGGGGGAATTGGTGAGAGAGCTGGGGGGCACTTGGAAAAGAAGAGGGGGGGAATTTGTGAGAGAGCTAGGGGGCACTAGTAAGAGAGGAGGGGGGAATTGGTGAGAGAGCTAGGGGGGCATTAGTAAGAAAGGAGGGGGGATTGGTGAGAGAGCTGGGGGCATTAGTAAGAGAGGAGGTGGGCACTAATAAGAGAGGAGGGGGAATTGGTGAGAGAGCTGGGGGTATTAGTAAGAGAGGAGGGGGTAATTGGTGAGAGAGCTGGGGGGCATTAATAAGAGAGGAGGGGGGAATTGGTGAGAGAGCTGGGGGGCATTAGTAAGAGAGGAGGGGGAATTGGTGAGAGAGCTGGGGGGCATTATTAAGAGAGGAGGGGGGAATTGGTGAGAGAACTGGGGGACATTAAGAGAGGAGGGGGCACTAATAAGAGAGGAGGGGGGATTGGTGAGAGAGCTAGGGGGCACTTGGAAAAGAAGAGGGGGGAATTTGTGAGAGAGCTAGGGGGCACTAGTAAGAGAGGAGGGGGGAATTGGTGAGAGAGCTGGGGGTATTAGTAAGAGAGGAGGGGGGAATTGGTGAGAGAGCTGGGGTTATTAGTAAGAGAGGAGGGGGGAATTGGTGAGAGAGCTGGGAGTATTAGTAAGAGAGGAGGGGGGAATTGGTGAGAGAGCTAGGGGGCACTTGGAAAAGAAGAGGGGGGAATTTGTGAGAGAGCTAGGGGGCACTAGTAAGAGAGGAGGGGGGAATTGGTGAGAGAGCTGGGGGGCACTTGGAAAAGAAGAGGGGGGGAATTTGTGAGAGAGCTAGGGGGCACTAGTAAGAGAGGAGGGGGGAATTGGTGAGAGAGCTGGGGGGGCATTAGTAAGAAAGGAGGGGGGATTGGTGAGAGAGCTGGGGGCATTAGTAAGAGAGGAGGTGGGCACTAATAAGAGAGGAGGGGGAATTGGTGAGAGAGCTGGGGGTATTAGTAAGAGAGGAGGGGGTAATTGGTGAGAGAGCTGGGGGGCATTAATAAGAGAGGAGGGGGGAATTGGTGAGAGAGCTGGGGGGCATTAGTAAGAGAGGAGGGGGAATTGGTGAGAGAGCTGGGGGGCATTATTAAGAGAGGAGGGGGGAATTGGTGAGAGAACTGGGGGACATTAAGAGAGGAGGGGGCACTAATAAGAGAGGAGGGGGGATTGGTGAGAGAGCTAGGGGGCACTTGGAAAAGAAGAGGGGGGAATTTGTGAGAGAGCTAGGGGGCACTAGTAAGAGAGGAGGGGGGAATTGGTGAGAGAGCTGGGGGTATTAGTAAGAGAGGAGGGGGGAATTGGTGAGAGAGCTGGGGTTATTAGTAAGAGAGGAGGGGGGAATTGGTGAGAGAGCTGGGAGTATTAGTAAGAGAGGAGGGGGGAATTGGTGAGAGAGCTAGGGGGCACTTGGAAAAGAAGAGGGGGGAATTTGTGAGAGAGCTAGGGGGGCACTAGTAAGAGAGGAGGGGGCATTGGTGAGAGAGCTAGGGGGTAGTAATAAGAGTGGAGAGGGGAATTGGTGAGAGAGCTGGGGGGCACTAGTAAGAGAGGAGGGGGAATTGGTGAGAGAGCTGGGGGGCACTTGGAAAAGAAGAGGGGGGAATTTGTGAGAGAGCTAGGGGGCACTAGTAAGAGAGGAGGGGGAATTGGTGAGAGAGCTGGGGGGTATTAGTAAGAGAGGAGGGGGTGATTGGTGAGAGAGCTGGGGGGCATTATTAAGAGAGGAGGGGGCACTAATAAGAGAGGAGGGGGAATTGGTGAGAGAGCTAGGGGGTATTAGTAAGAGAGGAGGGGGGAATTGGTGAGAGAGCTGGGAGGTATTAGTAAGAGAGGAGGGGGGAATTGGTGAGAGAGCTGGGGGGTATTAGTAAGAGAGGAGGGGGTGATTGGTGAGAGAGCTGGGGGGCATTATTAAGAGAGGAGGGGGCACTAATAAGAGAGGAGGGGGAATTGGTGAGAGAGCTAGGGGGTAGTAATAAGAGTGGAGAGGGGAATTGGTGAGAGAGCTGGGGGGCACTAGTAAGAGAGGAGGGGGAATTGGTGAGAGAGCTGGGGGGCACTTGGAAAAGAAGAGGGGGGAATTTGTGAGAGAGCTAGGGGGCACTAGTAAGAGAGGAGGGGGGAATTGGTGAGAGAGCTGGGGGGTATTAGTAAGAGAGGAGGGGGTGATTGGTGAGAGAGCTGGGGGGCATTATTAAGAGAGAAGGGGGCACTAATAAGAGAGGAGGGGGAATTGGTGAGAGAGCTAGGGGGTAGTAATAAGAGTGGAGAGGGGAATTGGTGAGAGAGCTGGGGGGTATTAGTAAGAGAGGAGGGGGTGATTGGTGAGAGAGCTGGGGGGCATTATTAAGAGAGGAGGGGGCACTAATAAGAGAGGAGGGGGAATTGGTGAGAGAGCTAGGGGGTAGTAATAAGAGTGGAGAGGGGAATTGGTGAGAGAGCTGGGGGGCACTAGTAAGAGAGGAGGGGGAATTGGTGAGAGAGCTGGGGGGCACTTGGAAAAGAAGAGGGGGGAATTTGTGAGAGAGCTAGGGGGCACTAGTAAGAGAGGAGGGGGGAATTGGTGAGAGAGCTGGGGGGTATTAGTAAGAGAGGAGGGGGTGATTGGTGAGAGAGCTGGGGGGCATTATTAAGAGAGGAGGGGGCACTAATAAGAGAGGAGGGGGAGTTGGTGAGAGAGCTAGGGGGTATTAGTAAGAGAGGAGGGGGTGATTGGTGAGAGAGCTGGGGGGCATTATTAAGAGAGAAGGGGGCACTAATAAGAGAGGAGGGGGAATTGGTGAGAGAGCTAGGGGGTAGTAATAAGAGTGGAGAGGGGAATTGGTGAGAGAGCTGGGGGGCACTAGTAAGAGAGGAGGGGGAATTGGTGAGAGAGCTGGGGGCACTAGTAAGAGAGGAGGGGGGATTGGTGAGAGAGCTGGGGGGCACTTGGAAAAGAAGAGGGGGGAATTTGTGAGAGAGCTAGGGGGCACTAGTAAGAGAGGAGGGGGGAATTGGTGAGAGAGCTGGGGGGTATTAGTAAGAGAGGAGGGGGTGATTGGTGAGAGAGCTGGGGGCATTAGTAAGAGAGGAGGTGGGCACTAATAAGAGAGGAGGGGGAATTGGTGAGAGAGCTGGGGGTATTAGTAAGAGAGGAGGGGGTAATTGGTGAGAGAGCTGGGGGGCATTAATAAGAGAGGAGGGGGGAATTGGTGAGAGAGCTGGGGGGCATTAGTAAGAGAGGAGGGGGAATTGGTGAGAGAGCTGGGGGGCATTATTAAGAGAGGAGGGGGGAATTGGTGAGAGAACTGGGGGGCATTATTAAGAGAGGAGGGGGCACTAATAAGAGAGGAGGGGGGATTGGTGAGAGAGCTAGGGGGCACTAGTAAGAGAGGAGGGGGGAATTGGTGAGAGAGCTGGGGGTATTAGTAAGAGAGGAGGGGGGAATTGGTGAGAGAGCTGGGGTTATTAGTAAGAGAGGAGGGGGGAATTGGTGAGAGAGCTGGGAGTATTAGTAAGAGAGGAGGGGGGATTGGTGAGAGAGCTAGGGGGCACTTGGAAAAGAAGAGGGGGGAATTTGTGAGAGAGCTAGGGGGGCACTAGTAAGAGAGGAGGGGGGAATTGGTGAGAGAGCTGGGGGGGTATTAGTAAGAGAGGAGGGGGGAATTGGTGAGAGAGCTGGGGGGTATTAGTAAGAGAGGAGGGGGTGATTGGTGAGAGAGCTGGGGGGCATTATTAAGAGAGGAGGGGGCACTAATAAGAGAGGAGGGGGAATTGGTGAGAGAGCTAGGGGGTAGTAATAAGAGTGGAGAGGGGAATTGGTGAGAGAGCTGGGGGGCACTAGTAAGAGAGGAGGGGGGATTGGTGAGAGAGCTGGGGGGCACTTGGAAAAGAAGAGGGGGGAATTTGTGAGAGAGCTAGGGGGCACTAGTAAGAGAGGAGGGGGGAATTGGTGAGAGAGCTGGGGGGTATTAGTAAGAGAGGAGGGGGTGATTGGTGAGAGAGCTGGGGGGCATTATTAAGAGAGGAGGGGGCACTAATAAGAGAGGAGGGGGAATTGGTGAGAGAGCTAGGGGTAGTAATAAGAGTGGAGAGGGGAATTGGTGAGAGAGCTGGGGGGCACTTGGAAAAGAAGAGGGGGGAATTTGTGAGAGAGCTAGGGGGGCACTAGTAAGAGAGGAAGGGGGAATTGGTGAGAGAGCTAGGGGGCACTAATAAGAGAGGAGGGGGATTGGTGAGAGTGCTAGGGGGCACTAATAAGAGAGGAGGGGGGAATTGGTGAGAGAGCTAAGGGTGGGGGGCATTAGTAAGAGAGGAGGGGGAATTGGTGAGAGAGCTAAAGGGCACTAGTAAGAGCGGAGGAAGAATTGGTGAGAGAGCTGGGGGGCACTTGTAAAAGAATAGGTGGGAATTGGTGAGAGAGCTGGGGGGCACTAGTAAAAGACAAAGGCGGAATTAGCGAGAGAGCTAAGGGGGGCATAAGTAAGAGAGGAGGGGGAATTGGTGAAAGAGCTAAGGGTTGGGGGCATGAATAAGAGAGGAGGGAATTGGTGAGAGAGTTAGGGGTGCACTAGTAAGAGAGGAGGGGGAATTGGTGAGAGAGCTAAGGGTGGGGGGCATTAGTAAGAAAGGAGGGGGGAATTGGTGAGAGCTGGGGGGCATTAGTAAGGGAGGAGGATGGAATTGGTAAGAGAGGAGGGGGAAATGGTGAAAGTGCTTGGGGGGCATTAGCAAGAGAGGAGGGGGGAATTTGTGAGAAAGCTGGGGGGCATTAGTAAGAGGGGGTGGGAATTGATGAGAGCTGCAGGAGCATTAGTAAGAGAGGGGGCGGGAATTGGTGAGAGAGCTGGGGGAGCATTGGTGAAGGAGCTGGGGGGCATTGCTGAGAGAGCTGGGTGGGCATTGCTGAGAGAGCTGGGGGGCATTGGTAAAAGCTGGGGGGACATTAGTAAGAGAGGAGGGGGCATTGGTAAAAGCTGGGGGGACATTAGTAAGAGAGGAGGGGGCATTGGTAAGAGAGCTGGGGGGCATTAGTAAGAAGGGAGGGGTTGCATTAGTGAAAGGGTTGAGGGGAGCATTGCTGGGAGAGCTGGGAGGCATAGCTGAGAAAGCTGGGGGCCATTGGTAAAAGCTGGGGGGCATTAGTAAGAGAGCTGGGGGCATTGCTCAATGAGCTGGGGGGCATTGCTGAGCAAACTAGGGTGGGGGCATTGGTGAGAGAGCTGGGGGCATTTGTGACAGTTGAGAGAGCTGGGGGGGGGCATTAGTGAGTGCTAGAAGCATTCATGAGAGAGCTGGGGGCATTAGTAAGAGAAGGGGGGGGAATTGGTGAGAGAGCTGGAGGGGCATTAATAAGAGAGGAGGGGGGAATTGGTGAGAGAGCTGGGGGCATTAGTAAGAGATAAGGGGAGACTTGGTGAGAGAGCTGGGGGGCATTAGTAGGAGGGGGAATTGGTGAGAGAGCTGGGGGAGGGCATTAGTAAAAGAGGAAGGGGGAATTGGTGAGAGAGCTGGGGGGCATTAGTAAGAGAGGAGGATTTGCATTAGTGAGAGAGCTGGGGGGAGCATGTTTGAGAGAGCTGGGGGGGGCATTGCTCAGAGAGCTGGGGGCATCACTGAGAAAACGGGTGGGGGTATTGGTGAGAGAGCTGGGGGGCATTTGTGAGAGGTGAGAGAGCTTGGGGGCATTAGTGAGAGCTGGGGGCAATGGTGAGAGAGCTGGGGGCACTAGTAAGAGAGGAAGGGGAAATTGTTAAGAGAGCTAGGGGGCATTGGTGGGAGAGCTGGGTGCATTGGTGAGAGCTGGAGAGCTGAGGGTGAGAGCTGGGGGGCATGGCTGAGAAAGCTAGAGTGGGGGCAATGGTGAGAGAGCTGGGGGGGCTTTTGTGAGAGGTGAGAGAGCTGGGGGCATTAATGAGAGCTGGGGCAATGGTGAGAGAGTTGGATTTTGTTTAACCACACCCCTTCAGCCCCTCCCACCATTAAGACTTTGGCCACACCCACATTTTACCGTTACGCGCGCCACAGCTCACTTACTCCCTCAATTGTCCCTCATTCTGAAGTTATCTATTACACGGGATAATTCGGTTGGTAAGCAGACTGGTTGGTAAGTTGAGCTGAGAATTTTCTCTGGTTTTGTCTTTCATGCATTGCCCTTCCATGTGCTTCTTGCTGTGAAGGCCAGTTATAGATGAGGACAGGGGCCATTTTGTTTGTTACATATCTTTTATTAAAGCCCCACTTCAGGGACCCTACACTCTGACATCATTACTAAAATACAGGATCAACAATTCTGCTTTGCTTGTAAGGATGCAAAGGGTCCGCCCACATCCTGAAAGCACCAGAAAAAAGAGCTGGATGGAGGGACATTGGGAGGAGGAGCTGTGAGGTCAGTGTGATGTCATAGAATTCTGACTCTGGATGGAGGGACATTGGGAGGAGGAGCTGTGAAGAAAGTGTGATGTCATAGGATTCTGACTCTGGATGGAGGAACATTGGGAGGAGGAGCTGTGAGGTCAGTGTGATGTCATAGGATTCTGACTCGGGATGGAGGGACATTGGTAGGAGGAGCTGTGGGGTCAGTGTGATGTCATAGGATTCTCTGACTTGGATTGGGGGGACATTGAGAGACGTAGCTGTGAGGTCAGTGTGATGTCATAGGATTATCTGACTCCAGATCATTATGGAGACATTAATTTTCAGGACATTTACTACAAATGACATTTTTCCCTCTTTCTTCCTATTTGAATCTTATAAAATAATGACATACATATTTCAATCCTCCCTAAATAACCCCACATCCCCGCCACTAATAAAAGTGGTATTACCCGTTAATATAGACAGATGAGGTGAGAAGGTGATTGGTGGGAAGGTGACACATCTCTAAAATGAGGAGAATGTTCCGGCCCCACAAGTAGGGAAATGTTCTGCCCCTGAAGGGGTTAATCTTCGTATATCCACACTATATATGTGTGTATCATCATCTGCTGGAGATAAAAGACATCACAGTGACTATGGAGGAAGAGGACGGACATGACGGGGGGTTACTGGGTGTAAATAGAAAATAAGATCTTATTACCTCCTCTAATGCCACTTCCAGAAACTCTCCTCTCTTCCAGCAAGGTAGCAGCTCCTTCCTATCCTGTAGATTGCCCTGTGATGTCACAGGAATCATGTGACCAGGAAGCAGGAAGTAGGGGGCGGGAAAGTGAAGTGAATAGGAGATGTTACAGTATAGAGGAGGATGAAAGCAGATCACAAATTATTACCTGAAGATCTCTCCCTCCCTCCCTCCATCTTATTTTATGTTATATCCTCTCTCTGTATACCGCTCTTTATATATCTCTGTATATCTCCCTGTATACCTCTCCATCTCTCTGTATATCTCCCCACCTCTCAGTATATATCTCTGTATACCTCTCTGTATATCTCCCTGTATACCTCTCTGTATACCTCTCCATCTCTCTGTATATATATCTGTATACCTCTCCATCTCTCTGTATATATATCTGTATACCTCTCCACCTCTCTGTATATATCTCTGTATACCTCTCCACCTCTCTGTATATATACCTGTATACCTCTCCACCTCTCTGTATATATATCTGTATACCTCTCCATCTCTCTGTATATATATCTGTATACCTCTCCATCTCTCTGTATATATCTCTGTATACTTTCCCACCTCTCTCTCTATATATATATCTGTATACCTCTCCACCTCTCTGTATATATATCTGTATACCTCTCCACCTCTCTGTATATATATATCTGTATACCTCTCCACCTCTCTGTATATATATCTGTATACCTCTCCATCTCTCTGTATATATATCTGTATACCTCTCCATCTCTCTGTATATATATCTGTATACCTCTCCATCTCTCTGTATATATATCTGTATACCTCTCCATCTCTCTGTATATATCTCTGTATACTTTCCCACCTCTCTCTCTATATATATATCTGTATACCTCTCCACCTCTCTGTATATATATCTGTATACCTCTCCACCTCTCTGTATATATATCTGTATACCTCCCCACCTCTCTGTATATATATCTGTATACCTCCCCACCTCTCTGTATATATATTTGTATACCTCCCCACCTCTCTGTATATATCTCTGTATACATCCCTGCATATATATCTGTATACCTCTCCACCTCTCTGTATATATATCTGTATACCTCCCTACCTCTCTGTATATCTCCCTGTATACCTCTCCACCTCTCTCTATATATATCTGTATACCTCTCCACCTCTCTGTATATATATATCTGTATACCTCCCTACCTCTCTGTATATATCTCTGTATACTTCTCTGCATATATATCTGTATACCTCTCCACCTCTCTGTATATATATATCTGTATACCTCTCCACCTCTCTGTATATATCTCTGTATATATCTCTGTATACCTCTCCACCTCTCTGTATATATATCTGTATACCTCTCCACCTCTCTGTATATATCTCTGTATACCTCTCCACCTCTCTGTATATATATCTGTATACCTCTCCACCTCTCTGTATATATATCTGTATACCTCCCTACCTCTCTGTATATATATCTGTATACCTCCCTACCTCTCTGTATATATCTCTGTATACCTCTCCACCTCTCTGTATATATCTCTGTATACCTTTCCACCTCTCTGTATATATATCTGTATACCTCCCTACCTCTCTGTATATATCTCTGTATACCTCTCAACCTCTCTGTATATATCTCTGTATATATCTCTGTATACCTCTCCACCTCTCTGTATATATATCTGTATACCTCCCTACTTCTCTGTATATATCTCTGTATACTTCTCTGCATATATATCTGTATACCTCTCCACCTCTCTGTATATATATCTGTATACCTCCCCACCTCTCTGTATATATATCTGTATACCTCCCCACCTCTGTATATATATCTGTATACATCCCTGCATATATATCTGTATACCTCTCCACCTCTCTGTATATATATCTGTATACCTCCCTACCTCTCTGTATATCTCCCTGTATACCTCTCCACCTCTCTCTATATATATCTGTATACCTCTCCACCTCTCTGTATATATATATCTGTATACCTCCCTACCTCTCTGTATATATCTCTGTATACTTCTCTGCATATATATCTGTATACCTCTCCACCTCTCTGCATATATATCTGTATACCTCTCCACCTCTCTGTATATATATATATCTGTATACCTCTCCACCTCTCTGTATATATATCTGTATACCTCTCCACCTCTCTGTATATATATCTGTATACCTCCCTACCTCTCTGTATATATCTCTGTATACCTCTCCACCTCTCTGTATATATCTCTGTATACCTTTCCACCTCTCTGTATATATATATCTGTATACCTCTCCACCTCTCTGTATATATATCTGTATACCTCCCTACCTCTCTGTATATATCTCTGTATACCTCTCAACCTCTCTGTATATATCTCTGTATATATCTCTGTATACCTCTCCACCTCTCTGTATATATATCTGTATACCTCTCCACCTCTCTGTGTATATATATATATATATATATATATATATACCTCTCCATCTCTCTGTGTACCTCTCCACTGCTCTGTATCTCTGTCTGTATACCCCTCTCTCTGTATCTCTGTCTGTATACCCCTCTCTCTGGATATCTGTCTGTATACCCCTCTCTCTGTATCTCTGTCTGTATACCCCTCTCTCTGTATCTCTGTCTGTATACCCCTCTCTCTGTATATCTGTCTGTATACCTCTCTCTGTATACCCCTCTCTCTGTATATCTGTCTGTATACCCCTCTCTCTGTATATCTGTCTGTATACCCCTCTGTATATCTGTCTGTATACCCCTCTCTGTATATCTGTCTGTATACCCCTCTCACTGTATATCTGTCTGTATACCCCTCTCTCTGTATATCTCCCTGTATACCCCTCTCTGTATACCTGTCTGTATACCCCTCTCTCTGTATATCTGTCTGTATACCCCTCTCTGTATCAATTCAATTCAAATAAGCTTTATTGGCAGGACCACATGCATGTTAGCATTTCCAAAGCAGTTGAATTCTATAAGAAAAAAATAAGGGGGGGGGGGGGTAATATAGAGAGGAATGGGCATAATTCCATGTAGAGGATTTTTAAGTCCTCAGTCTTTCATGTCCCTCTCAGTTGGTGACACGCTGTCACATATTGGACAGCAATTTTTACCGTTGGCTCCTCTTCTCCCAGTAGAAATTGGAGTTTCCTCTTCTCTTCTATAGAATTGAAGTCCGGGATGAGAGAGGAGAGTCTCTGGAAGTGAGTGTCCCTCACTGATGAGTACTTTGGGCAATGTAGCAGGAAGTGCTCCTCATCCTCCAGGACCCCCTGGTCGCATTGCTGGCACAGTCTACTCTCCCTGGGCTTGTAGGTCTGCCTGTGCCGTCCTAATTGGATTTCCAGGCTGTGGGCGCTCAGTCTGTACAGGCTCAGGGTCTGTCTGTTTTTGGGGTCTTGTAGCAACTCCAGGTAAGGGGCCAGTTTGTAGTCTCTCTGCAATGACTGGTAAACAGTTTTTTGGAGTTTGTTAGCTCATTTCTCCATTCTCCAACATGATCTTTGTCTTACCTGAGTTGCTTGGTAGCGGCCATGTGGCACTGTATTTCTCCAGCACTTCCAGACTGTCTTGTAGGCCTTTCTCTGTTGGTGACAGAAGTAGGAGGTCATCCGCATACAGCAGGGACTTCACCTCAGTGTCACGTAGAGTCAATCCTGGTGCTGGGGAGGATTCTAGAGCTGCAGCCAGTTCATTGATGTAGATGTTGAAGAGGGTTGGACTTAGGCTGCAGCCCTGTCTGACTCCTCGGGCTTGCTGGAAGTGTTCAGTTCTTTTCCCATTCACCTTTACACTGCAGCTGTTCTCAGTGTATGAACTCTTGATAACCTCATATGTTTTCCCTCCTATTCCACTCTCTAATGCCCCGTACACGGTCGGATTTTCCGACGGAAAATGTGTGATAGGACCTTGTTGTCGGAAATTCCGACCATGTGTAGGCTCCATCACACATTTTCCATCGGATTTTCCGACCCACAAAGTTTGAGAGCAGGATATAAAATTTTCCGACAACAAAATCCGTTGTCGGAATTTCCGATTGTGTGTACACAAATCCGACGGACAAAGTGCCACGCATGCTCAGAATAAATAAATGGATGAAAGCTATTGGCCACTGCCCCGTTTATAGTCCTGACGTACGTGTTTTACGTCACCGTGTTTAGAACAATCAGATTTTCCAACAACTTTGTGTGATCGTGTGTATGCAAGACAAGTTTGAGCCAACATCCGTCGGAAAAAATCCTAGGATTTTGTTGTCGGAATGTCCGAATGAAGTCCGACCGTGTGTACGGGGCATTATAGTTTGAGTAACAGGCCTGGGTGTCATACGGAGTCAAATGCCTTCTTAAAATCCACAAAGCAGGCGAATATCTTTCCATGTTTTGTATTGTGGACATGGTTCTTGATGAGGCTGTGCAGGGTGTAGATATGGTCTGTAGTGCGATGGTTTGGGATGAACCCTGCCTGACTTCTGCTGAGGACATTGTGTTGTGTCAGGAAGTTGAGGATCTGTTTATTGAGGATACTGTTGAATAGTTTCCCTAGTGTGCTGCTGACACATATCCCCCTGTAGTTGGCTGGATCATACTGGTCTCCACTCTTATGGATGGGTGTTATGAGGCCTTAGTTCCATACTGTAGGGTAGTAACCAGCGCTCAGGACCAAATTGAACATTGTGCATAGTGCAGCGTGTACATCTGGGGAGCCGTGTTTCATCATCTCTGGCAGGATTCCATCCATCCCACTGGAATTTTTGGTTTGCAGGTTTTGGATTTTCTCCCCAATTTCTTGTGTTGTAACCGGTACATCTAGGGGGTTCTGGAAGTCCTTAATTTTTTCCTCCAGATCATTTAGTCTTTTGATGATGTCTTTTTGTTCTACAGTTAGAACCTCCTCTGGAATATCTTTGTAGAGGTTCTTAAAGTAGTTGAGCCAGATGTTGCCATTTTGGATGTGGAGGTTGTTTTTACTGGGTGCTGAGCCAATATTCTTCCATATTTCCCAGAAAGAATTTTCCTGAAGTGCCTCTTCCAGCTGTTGCAGGTTTTTGGAGATGAAGTTTTGCTTTTTCTTTTTAAGGGTTTGTTTGTATTTTTTCTGTAGGGTGCCATAGGCTATCCTTAGGTCAGTGTTGTCAGGGTCTCTGTGTTTGTTATTGGAGACTGTCCATAAGGTGTTCCTTAATGCTTTGCATTCTTTGTTGAACCATTTATTGGATTGTTTGTTGGATGGTTTCTTGTAGTTGGCTTTTCTCAGCTGGGCTGTTTCTGCGAGGGCGTGTAGTATTTTATGGAAGTCCTTTGCTGCCTGGTTCACACCTCGTGGGCTTATCTCATAGGCGTTGTGTTGGAAGTTTTCAAGCTGTTTTTTAATGTCAAGTATGTCAGTTAACTCTCTGTATTTTGTGGTAGACTGTTTGGACCATTTAAATGATGGTGGCAGGTTGCAGAGAGAGGCCCAGTGGAGTTTTGGTGATGGTTTGCTAGAAGATTTAATGTATACCAGTAGTTGGTTGTGGTCTGACAGGTGTGTTTGTGGGGTGACTGTAAAACCATTGATGAGCGTGGGGTCCATATCTGTGATGACATAGTCTACCACACTGCTGCCTACATGGAAGCTAAATGTGTATGTTCCTAGAGAGTCTCCTTTGGTATGGCCGTTGAGGATGTAGAGGCCCAGACTGCAACACAAATTCAGCAATTTTCTTCGATTTTTGTTGGTTGTACTGTCATAGCTGTTTCTTTGTATCTGTATCGACTCATGATCGTAATTTGCATGGCCCAGTCTGTACGTGTTTCCATCAGAACTTGTATAGTCCTTTTCCCTTCCTGTCCTAGCATTGAGGTCTCCACAGATGAGCACTTGTCCCAGGGATTGGAAGTGGATACCCTCACTTTGTAGGACCTCATGCTGCACACAGGTAGATGTCTGACTGAGGGGTGAGGATGGAGCTGCTTATTCTTAGCCAGATGTGGCTTTCTCCTTTTTTGATTGCACTGATGTTCCCATATAGCTCCTCCTTATACCAGACTAGTATTCCTCCTGAACACCGACCCTGTTTGATGTTTTTATCTTTCTGTGCGGTGGACAGAGAATTCCCTATAGCCAGTAGGTAGTGATGGTTCATCCTGTGCCCGGGTCCATGTTTCTAGGATTTGTATGTCCGTCTCACATAGTCTTTGCTTGAGATCTGGATCGTTTACTTTGTAGGCTGAAGTGTTCAGACCCTGAATGTTCCAGCTACTGATTACTAATGATGTCATTTTTTGTTTGTATGTTTATATACCTTGTAATGGGTAAAAAAAAGGAAAAGGGAGATGGGGTACAATTACCCCAGGGACTTTTAAGGTGCGTGGATCTATAAATGGTTAGAGTAAGGAAATATTTATGCAAAGTCTATCCATATAAAAACATTTGTTTATTGAGTATATAGTAGCAAAAAGTTCATTCATTAAAAACACGTTTCACAATAACCATAGTTGGCTTTAACAAAATTTTTAGCAGAAACTACCACTTAATTGATACCACTCAACATGTTTCGCTCTTTTTGAGCTTCATCAGGAGTTCTAGTACATATGTGGTCTACAAGCCAAATAGGTACATATAGATGAATCAGGTGGAGTAGATTAGGTAAATGTGATGGAAAACATTCACATTCGATTGGATGAAACTCCCATGCCTCGGCCTCCCAGATATGTGGTCATAGAGGAACAAAGTATGTGTATATCCGTACTTTAAACTTGAGTTGAATAAAATGTATATTGCTGAACGGCTAATAGTAGCCTGAATTAGCAGAGTGAACACGCACACTTTCCACACTGTCGGTGGCTCCTTCAGGGATAAGGGAGGTTGGACATCTCTCTCCCCTCCACTACATGCCAACATATACTCTACTTCCAGCGTGCATATATCTTTCATTACACTTGTATTTAACATACTATTGGCAAACAATCAACCCCTATCAAACCTTTCATTTGGTGAGATGGAAAGTGTGCGAAAGTGTGCGCCTAATTCAGGCTACTATTAGCCGTTCAGCAATATACATTTGATTCAACTCAAGTTTAAAGTACGGATATACACATACTTTGTTCCTCTATGACCACATATCTGGGAGGCCGAGGCATGGGAGTTTCATCCAATCGAATGTGAATGTTTTCCATCACATTTACCTAAACTACTCCACCTGATTCATCTATATGTACCTATTTGGCTTGTAGACCACATATGTACCAGAACTCCTGATGAAGCTCAAAAAGAGCGAAACATGTTGAGTGGTATCAATTAAGTGGTAGTTTCTGCTAAAAATTTTGTTAAAGCCAACTATGGTTATTGTGAAACGTGTTTTTAATGAATGAACTTTTTGCTACTATATACTCAATAAACAAATGTTTTTATATGGATAGACTTTGCATACATATTTCTTTACTCTAACCATTTATAGATCCACGCACCTTAAAAGTCCCCTTAAAAGTCCCCCTTAAAAGTCCCCCATCTTATCTCCTCCTTTTCTCTGCTATGTAGTGATCTTTACATCCATCTTGGGGCGGGTGGTTTACTCCATTCTTGCCATCTTCGTGGCCCTGTTTTTTGGCTGAGTGTATTGTTGTTGTATTGTATTAGTGGTGAGGTTTGGGGTCTTGCAGTTTTAATTGTGTCTGTCGGAGAATGGGTTGTGCCATGTTCAGGGTTGTGAGTTCTCTCAAGAACAACGTCTTTGAATTCTCTTGCCAGGTGACTGACCCCTTGTTTGTTCAGATGTTTCTTGTCATAGAGGTGTTGGCGCATTATAGAATGGTGGTGTTCCAGGCGAATGGAAGGCTTTGACCTGGTTTTGTCTGCCAGCTCTGTGTTGATTCGTTCAATTATGCTGTTTGGTATGTCTCTCCTTGGAAGAATGGAGGCAGAATTACTTTGGACTGTGGGAATTCTTGTTGTGCAGTCTCTGTTATGCCCCGTACACACGGTCGGACTTTGTTCGGACATTCCGACAACAAAATCCTAGGATTTTTTCCGACGGATGTTGGCTCAAACTTGTCTTGCATACACACGGTCACACAAAGTTGTCGGAAAATCCGATCGTTCTGAACGCGGTGACGTAAAACACGTACGTCTGGACTATAAACGGGGCAGTGGCCAATAGCTTTCATCTCTTTATTTATTCTGAGCATGCGTGGCACTTTGTCCGTCGGATTTGTGTACACACGATCAGAATTTCCGACAACGGATTTTGTTGTCGGACAATTTTATAGCCTGCTCTCAAACTTTGTGTGTCGGAAAATCCGATGGAAAATGTGTGGTGGAGCCCACACACGGTCGGAATTTCCGACAACAAGGTCCTGTCACACATTTTCCGTCGGAAAATCCGACCGTGTGTACGGGGCATTAGTTGCAGTAATTTGTCCACGATAACCTCCTTTTGTTCCTGAATGTTGTTTGTGCCTGTGTGTATGATGATATGTTTGGGGTTAGTGAAATATGGATCGTTGATGACTCCTGTTGCCTGTTCAATTGTGGAACAGTGAATTTTGGAGACTCTTGTTCCTGGGAAGAGCAGTTTGGTGTTAAGGTATTTCCCATTGGAGTCTATTATTAAAACAATTTCAGGAGTTTGTTGCCTGTTCTTGTGGTTTGATAATGGTTTCTTTGGGGTTTCTGGATTATTGGAGTTGTCTTGGCTGTTGCTGGGCTTTATAATGTTGATGAGTCTCAGTAGTCTGTTGTTTGTTGATGGGCACTTTGTCTGTACAGACCATCCCTTTTATTTCTGTTTCCTGATTGTGGAGTATCATTTGTGATTTTAGTGTATTTATTTCTTCCCTCAGTTGAGCGTTTTCTTTTGGAGCTGTTGCATTGTAGATCGAATTTTTAATAGGACAGACGTGTGTTCAGATTTGAATGTGTTCAGCTCTTCCCTCAGCTGGTCATTTACATTTTTGTCACCTGTCTTTGAAGCTGTTCTTTGAACTGTACAAAATCTCTCTTTAGATGAGATAAGCAATCTCTGAGGATTTTGGGTGAGGGGACATCAGCCATGTCTATGGACAATGTCTTTGCTGGTATCTGTTTCTCATCCTTTTTGTCTGTAGCTTTTAAATCATTATAAACCTTGGCCTGATCTTTAATTTGGGGGAAGACATGCTTAAACTCCTCTAAATTTTCCTCTGTGCCATGATGGTGCCATTGTGGTATATGCTCAGGGTGAGTACCACACAATTATCTTCTTCATCCCTGACCTTGATCTGTCTGCCCATGCAGATACCTCCCTTTGTAATATTCTTGTAATATTTACAGAAAGCTGTATGCCAGGCTTCAGTGTTCTCAGTATAAAATAACAAATTTGTTTTCTTTCTGTCATGTTCAGTACCGGTGAAGTCAGCAAACAGAGTTTCTGGATTTTGCTTAAGAAGTTCTTTTTTCATGGCTTTCTTTGTTCTTTTCCTCTGAGTAAACAATCTCCAAGACATCAGACCCCCTGCTGGCTCTGGCTTGTGTAATGGGGTTTGTGTTTGGGGTATTTGCTTTCTGCTGTTCCATTTTAAGTATATATAAAACAAGATAAGTGCAGCGCAATGTAACAATGAATAAGAATAAAAAGTCCCCAAGATAACACTACAAACAGATGAAATCTGTTTTTCAATGGCCAGAGGAGATGCAATCCCAGAGCGATAAGTATATGTGCTTACCAGAGGCTGTGGTAAACTCACGTATATCCCTCAGGGATGATGATGTCCTGGATACTGTCACTGGAGCCAGGTATCGAATCCTGATGTCAACAGGTGAAGGTAAGCTTCCATAGGAAAAAACCCCAACGTCTATAAGTATCCGGATCAGAGTGTCACAGGCATCCTGGGTACATCCCCGGTGTCAGCAAGTAAAAACACAAAGAGAAATCTTCTCTAAGAGTAATCCGTTTATTTGGATAAAAGTTGTGTGGTAACAACCACTTATTAAAAGTGCTCACAGGCGCTGAAAAATGCAGTCTCTACAGTACACAGTCGGGCTGCGGTGCACAAGCAGACCCGACAAACAGACGGAGGCAGCGGGTGACGTCCGATGATAAGCTCCTCCCCCCGTACGCGGCGTTACGTCCTATTGGACTTCGTCAGCGAGGGGTGGAGCCTGACGTACACCCGGTGTATTTATATGATGAATAGACGGTGTCCACGTGGGTTCAGAGTTCCAGGAAGTAAAGAAGCTTCCCTAGCAACCGGGCCCTAGTGACAGCGCGTCTATTAAAAAACCGCAGCTATACCTGTGCTGTGCGGATCAATAAATGTATGGGGATGCCCTGTTATTCGCCTATTATAAACCTGGCAAGCCGCCCTAAAGGTAATACATGGTATAATGGCATCATACAGCATATTATATACCAATATGCTGAGAATAAAGCTGACATCCTTTAATAATAAGAAAAAATAAGAAAAAATAACATAAAGAGGTCTCCCACTGCCTCCTCTGTATACATAAATCATCCTAAAACTTGTTCTAAAAATTAAAAAGGGACAGATAATACCCAAGTTAAAACATATAAACTAAAAGTACAATAAATATCACACAACATATACATGACTGTAAAATAAATCTCTAAAATAGAAAGATTAAGCAACTATTTATTAGATATGAAGCAATTGAGGTCAAATTCCACATTTAACCCGTTGGGGAACATTACCTGGGTCTCATGTATCCACATGGATTCCCGCTGGCTTAACTGCCTAATGTAGTTACCCCCCCGCCAGTGTGGATTGACTCTCTCAATGCCCCAAAATTTTAAATGTCTAGGATTGCGGTCATGATACCTTCTAAAATGTTTGGAGACACTATGAGTGATAAGTCCTTTTTTAATATTGTTCACATGCTCCGCGATGCGGACTCCCATAGGTCTGGAGGTCCTCCCTATGTATTGAAGCCCGCACTCACATTCCAGCATGTAAACAACCCCCACTGTATTACATGTGATAAATTGTTTGATATTATATTGCTTATTAGTGACAGACGCTGTGAACTCTTTCTTTCTTTTCTTATTCCCCTTGCATTGTTTACAGGCCGGGCACCTGCCACATGCGTAAAAGCCTGTAAGGAAATTGCAAATCCTATTTTCTTCCTTAAATGTAGGGGGGTCCACAACGCTAGGGGCTAAGATATTTCTTAATGTGGTCGGCTTCCGGTAAACAAATTTTGGACGGGGAGGCAGTACTGGACCCAGGACGCTGTCTCTTTTAAGAATTTCCCAGTGTTTGGAAATGATCCTCTCAAACTTCTTGTGTTGGATGTTATAATCGAGGATAATTTTGTACTCGAAATCTTCCTGGGATGAGTTGGTATTCATAGGTTTTTGAGCAATTAGAGAAGTGCGTTGTAAACCACCAACATTCAATAAATCGCTTCTAATATGCTCCTCCTTGTAACCCTTCTGCAAGAAGCGGTTAGCCAGGACTTCAGCTTGGGTGAAGTAATCGGAGTCAAGAGTACAATTTCTCCTCAGCCGAATAAACTGTCCTCTAGGGACATTATACAACCAGGAGTGGTGGTGACAGCTATCCAATGGAATAAATCCATTTCTATCCGTGGGTTTAAAGAAGTTTTTTGTAGCATACTTGTCCCCTTGCTTAAATATTTCAAGGTCTAAGAAAGAGATACACAGGGGGTCTGCATTCCAGGATAGGTGAATCCCCTTGTTATTGCCGTTAAGTTTCGACATGAACATCTGCAGGCTTATAAGATCTCCCTCCCAGATCATAATAAGATCATCGATGTATCTTTGGTAGCAGACCAGCTGGGCCGGTCTACTACCAAAGACCACCTCCTCCTCCCATAGGGCCATAAAGATATTGGCAACGCTGGGCGCAAACCGAGCGCCCATTGCAACTCCAAGCGTTTGGAGGAAAAATCTCCCCCCGTACCAGAAATAATTTCTGGATAGGCAGAAATCCAGAGCTTTAAGTAAAAAATCCTTCACAGGGGGAGGAAGACTAGATCCATTAAGAGCCCACTGCACAGAAGTGAGAGCATCACCATGGCCTATAATAGTGTAAAGTGAGCTCACGTCCGCAGTGACTAAGAGACTATTTTCTTTGCATGTGATATTACCCAAAATTTGAATAATATGTTTAGTGTCTTTCAAATATGCTTTGGTATTGGACACTAAAGGTTTTAAAAAATGGTCTATATATTGACCCAGGCGGGCAGTGACCGAGTCTATGCCGTTAACGATAGGACGGCCTGGGGGGGGAAGTGGCATCCTTATGGATTTTAGGTAAGAAGTAAATTATGGGTCTTCTACATGCACTGGGATTAAGGTAAGAGGCCTCTTTTTTACTCAATACTCCCTGTGCTTTACCTAGTGTGATAAGCTTGTTTAGTTCATCTTTGAATTTAAATACTGGATCATTGTTTAGTAATTGATAAGTTTTGTTGTCAGATAAAAGTCGCTCCATTTCTGAATGATAATATGATTTACTCATGACCACAACCCCTCCTCCTTTGTCCGCGGGGCGGATGACAACATCTTTATTACTTTCCAATGTGCTGATACCTTTTTTGAGATACGCGGGGTCACCTATCCTTTTGATCTTCATCTCCTGTAAATCGCTGCTTACCATATTCCTAAAGACTTCAATATGACGATGGTCATTTTTGGGTGGATTAAAAATAGATTTATTAGCCAAGCCCGAATGGCCACCGTTGGGGGCAGCATTATGAATCTGACTGGATTTCTCCCCTGGTTTCGATAAAAAGTACCTTTTGATATTGAGGGTCCTGATGAACTTTTGGAGGCTGATATATGTCTGAAATTTGTTGAAATTTTTTACAGGGGCAAACTTAAGACCTTTATCTAAAACCTTCAGTTCATCCTCGGATAGAACTGTACCGCTAATATTGTAAATCCCTGTACCTAGTGGGATTTTTTTCTTTTGTAGTTTTCTTCCGGCTCTTCGCCCTCTCTTTCCCTTCTTTTTCCTCCCCCATTGCTTCCACCCGGTGTGCCCTCCCATGGTATCGGCCACTGGGATTGGGGGTTCCCTAAAAAACCCTCATCCTGTTGGTAATTATCATACCGTAATGGAGAGAATCGGTTCTGAGTGAGGACGGGAGCTCTTTCATACTGGGAATGACAACTGTGTTGATTGGGATGGTTATAAGAGTATTGCCCTCTGTTGGAAGAATTACTAGTATGCCTCCCTCTGGATGGTCGGGGAGGACCCCGACTATAATCCCTATATGTTTGGTTGTAAGGCATAGAGTAAGGTACTTGGTTTACTTTATATGAGTTCCCTCTATTTGACTGTCCTCTTCCTCTGTTATGGGGATGGGGATATTTCTTGGGAACTACTCCCTGTAAGTTGGGAGGTCTGGGTTGGGGAATGGGAGTATGTGGAGTAGATCTAGATTGGGTCTGCATCGGTATGGAATTTTCAGTCCCTATATCTTGGGCAGGTAATTTTGATTGCCACTTAAAGACTTCTCCTTTCATATAGTCCCCGGAGTCCCTATTATATTTACTCTTTTTTTTGTCCTGTATTTCTCTATCCCACTTAATCATTTTATTCTTTAGCTCCCCTGAGAGCCTGGTGAAGTCTATTGCATTCTGGAGTGGTTCCATTTTGGTTTTCAAATCTCCAATTTGTTTATTCAACATGGTCATTTTTCTCTGTTTTCTTACAAGTAGAAATTCAATGAGTTCATGGCCTTTTTTGTCAAAAAAATTGAACCATTCCTGAACTGACTCCTCATCAACAAGGCCATCTATTTTAGAGATTTATTTTACAGTCATGTATATGTTGTGTGATATTTATTGTACTTTTAGTTTATATGTTTTAACTTGGGTATTATCTGTCCCTTTTTAATTTTTAGAACAAGTTTTAGGATGATTTATGTATACAGAGGAGGCAGTGGGAGACCTCTTTATGTTATTTTTTCTTATTTTTTCTTATTATTAAAGGATGTCAGCTTTATTCTCAGCATATTGGTATATAATATGCTGTATGATGCCATTATACCATGTATTACCTTTAGGGCGGCTTGCCAGGTTTATAATAGGCGAATAACAGGGCATCCCCATACATTTATTGATCCGCACAGCACAGGTATAGCTGCGGTTTTTTAATAGACGCGCTGTCACTAGGGCCCGGTTGCTAGGGAAGCTTCTTTACTTCCTGGAACTCTGAACCCACGTGGACACCGTCTATTCATCATATAAATACACCGGGTGTACGTCCGGCTCCACCCCTCGCTGACGAAGTCCAATAGGACGTAACGCCGCATACGGGGGGAGGAGCTTATCATCGGACGTCACCCGCTGCCTCCGTCTGTTTGTCGGGTCTGCTTGTGCACCGCAGCCCGACTGTGTACTGTAGAGACTGCATTTTTCAGCGCCTGTGAGCACTTTTAATAAGTGGTTGTTACCACACAACTTTTATCCAAATAAACGGATTACTCTTAGAGAAGATTTCTCTTTGTGTTTTTACTTGCTGACACCGGGGATGTACCCAGGATGCCTGTGACACTCTGATCCGGATACTTATAGACGTTGGGGTTTTTTCCTATGGAAGCTTACCTTCACCTGTTGACATCAGGATTCGATACCTGGCTCCAGTGACAGTATCCAGGACATCATCATCCCTGAGGGATATACGTGAGTTTACCACAGCCTCTGGTAAGCACATATACTTATCGCTCTGGGATTGCATCTCCTCTGGCCATTGAAAAACAGATTTCATCTGTTTGTAGTGTTATCTTGGGGACTTTTTATTCTTATTCATTGTTACATTGCGCTGCACTTATCTTGTTTTATGTTAATTCCCAGGCTTAGTTGTGATTACCTGTAGTGTTCAGCTTGCAATTTAGTGAGGGTTTTGGTGTTTGCGCTGATTGCCATTCTTACATATTCTGTTTTTAATCACTCTACTTTCAGCAGCACTCATGGAAGTTTTTTCCTTTTTAGAACATAGAGAGGTTAAGCTGAATGAAGTGTTCTCTAACTCTCAGCCCTCCAATGATTCTGATGACTTATCCACTTGTTTCAGAAAACTAGGCTATATATATGAGAAAAAGATAAAAGCCTGGTGGGATATTGCAACATTCGAACAATACACCAAGGCCAATTTGGTCCCTAGACGTCTAAGGTGGGATCTTCCCCCCAATGATGGCCTTGTTGATGAGGAGTCAGTTCAGGAATGGTTCAATTTTTTTGACAAAAAAGGCCATGAACTCATTGAATTTCTACTTGTAAGAAAACAGAGAAAAATGACCATGTTGAATAAACAAATTGGAGATTTGAAAACCAAAATGGAACCACTCCAGAATGCAATAGACTTCACCAGGCTCTCAGGGGAGCTAAAGAATAAAATGATTAAGTGGGATAGAGAAATACAGGACAAAAAAAAGAGTAAATATAATAGGGACTCCGGGGACTATATGAAAGGAGAAGTCTTTAAGTGGCAATCAAAATTACCTGCCCAAGATATAGGGACTGAAAATTCCATACCGATGCAGACCCAATCTAGATCTACTCCACATACTCCCATTCCCCAACCCAGACCTCCCAACTTACAGGGAGTAGTTCCCAAGAAATATCCCCATCCCCATAACAGAGGAAGAGGACAGTCAAATAGAGGGAACTCATATAAAGTAAACCAAGTACCTTACTCTATGCCTTACAACCAAACATATAGGGATTATAGTCGGGGTCCTCCCCGACCATCCAGAGGGAGGCATACTAGTAATTCTTCCAACAGAGGGCAATACTCTTATAACCATCCCAATCAACACAGTTGTCATTCCCAGTATGAAAGAGCTCCCGTCCTCACTCAGAACCGATTCTCTCCATTACGGTATGATAATTACCAACAGGATGAGGGTTTTTTAGGGAACCCCCAATCCCAGTGGCCGATACCATGGGAGGGCACACCGGGTGGAAGCAATGGGGGAGGAAAAAGAAGGGAAAGAGAGGGCGAAGAGCCGGAAGAAAACTACAAAAGAAAAAAATCCCACTAGGTACAGGGATTTACAATATTAGCGGTACAGTTCTATCCGAGGATGAACTGAAGGTTTTAGATAAAGGTCTTAAGTTTGCCCCTGTAAAAAATTTCAACAAATTTCAGACATATATCAGCCTCCAAAAGTTCATCAGGACCCTCAATATCAAAAGGTACTTTTTATCGAAACCAGGGGAGAAATCCAGTCAGATTCATAATGCTGCCCCCAACGGTGGCCATTCGGGCTTGGCTAATAAATCTATTTTTAATCCACCCAAAAATGACCATCGTCATATTGAAGTCTTTAGGAATATGGTAAGCAGCGATTTACAGGAGATGAAGATCAAAAGGATAGGTGACCCCGCGTATCTCAAAAAAGGTATCAGCACATTGGAAAGTAATAAAGATGTTGTCATCCGCCCCGCGGACAAAGGAGGAGGGGTTGTGGTCATGAGTAAATCATATTATCATTCAGAAATGGAGCGACTTTTATCTGACAACAAAACTTATCAATTACTAAACAATGATCCAGTATTTAAATTCAAAGATGAACTAAACAAGCTTATCACACTAGGTAAAGCACAGGGAGTATTGAGTAAAAAAGAGGCCTCTTACCTTAATCCCAGTGCATGTAGAAGACCCATAATTTACTTCTTACCTAAAATCCATAAGGATGCCACTTCCCCCCCAGGCCGTCCTATCGTTAACGGCATAGACTCGGTCACTGCCCGCCTGGGTCAATATATAGACCATTTTTTAAAACCTTTAGTGTCCAATACCAAAGCATATTTGAAAGACACTAAACATATTATTCAAATTTTGGGTAATATCACATGCAAAGAAAATAGTCTCTTAGTCACTGCGGACGTGAGCTCACTTTACACTATTATAGGCCATGGTGATGCTCTCACTTCTGTGCAGTGGGCTCTTAATGGATCTAGTCTTCCTCCCCCTGTGAAGGATTTTTTACTTAAAGCTCTGGATTTCTGCCTATCCAGAAATTATTTCTGGTACGGGGGGAGATTTTTCCTCCAAACGCTTGGAGTTGCAATGGGCGCTCGGTTTGCGCCCAGCGTTGCCAATATCTTTATGGCCCTATGGGAGGAGGAGGTGGTCTTTGGTAGTAGACCGGCCCAGCTGGTCTGCTACCAAAGATACATCGATGATCTTATTATGATCTGGGAGGGAGATCTTATAAGCCTGCAGATGTTCATGTCGAAACTTAACGGCAATAACAAGGGGATTCACCTATCCTGGAATGCAGACCCCCTGTGTATCTCTTTCTTAGACCTTGAAATATTTAAGCAAGGGGACAAGTATGCTACAAAAAACTTCTTTAAACCCACGGATAGAAATGGATTTATTCCATTGGATAGCTGTCACCACCACTCCTGGTTGTATAATGTCCCTAGAGGACAGTTTATTCGGCTGAGGAGAAATTGTACTCTTGACTCCGATTACTTCACCCAAGCTGAAGTCCTGGCTAACCGCTTCTTGCAGAAGGGTTACAAGGAGGAGCATATTAGAAGCGATTTATTGAATGTTGGTGGTTTACAACGCACTTCTCTAATTGCTCAAAAACCTATGAATACCAACTCATCCCAGGAAGATTTCGAGTACAAAATTATCCTCGATTATAACATCCAACACAAGAAGTTTGAGAGGATCATTTCCAAACACTGGGAAATTCTTAAAAGAGACAGCGTCCTGGGTCCAGTACTGCCTCCCCGTCCAAAATTTGTTTACCGGAAGCCGACCACATTAAGAAATATCTTAGCCCCTAGCGTTGTGGACCCCCCTACATTTAAGGAAGAAAATAGGATTTGCAATTTCCTTACAGGCTTTTACGCATGTGGCAGGTGCCCGGCCTGTAAACAATGCAAGGGGAATAAGAAAAGAAAGAAAGAGTTCACAGCGTCTGTCACTAATAAGCAATATAATATCAAACAATTTATCACATGTAATACAGTGGGGGTTGTTTACATGCTGGAATGTGAGTGCGGGCTTCAATACATAGGGAGGACCTCCAGACCTATGGGAGTCCGCATCGCGGAGCATGTGAACAATATTAAAAAAGGACTTATCACTCATAGTGTCTCCAAACATTTTAGAAGGTATCATGACCGCAATCCTAGACATTTAAAATTTTGGGGCATTGAGAGAGTCAATCCACACTGGCGGGGGGGTAACTACATTAGGCAGTTAAGCCAGCGGGAATCCATGTGGATACATGAGACCCAGGTAATGTTCCCCAACGGGTTAAATGTGGAATTTGACCTCAATTGCTTCATATCTAATAAATAGTTGCTTAATCTTTCTATTTTAGAGATTTATTTTACAGTCATGTATATGTTGTGTGATATTTATTGTACTTTTAGTTTATATGTTTTAACTTGGGTATTATCTGTCCCTTTTTAATTTTTAGAACAAGTTTTAGGATGATTTATGTATACAGAGGAGGCAGTGGGAGACCTCTTTATGTTATTTTTTCTTATTTTTTCTTATTATTAAAGGATGTCAGCTTTATTCTCAGCATATTGGTATATAATATGCTGTATGATGCCATTATACCATGTATTACCTTTAGGGCGGCTTGCCAGGTTTATAATAGGCGAATAACAGGGCATCCCCATACATTTATTGATCCGCACAGCACAGGTATAGCTGCGGTTTTTTAATAGACGCGCTGTCACTAGGGCCCGGTTGCTAGGGAAGCTTCTTTACTTCCTGGAACTCTGAACCCACGTGGACACCGTCTATTCATCATATAAATACACCGGGTGTACGTCAGGCTCCACCCCTCGCTGACGAAGTCCAATAGGACGTAACGCCGCGTACGGGGGGAGGAGCTTATCATCGGACGTCACCCGCTGCCTCCGTCTGTATGTCGGGTCTGCTTGTGCACCGCAGCCCGACTGTGTACTGTAGAGACTGCATTTTTCAGCGCCTGTGAGCACTTTTAATAAGTGGTTGTTACCACACAACTTTTATCCAAATAAACGGATTACTCTTAGAGAAGATTTCTCTTTGTGTTTTTACTTGCTGACACCGGGGATGTACCCAGGATGCCTGTGACACTCTGATCCGGATACTTATAGACGTTGGGGTTTTTTCCTATGGAAGCTTACCTTCACCTGTTGACATCAGGATTCGATACCTGGCTCCAGTGACAGTATCCAGGACATCATCATCCCTGAGGGATATACGTGAGTTTACCACAGCCTCTGGTAAGCACATATACTTATCGCTCTGGGATTGCATCTCCTCTGGCCATTGAAAAACAGATTTCATCTGTTTGTAGTGTTATCTTGGGGACTTTTTATTCTTATTCATTGTTACATTGCGCTGCACTTATCTTGTTTTATGTTAATTCCCAGGCTTAGTTGTGATTACCTGTAGTGTTCAGCTTGCAATTTAGTGAGGGTTTTGGTGTTTGCGCTGATTGCCATTCTTACATATTCCATTTTAAGTATAGAAGTTTGAATATTTTCTATATGTTTCTGTTTGTTGTTATAGCAAAATGGTCCTACCTTGTGTCACTGTTTGCTTGAATCCTTCAGTCCTGGATGCTCTCTGATGCTGGATACTTGTCCGCTGGATGGTCTTGCTTTTTTTGCTGGTTTTGCACTTTTTGTCTTTAATCTCCTCTTTTTCGTTGCATTTTTCTTCTTGTTCATCTCTGTCTTGTGTGTAGTCTCCAATTTTCCTGTTTTTGTATTTCAATTCTGCCCATTACAAGGTATAAAGTGATGAAGTTTCAGGAGCTCATTCTTAGTGCTGCTGCTCCTTCTCTCTCTCTCTCTTGTTTTCTCTTTCAGTCTAGCTCTCTCTCTCTCTTGTTTTCTCTTTCAGTCTAGCTCTCTCTCTCTCTCTCTTGTTTTCTCTCTGTATACCCCTCTGTAAATCTGTCTGTATACCCCTCTGTATATCTGTCTGTATACCCCTCTGTATATCTGTCTGTATACCCCTCTCTCTGTATATCTGTCTGTATACCCCTCTCTCTGTATACCTCTCTCTGTATATCTGTCTGTATACCCCTCTCTATATATCTGTCTGTATACCCCTCCTCTCTCTGGATATCTGTCTGTATACCCCTCCTCTCTCTGGATATCTGTCTGTATACCCCTCCTCTCTCTGGATATCTGTCTGTATACCCCTCCTTTCTCTGGATATCTGTCTGTATACCCCTCCTCTCTCTGGATATCTGTCTGTATACCCCTCCTCTCTCTGGATATCTGTCTGTATACCCCTCCTCTCTCTGGATATCTGTCTGTATACCCCTCCTCTCTCTGGATATCTGTATGTATACCCCTCTCTCTGTATATCTGTATGTATACCCCTCTCTCTGTATATATGTCTATATACCCCTCTCTTTCTCTGTATACCCCCCTCTCTCTCTCTTTCTCTGTATATCTCCCTGTATACCCCTCTCTCTTTATATCTGTCTATAAACCCCTCTCTGTCTCTGTATACCCTCTCTCTCTCTCTGTATATCTCCCTGTATACTCCTCTCTCTGTATATCTGTATGTATACCCCTCTCTCTGTATATCTGTATACTAGAGCTGCACAATTCTGGCTAAAATGAGACTCACGATTCTCACGGCATAACATCATCTTTCACATTAAAACAAAAAAAAAATTGGGCTAACTTTACTGTTTCGTTTTTGTTTTTTTTTATTCATTAAAGTGTATTTTTTCCCAAAAATTGCATTTGAAAGACGCTGGGCAAATATAGTGTGACATAAAATATTGCAGCAATTGACATTTTATTCCCTAGGGTCTCTGCTAAAATATATATATATATATATATATATATATATATATATATATATATATATATATATATATATATATATATATATATATATATATATATATATATATATAATGTTTGGGGGTTCCATGTAATTTTCTAGCAAAAAATATTGATTTTAACTTAAGAAAGAAGTGTCAGAAAGAGATTTAGACTTTAAGTGGTTAAACTTCCTGCATTTACATATTTAAAATCTTAGCAGACTGCCTGGATTTTTTTTTTCACACAGAAGTTTTATCCCTTTGATCTAAGAAGGAAGAGTTAGTTACAATGTTTCATGAAAAACTTGGCTGACTGCCTGGATGTTTTCTTTTGACAGCTGAGTGAGCAGATAAGTCTCTCCACTTGTTATATGAAAGAATTGGCAAACTCTGCAATAGAGATCGTCAGGGGGGTTGAATCGGGATGACGCTTTTTTAATGATTAATTGTGCAGCTCTACTGCATACCCCTCTCACTATATATCTGTCTGTATACCCCTCCACCTCTCTGTATATCTGTCTGCATACCCCTCCACCTCTCTGTATATCTGCTGTATACCCCTCCACCTCACTGTAGATTTGTCTGTATACCCCTCCACCTCTCTGTATATCTGTCTGTATACCCCTCCACCCCTCTGTATATCTGTCTGTATACCCCTCCACCCCTCTGTATATCTGTTTGTATACCCCTCCACCCCTCTGTATATCTGTCTGTATACCCCTCCACCCCTCTGTATATCTGTCTGTATACCCCTCCACCTCTCTGTATATCTGTCTGTATATCCCTCTCTATCTCTGTACACCTCCTCTCTCTCTCTCTCTCTGTATACACCTCTCTCTCTGTGTATACCCTGCTCTCTGTATACCCTCTATTTCTCTCTGTATACTCCCTCTCTCTCCCCCTCTTTCTGTATATATCTCTCTCTCTCTCTTCACCCCCCTCTCTCTCTTCCCCTCCCTTCCCCCCTCCCTTTTCTTCCCCTCCCTCTCTCTCCCCCCACGTTGCCTCTCTCTCCCCCCATGCTGCCTCTCTCTCTCCCCAACACGCTGCCTCTCTCTCCCCCCATGCTGCCTCTCTCTTCCCCCCCACGCTGTCTGTCTCTCTCTCTCTTCTCCCTTCCCTTCTACTTCTCCTCCCTCTCTCCCCCTCCCCCTCTTTCTCTCTCCTCCCCCCCACGCTGTCTCTCTCTCTCTCTCTCACACTGACTCTCTGACACACATTCCATTATTCTCAACGTCTTTTTACTTACTGTCTCACTTACATTGTTACTCACATTGTTACTCCAATGCTGCGTACACACGATCGAAAATTTGGCCAGCAAAAGACCGATGAGAGCTTTTGGTCGGAAAATGCGACCGTGTGTACGCTCCATCGGACTTTTGCTGGCTGAATTCCAGCCAGCAAAAGATTGAGAGCATGTTCTCAATTTTTTGGTAAGAAAAAGTTCCTATCCGAAAATGCGATCGTCTGTAGCAATTCCGACGGGCAAAATTCCTACGCATGCTCGGAAACAATTTGATGTATGCTTGGAAGCATTGAACTTCATTTTCTTGGCTCGTCGTAGTGTTGTTCGTCACCGTGTTCTTGACAGTCAAAAGTTCAGCAAACTTTTGTGTGATCGTGTGTATGCAAGGCAAGCTTGAGTGGAATTCCGTCAGAAAAGCCGTCATATCTTTTTCCGACCAAAATCCGATCGTGTGTACGCGGCATTACACTTTCAAACTGTCTCTCCCATACACTGTCTCATTTAAAGAGCCACACTGTCTGCTACTCTCACTCACACTTTCACTCACTGTGTCTCACTCACACTCACTGTCACAAGGATAAGCTGAATTGTGGGCTTGGTTCAAAATGTCATTTAGCTTGTAGACCAAAAGCCAGTGCAGGGTACACAGTACACTAACTGTAAATACTTCAACCTGCCTGCCTATGGTATTAATAGGATCAGAAGAACAGCAATTGTCTTCAGGTAGCTATAAGTGCAACTGTGCAGGGTACACAGTACACTAACTGTAAATACTGTAAAAACACCTGCCTGCCTGTCAGTATATTAGAAAGAGAATAACAGGAACAAATCTAGCTAAACTGAATACAGTGTGTATGTGTGTGTGTTTGTGTGTATATATATATATATATATATATATATATATATATATATATATATATATATATATATATATATATATACATACATATACATATACATACACACACAACACCTGGGATGCATATATATACAATACACTGTAAGTGCAGCTAACTGACTCGCCTGCCTACTCTAACTTAAATCAAATGACACTGTCTCTCTCTGTGTCTAATTCTCTCCTCCACTGCAACACACTACACAAGGCCGCCACCCAGGCGGCCTTATATAGTGTGGGGCGTGTACTAAACCCCCTGAGCCATAATTAGCCAAAGCCACCCTGGCTTTGGCCAATTACAGCTCTCTGTGCAGACGGCGCTGTGATTGGCCAAGCATGCGGGTCATAGTGCATGCTTGGCCAATCATCAGCCAGCAATGCACTGCAATGCCGCAGTGAATTATGGGCCGTGACGCGCCACTCGAATTTGGCACGAACGGCCCATAACGTTCGCAATTCGGCGTATGGTCGAACACACGATGTTCGAGTCGAACATGGGTTCGACTCGAACTCGAAGCTCATCTCTATGAAGAAGGTATGCCAGCTTACATTGGGCTACCTGTAAGCAGAACCGGTCTTTAACTCTCTGAGGTTTCAGCAAACAAAAAGTCCATATATGACCTATCACAATATACAAGAGAGACTCTTCCACCGGCTTTGGTGGAGCTCTTTATGTTGGTGCACAGTGTAGATGTAATCCTTTTGAATGAGGAATGTTACACTGAAATTCATTTGGGGTGGATTTTGATATCCCCTATTTATTATAAATATGTATGATCTTGTCTATTCCTATAGTTAGCTAGTCTATCAAAGCTCTAATTAGGGTAATGGTGGTGATATAATAACAAGGTTAGCTATAGAAATAAACACAATGCTCAAATAAGCAAAGGTCCAATTTATTGATAAAGAAAGCAGAACTAACATAAAACACTAAAAGAATACTACAGAGCATATAAAACAAAAAGAGCATAGATGATACTTTACATAACTTTCTTCTTGAAAGGGTCATGTAAAAAGCCCCCCTTGTGTTTTGCAATCTAATACACAAACTGCGCCTTTAAAGCTATCATTTTGCTGATCAAGTAAATATATATACAGTATATATATATAATGTTGTTTAAGAAGTGAATTTGTGTTGAAATCAAAAATCGAAATCGTGAATCCTTTTTCCAGATGAAGATTCTGATAAGCATTCTTCAGTTGCACACACTCTGCTGGGTAAACTCCCTTTACTGACATTCCAAGACTACTTACAAAAGGCTTTATTAATCAGGCAGTAAAAATCCAGAAATATATGATATAACATGTTCCCTTCCAACAGTCACTTTAGGCAGAGGTCCCCTTTAGTAAAGGCAAGAAAACTGGGAGTTTAAACTTTGTTTAACAAAGGTATGGAGGTTATCCAAATTGAAAATGGGTGGGAGTAAGTTTTAGCAGAAGTATATCCAAGTGAGAAACTTGGTGGGTGCAAGTTATTTCTTCTTTGTGTAGGAAGGACTTGGGGCAATATACTTTTCTTCAGTTCCTACCAATCAGGCAAACAGAGACTATTAAAGCTAATAGACGGTGTGTGGCACTTGAGCACAGCACAATTAGGACTACAAAGTCTGTGTCCCTGTGTGGCAGCCTGTATTACAGGAATCCTAGACTAAAAATAACTGACAACAACTAATTCTGAACTTGTAGTGCGTGATGGTGTGGTACGGGTTAAGAACCCTCTCACCCAGTCCTGGAGAGTAGCGGTGCAGAACGATGGCCCTGTTGCTCGGGGGCCTCCTTTCCTCCTGCAGAGATAGTGGTGCTGCTGGCAATGACCCAGTCTACCTGCAGGCAAGACCAACTATCCGGCTCCTCACTACAATCAGCACTTTGGGAACTTTCTTCTGGGCTCTCCGGTTCAGTCAGATCAAGTTTGAATCCTACTGGATCGGCACTCTGCTCTCCCACACATCCTCCCCTCTCACAGTCTCCTTCTTTCTTATCCCAGGACTCCCTTGGCTTTTATTTATATATGCTCCCTACCCTTCTGCTCTCTTCTGGGAAATGTAATCTGTTTCAGTATGTCTGGGGAGAGAAGTTCTGCTATCAGCACACACGTTCAAGAATCCTTTGCTTTACTATATTGAAATCTGTAATAACTAACCTGAAGAAAACTGCCATCTTGTGGTTAATTAACAGTTGGCAATCAATAACAGTGCTGTGTGTTACAGAAAGGTAATGACTCCTTTTTTTTTTCTACTGCTATCAATGGCCAACACTTCCATCTCTGTCTTTGGTGATCTCCTTATGTACTGTTTCTTACATGAAGAAGATCAGCCATGGAGTATATCTGAGGTGTATATCAGGGTGTGCTTCTTCCCCACATGAGAGATGTGATGTCCAGCAACATTCAAATAACAGACATTTCCCGCACTCAAGACACTAATACACCTCAAAGGGTTGTGTGGGATTCCTGATGTACAGGAAGACAGGATTTCATTGAGAAACAATTTCCTCACTCAGGACAGGGAAGTGGCTTCTCCCCCGTGTGACATCTCTGATGTTTGGAAAGACTGGACTTCTGTGTAAAACATTTCCCACACTCAGGACAGGAATATGGCTTCTCCCCCCTGTGAGTTCTCTGATGTCTGTAAAGACTGGACATGTCTGAAAAACATTTTCCGCACTCAGGACAGCAATACGGCTTCTCCCCCGTGTGAGATCTCTGATGTGTGTAAAGATGGGACTTTTGTTGAAAACATTTCCTGCACTCAGGACAGGAATACGGCTTCTCCCCCATGTGAGATCTCTGATGTGTGTAAAGATTGGACTTCTGTGAAAAACATTTCCCACACTCATGACAGGAATATGGCTTCTCCCCCCTGTGAGATCTCTGATGTCTGGAAAGACTGGACATGTCTGAAAAACATTTTCCGCACTCAGGACAGCAATACGGCTTCTCCCCTGTGTGAGATCTCTGATGTGTGTAAAGATGGGACTTTTGTGAAAAACATTTCCTGCACTCAGGACAGGAAAAAGGCTTCTCCCCTATGTAAGATCTCTGAAGTGTGTAAAGACTGGACGTTTGTGAAAAACACTCAAAAAAGGAAAGTGGCTTCTCCCCCGGGTGAGTGCTCTGATGTCTGGAAAGACTGGACTTATCTGAAAAACATTTCCCACATTCCTGACAGGAAAAAGGCTTCTCCCCTGTGTGACATCGCTGATGTGTGTCAAGATGGCACTTCTGTGAAAAACATTTCCCGCACTCAGGACAGGAATACGGCTTCTCCCCCGTGTGAGATCTCTGATGTTTGTAAAGATGTGACTTCACTGAAAAACATTTCCCACACTCAGCACAGGAATACGGCTTCTCCCCCGGGTGAGAGCTCTGATGTCTGGAAAGACTGGACTTATCTGAAAAACATTTCCCACACTCAGGACAGGAAAAAGGCTTCTCCCCCGTGTGAGATCGCTGATGTGTGTCAAGATGGCACTTCTGTGAAAAACATTTCCCACACTCAGGACAGGAATATGGCTTCTCCCCTGTGTGAGATCTCTGATGTTTGTAAAGATGTGACTTCACTGAAAAACATTTCCCACACTCAGCACAGGAATACGGCTTCTCCCCTGTGTGAGATCTTTTATGAACATTAAGATTTGATTTAGAATGGAAACACTTCCCGCACTCAGTACAGGAATACGGCTTCTCCCCTGTGTGAGATCTTATGTGTTCATTAAGTTGGCATCTATAACGGAAACACTTCCCGCACTCAGTACAGGAAAACCTCTTATCTGTTGGAATGAAGGCACCGTCCCTCACAGTCTGAGGTTCCTCAGGATAAGAGGAATACGATGGTCCATCTACACTGTGTGGTGCCGGATGGACATTTGATGTAGCCGGGTTTTCTCCTGGTCTATACTGTGTGATGTCCTCATCTTCTACTTTACAGTCTGGAGACAAAGTGAGACAATCCTCTGAGGTTTTCCTCATCTCCCGTCCATCTACTAAAATAGAGATAAAAAGATTATTACTAGACATGAGCTGATTGGTTCCCTTAAACCAGGACTCCACCCACATCAGGCAGCTTTGTCTCTGAGGATCTTACAATTCCACCCTCAAGGTAACTAGTAAATGGGTCCTCTGATCTCCTACCAGTTCATTTCTTTATTCATGGACCTTAGTCAGAGAGTGAGGAAACAACGAGAACTGTCTTTTATAGGAGTGACAGTGATGAGGGGATTATAGGACCAGTGTCCCCACCCCCTCTATCACTCATTGCCATCTTCCCAACACAAGAAGTCCTGCACTTCCTTTTTTATTCCATGATTTAGTCATGAATAACAGCGGGGCTGAGCCCCACCAGAGGTCAGAGAGTGAGGATGGGGGGAGAACAACCAAGATGAAGACTGGACTGATCCTGAAGACCACCATCATTGGGTTTTTGACTATTCCCTCACTTACTGTTTAACCACTTCAGCCCTGTAAGGTTTTACCCTCTTCATGACCAGAGCATTTTTGCAATTTGGCACTGCGCTACTTTAAAGGGGAATTGCACGGTTATGCAATGTTGTACCCTTTTTTCCCACAATTACAGGTTTATTTTGGTGGCATTTGATCACCACTGGGATTTTTATTTTTTACAATATAAACAGAAAACTTAATGAGGGACTCATCTACGCAGACAGCTTATTAGGGGGGTATATAAGGCTGCAATTTTTGGTTAAAGTGATTTACGAGGGGCCGAATTTCGTGGAGCCAATCATATCCAGGGTCACAACCTATGGCAACAGAGTTCATTGTCATTGAAGTTCATAAATTGCATCTTTTTTTTATATCTATGTCTGGCCATGGCAGCAGAGAACACGGACATACGATGAATCGGGTCTGTGGACCAATATGATCGTGACTCATTCTTTTCGGAAAAGCCCAGGTTGAGGGATAGAACCAAAAACATCTTAAATTCTAAAACCATGATAGGTTTCCAAGCAAATTGTCTGGCAAGGTTTGAATTTGGATTTGCAGTGATGTATTGATTGACATATAAATTGGTTTGGTCCACGATAGATCCATACAGATCTTCCGTGAAAAACAAAAACAGAAATGGGGGAAGTACGGATGCTGCAGAATCTGTGGGCTCCCAGTCAGGATTTGCAAGCACAGCGGGAAGGACTTTATGGGCACTATGGGCCTGTGCTCTAATTCTTGGTGGCTGCAGGACACTACTTCTGCTAGCCGCCGCACCAGCTTGGGCTGCATTTATAAGACTCACCACATCACTAAGTGATACTGCAGTGCTGGATTGTCTATGACCAGCATGTACTAGGCCAATGGTGCTCACCAAAAGGTAGAGCGGAACTAGTACAGCTCCTAAGCAATCGGGATACGGGGTCGGGTACGCCTGACCTTAGCAGGGACCAATACTCTGTCATCATAGCTATCTGTCAGGGTGCCGTTGCTCTCTACAGGTTGGTATACTGAGCCTGGTTTTGACAGTGAGGACTCCCCATCACTTTCATCTGTCATGCTCAGTATCCTGTAGGCCTCTTCACTATACCTTTCATTTGACATTTTGGTCACTAAATTTCTAGGTACCTAGTGTGACTCACGGGAACAAAAAGCTTCCAGTTGTCAGGGGCTGCTTAAGCCACTACAAATAGAAGAGATCAGGCCGGATCTTGCGAGCGCTGCGGTTTTGTGTGTATCAGAAGTGACAGTGATCTACTGATCCTGCATTTGTTGGGGGGGCTGGCAGGTTTTGGGGCTGATTCTGATAACGCAGAATTTTTTGAGACACTAAACTATTGGGGACACGTATAGTTCTGATCAAAGATATTGATCTGTTCAGACTATACTAGTAATGGAGGTGTATAGTTGTGTGTGTTAGTGTTACTGGCAGTCAAAGGGTTAAATGCGATAATTAATATGAATCTGACACTGTCTGTTATTGATGCTAACTGACACTAACTGGTGTCACCCGTGACACTAATACACTGATCAGAAAAAAGATCTGTACACTGTAGTACTAATACTGTGACAGGGAATGAATGGGTTAACGGGGGGGGGGGGGGGGAGCAATCAGGGGTTAAAAAACTTTATTAGGGAATATGTAGCAGGTACCCTGATGCCATCTGGGACTGACGCTCATGCTATGTGGTGTCACCGGTGACACTTATACAGTAATTAGTAAAAAATCTGTACACTGTATCTAATGACACTGTGACAGGGAGTGAAGGGGTTAACTGTGGAGGCAATAAGGGGGTTAAATGTGCCTATGTAATCTGGTTTCAGTGTGGTGCTTGTACTCACAGTGGATGTTATATCTTCTCACGCTGGATCCAAAAAAGGGTTCCAGGGGAGAAGATGACATAATTTTCTGTTGTAAACACAGACACAGGAGGTTCTGTGATTTGTCAGAACTGATCAGCAGGACCAGGCCATTAACCATTGGCCTAGACCTGAAGATTGATCGGTTTTGAACTGAATCATATCAGCGCCAGACCGGCATGCGCGCCCCCTACCCAGAAGAGCGTGGATCACTTACTAGGTTCGTAATCTGGTGCAGCACGGCTGCACCGTCACAGTAAAGTGTGGTGGACGATCCGCAACTTGTTAAAATTATGATGGTGGGTGTGGAAAGAAGATTCCCCGCTCACTGTCACAACAGGGGGATTGGTGGGGGCAGTTGCAACAGTAAAATGTTACACACTGAATACAGGTGTATCATGTTACAAAAAAGGTACACTTATCCTTTAAGGTTCCAAAGTTTGAGGATGTTATCACATTATTATCAACATGTAAAAGTCTGTGCTCCAATCACATCATCAGATATAAAATGTCCAGCTGGTAGAAAATGAGTGTAACAAAAGAGAATACATATTATGTTTATATATATAGCAGTGGGTAGAGGGGAGAGAGCAGAAGTCAGGACTATGTAATGTACAACATATTGTATAAGATACAACAGATATAGTATCAGAATGATGTAATGTACAACATAGAGTATATAGTGCAGGGGTCAGGAGTATGTAATGTACAATATAAATTATACAGTGTAAGGGTCAGGACTCATAATATTGGTATTCAGTAATCAGTGGAAGATTAAATGTTTACATGAGACAAGTTGCAGAGGTCCCACACCGCTGCCTCCCATCTCCTGAGACTGCACTCAGTGACTTGGGTCTGAGACTATACAGACATATCCCTCCACCCGGCACAGCCAGCAGACAACAGAACAAGTAATCCTGGGAGAATTGTTCTGCCAGAGATCTTGCTAAACCCGGGTATGGGGAATAAGACCCAAAAGCACATACCCCAGGTGCCTAGGTCTAGTAATACCTATGGCATAAATAAACATTTTGATGTCCGCTGAACCCCAGAATCTCCATAAATCCAGTCTAGATACATAAATTGTGTCTGCAGCACAGAGAAGGAAGATTATCCGAGAGAAATACAGGAATACAGGACGGGGAACACAGCTCAGGAAAGTGACCAGGATATTACAGGCTGATATCACCTAGTCCCTGCCCTACTCTGGACCAATCAGTGAGCAGTATGGGTGGAGGAATGTATTTAGTGTTAATGACCCACCTGTACTGATCTCTGTAGGAGTGTCCTCCTCTATAAATGTCCCCGTTATTTCATCCTCCTCCATAGACCACTGATCATTCCCAACATAAGTCTCTTCTTCTTCTACTTTGACCTCAACTTTTATATCGATTGGATTTTCAGTCTAAATCAAGAAAATGAGAGTGAATATCATCTGTAAGATATAAGCTTAAGGGCTCATGCACACGGAGCGTTAGAAAAAAACAAGCTGTAAAGCCACTATCAGTGCCAGCAAAAAAACAGCTGTAAAAAAAACGTGCTTTTAGTAGCTTTTTGTATTGGCGTTAATGCTCGTTTAGCCGCTCTAGCTTTTAACTGCGTTTCTCTGTCTCTATTCAAAATCAATGGTTCCCTATGGGAGCTCATTGATTTGAATAGAAGTCGCACCACAAGTCAGATCATGTGTGACTTGTGCACTGAAGATCATGAAGAGGAACCCCACCCCAAAATGAAAAAAAAAACTGCGTGGGGTCCCCCCCAAAATCCAGACCCTTATCCGAGCATGCAGTCTGGCAGGTCAAAAAAGGGGGGGTGAACGAGCGCCGCCCCCCCCTCCCCCCCGGACCAAACCAGGACACAGGCTCTCAACATGCTTATTCGAATATGGAAGCCCCCTTTAAGAAGGTGGCTCCCAGATCCCGGCCCCCCACCCTATGTGAAGTCATCAGCGGTGAGAGGATAAGAACCGGAGGATGAAGACATCGTCGGAGGGAGAAGAGACACCTGAGCTGCTTTAATAAATGTATTTGTCAAAAACCTGTGTACTATTTTTATTTTTGACACTTTTTTCTTAGGTGAATGGGTAGGGGTACGATGTACCCCATACTCATTCACATAAGGTGGAGGGACCCCTTCTTAAAGGGAGCTTCCAGATTCTGATAAACCCCCCCCCGCCTGCAGACCCTGACAACAAATGGCCAGGGTTGTCGGGAAGAGGCCCTTGTCCCCATCAACATGGAGGTTTGAAATGGGGAGCACAGGGCCCCCCTGCCCCAAAGCACCCACCATGTGGCCTGGTATGGTCCTGGAGAGGGGGGGGGGGGGGGCGCTCGTTTGTTCCTTTTCAAGATCCTCAGCGCACAAGTCACACTGCAAGTCGGATCATCATGACCCGACTTGTGGTGCGACTTTTATTCAAATCAATGGGCTCCCATAGGGAACCATTGATTTTGACCTGTAAAAAAGAAATGCTCAGCAGCTTTTAGGGGCGTCAGATTTTTTTTTACTGCTCCTGGAAGCAAAGACTGTCGTTTTTTTCTACTGTCCCTAAACGCTTATGCCTCCAAATGCCTCTGAGTTTATGCGTGCAAGGACACATAGGCTAACATGGAAGAGCGTTTAGAAGCAGTTAAAAAAAAAACAGACACCCCTAATAGCAGCTTTAAAAACGTCCTGTGTGCATGAGCCCTTAATATTGTGACATCACATAAGAAATCCACACATTGTCTCTATAAGTGTGTTTTATAACCTCCGTCCCACCAACCTTGTAACAGTGAGGGATGATGTGACCTTCCTGTGTGGAATCCCGGGAATACAGAGGATGGGGACATCTCTCTGGTGGGTTCCTGGTATTAGGTGGCTCCATCATATCCTTGTGTCCTTCTGAAAACTCCTCCATCACTCCATACTCCTCATCCTCCTCTTTATACTCTTCTTTAACAACAATATTATCATCCCTGACGTTTCCACTCTGAATGATATAATAAAACATTAATTGTAACAAACATGCTGTGTATAAATCAGAACTACCAATCAATGTCAATCATCTACCTGATGATGGTGAGGGATGGTGTGACCTTCCTGTGTGGAATCCCGGGAATACAGAGGACGGGGACATCTCTCTGGTGGGTTTCTGTAGTTGGATGACTCCACCATGGTGTCTTGGTACAGATCTTTGTATTCTTTTAGAGACTCTGACTCCTCCATCACCCCATTCTCATCATCCTCCTCTTTTATCTCTTCTTTAACCTCAACTTTAGAATCTCTCAGGTTTCCACTCTGAATATAGAATAAAAATTACATCAATGGTAACAATGCAGATAATGTACAGATCCTAATGATACTATCAGTGATTGTTCCTCATCTACCTGATGATGGTGAGGGATGATGTGACCTTCCTGTGTGGAATCCCGGGAATACAGAGGACGGGGACATCTCTCTGGTGGGTTCCCATTACTGGATCCATCTGTAGGAAACACACACACTGACTGAATACATTGTTTCTATGTGTTTATCAGATGATGGGGGATCTAGGTGGAGCCTCCGTACTGCTCTCTCCTTTACAATAAAGTCTCCTCTTACCCGGTGATGTGAGGGGCGGCTGATTGTCCATCATGACGTCCTTGTAGAGATCCTTGTGTCCTTCTAAATACTCCCACTCCTCCATGGAGAAATAGACAGTGACATCCTGACACCTTATAGGAACCTGACACACACAATGATACAGTCACCATCCAGACACATCCCTTGTCTGTTACTGGATAATGTCCCAGAATTCCCAGCACCGCTCACCTCTCCTCCATCATCTCTCTGGTGACTTCTAGAATCTTCTTTGTATTTCTCTATTCTATCAGGGAGGGAGGTGGAGACAATGTGATGGTCATCTGATCTCCAGACTTCACAGGAGGAAAACTCCAGATCTGAACACAAATAGTAAAATCAAATGATATTCCCAGAATCCTCCTCACCTCATCATTCAGGTCTCCATTTTATTAAAGCCCCCCATTCAGTCTGAGGTATAATTTACCCAGAAAGGACCCCAACACTTTGCAGGTTAAAAACTTGTTACAGACATGATGGATTCATTACATACAACACAGTGCCAACAGTCCCACTATGCTAGTGAGGATGCCAAGAGTCCACCCACATCCTAAAAAGCAAGAGGGAGGGACATTGGGAGGAGGAGCTGTGAGGTCAGTGTGATGTCATAGGATTTTCTGACTTCAGATGGATGGACATTTGGATGGGGAGATTTGAGGGGCCCTCTTTATGAGGCCCCTGTGCAAACCAAATCATTGTTCATTGGGTGTGTCCTACCTCTCCTAAACTGAAGAGTGAACTTTGACCTTCACCATACAGAAATCTGTCAGGAATCTGTGAAAGTAAGCTCTCATGTGATCAGGTGACGTGCGGAGGAACGGAGTGTAAATAGCAGACAATTTTCTCCAGAGCTCCTAATGGTGGGGATGGATTTTGCTGAGTGCTGGTGCCAAGTTTCCACCCCCCAGGATCACTGCAGGTGTGGAGAAAAGCTGTGTAAGAGGATATGGAGGAGAGATGGAGAGGAGATCCAGGAATCAGGATAAAGGTCAGGACAAGCAACAGACGAGCGCATCCAAGAGATGAAGCCGGGGTCACTACACAGAAAATCAATCCAAGGAAACAACAGGCAGGACGAGGAATAGCAAGAAGGAGCTCAGAGACAAATGAGAATATTGCTCAGCCAATGGGAGATTATCTCAGTATGAATTAGGTCCTTTTTACACGGACGGACCATTCAGGTCTGCCTATCAGTTTTTTAGGCGGACCTGAACGGACGCTCCATGCAGGTCTATGGAGCGACGGATGTCAGCGCTGACATCCGATCCGCTAAAATTAGACGTTTGGCAATACATTCGCATCCGTCTGTATCAGAGATCAACGGAGAGATCTCCTGCTGAGCTGGTGGACTCTGCTGAGCGAATCTGCCTTGTGTGAATGAGGTCTTACATAATGAAGGAATCTAGGAGCCAGCTAAAAAAGTTAGGAGACAGTTTTTTTAGGACAGTGTGGGTTGTCAGCACCCGGGGCCGGGCAAGTCATTTGTAAGTAATCTGTGAGGTGCAGAACGTAGGACATGGGATGTAGGAGATGAATGCATGTAATAGGGTGCAGAAGACAGGACATGGAGTGCAGGGTACCGGAGAAGGGTGTGGGTCACTGCAGGGGCGCAGTGTACAGAATGCAGGACATGGGGTACAGGGTGCAGAACACAGGACATGGGGTACAGGGTAATGGAGAAGGGTGTAGGTCACTGCAGGGGTACAGTGTGCAGAATGCAGGACATGGGGTGCAGGACAGGGGGTACAGGGTAATGGAGAAGGGTGTAGGTCACTGCAGGGGTATGGTGTGCAGAACGCAGGACATAGGGTGAAGGGTGCAGAATGTAGGACATGGGGTACAGGATACCGGAGAAGGGTGTGCAGGTCACCGCAGGACATGGGATGCGGGAGAAGGGTGCAGGATATGGGGTTTGGGGTGCAAAACATGGGGTGCAGAAAGCAGGACATGTGGTGCAGGGTGCAGAACACAGGACAGGGGGTGCAGGGTGGAGGTCACTGCAGGACATGGGGTGCAGAATGCAGGACATGGGGCACAAAACCCAGGACATGATGTGCTGGGTGCAGAATGCAGGACATGTGGTGCAGGGTGCAGAACATGGGGTGCAAGGGTCACTGCAGGATATGGGGTTCAAAACATGGGGTTCAGGGTGTAGAATGCAGGACATGAGGTTCAGGGTGCAGAACACAGGACATGGGGTGCAGGGTACCAGAGAAGGGTGTAGGTCACCACAAGGGTACAGTGTGCAGAATGCAGGACATAGGGTGAAGGGTGTAAAACGCAGGACATGGGGTACAGGTTACTGGAGAAGGGTGTGCAGGTCACCACAGGACATGGGATGCAGGAGACGGGAGCAGAACGCAGGACATGGGGTGTAAGTTGCAGAATGCAGGACATGGGATACTGGGTACCTGACAAGGTGTGCAGGACATGGGGTGCAGGATATGGGGTTTGGGGTGCAAAACATGGGGTGCAGAAAGCAGGACATGGGATGCAGGGTGGAGGTCACTGAAGGACATGGGGCACAAAACGCAGGACATGATGTGCTGGGTGCAGAATGCAGAACATGGAGTTCCGGGTGCAGGACATGAGGTTCAAGGTGTAGAACACAGGACATGGGGTGCAGGAGAAGGGTGGTGTTTGCAGGACATGGGGCACAGAACGCAGGACAGTAATCCAATCCCCCCTCTCCTGTGTCCTCCTGCATGTCCTGTACATCTCCCCCAGCAGTGTGTGAAAGCAGAGTGGATGGAGAGGACATCTTGTGTACATAAAGCAGCATGTCCCTCCCTGGCTGGTTTCTTAGCTGGCTGCTTTGCAGGCTTGTCCTGGTTACTCCTGTAAGGACTCTGTAGTCCTGTTTCTCAGCACCTTGTGGGGATCTTTGTGGCAGTGCCGAGGTGGCTCCATGTTGGAGATTCGGTCCCGCTCCTTCCTCTCTGTTCTGCCGGAGGGCTCTGTAGGGACACAGGCAGCTGTGGGTGGAAGCAGGAGCCGATGGTGACAGTAATGCGGCCTCGGAAAGGAGAAAGATCGGCAGCGGGAGCTCAGGGAGATGAGTCCTCTCATGCCGCTGTCCTGTCCAGTCCACCCCTCACTTCACAGGTCGGGTGCCATCATCTCCTCCCCCTCCCCTCCCCCTCCTGGCCCCGCTCCGAGCCACATTCCTGTCTGAATAATGTGTCCGGGTTTCAGGCAGAAACATTATTCAGACCAACAGTGAGAATGACAAGAGCCCAGGGGCCAGGACGCCATTTCTAGTCACCATGGTGACCTGGGATTTGTTGTGCCCTGACTTATGGTGACCATAGAGACATGGAAATTCAGCTGGTTCAGCAGGGATCGGTCACATTTCCATCCATGTGTGGTCACTGCCAGATAAAAGTCACTCGATCAGCGGCTGCAGCCAATAGCTTCATCACTGATCTGTGTATTCTGAGAGCGGAGGTGCGCCCCCCATTGTCAGAATACAATAGTGCAGCGGGGAGGATTCCCCCATCCCCCGCCAATGTGTGGATGGGGGAATCACTTCAGTTTTTTCCTCTCATCCCGCTGGCTGAACAATAAAACTGAACCATGTATGGCCAGATTTGGGAGGAAGATATATTCATCATTAGTGATGGGCTCCGGTTGGAAATCTCACATTCCCGATCCCACCAGGAAGCCGACACTACACAGCGCTAATCACAGGAAGTGAGACATTTCCTTATCTGTACAGCTGAGGAGCAGGAAATGTCTCCCTGCCTGTGATCAGTGTTGTGTAGTGTTGGTTTCTTGTCGGGATCGGGAATGTGGGGTTTCCAACACACCAGAGCCCATCACTATTCATCATCAACTGATCACCCTGAAGGGGTTATTCTACATTTCCACACTATATATGTGTGTATCATCATCTGCTGGAGATAAAAGACATCACAGTGACTATGGAGGAAGAGGACGGACATGACGGGGGGTTACTGGGTGTAAATAGAAAATAAGATCTTATTACCTCCTCTACTGCCACTTCCAGCAATGTCTCCTCTCTACTTCCTCCCGACTCACCTCTCACCCGGAACTTCCTGTCTGTATCTGACATCACTTCCTGTCTTCCGAGAGTGGAGCTCCACATTTGACAGGAAACAAGTGGCCTCCACTCTTTTTTTTATTTTAATTTTTGTTTAATGAACTTTAATGTAACAAACATTCACTCGACATTAGAAACAATGTTTCCTGTCACATCGTATCTGGCTGCAGACTGGAGCTCCACTCTGCACGGGAGTCATGTGACCTCCACAGATTTTTTTTTTTAAAAGCAACCCTTTTGCTGCCAGAGAGGTTTTTGCATTTTTAAACACATTTTTAAAAATCGCTGTAGGCCTGAAGATTAGATAAAAACCCCCAAAACATGATATATTTTCTGAGAGTGTCTCAGTTTTTTCGCTAGTGTCTAAGGTCTTGGTCACGGTTAATGAAGTGCTAAGAAGAGATCCGCTAAGAAATCCCTGATGGGACCAAGGGGCTATGCAATTGGATCCATCTAAAGTGCCTGAAAGAGCCAAATGGATGGTACCCGAGCCTCATGGAAGAAGAGCGAGGTTTCTGCCTGTAATGCTTCTCTTTTGAGAGCTGGACCCTGAGTTCCGGCACCTTGGTCACGTGAAAGCTATACCAAAGAGTTGCTCTGGCAGGGTGCTGTACAGGTCCAGGGGAGAGGACCCCACATACAAGGAGGACCCGGTCTCTGAAGGTCTGTCATGACAAAGCTCGCCGTGATGGGTGAAGATTGGACTCCTGCTATCTATAGAGTCCTGCAGTGAGGAATGGTAAGTCTGCATTTGTTTGCAGCTTCTATTTTAAAAAGAGAGAGATCTGTCTGTATTTTTTTTCCCGGTAGCCACTGGGAGCAGTGTGATTCATGCAATGTGCTCTTACTCATGCGGGCTGCTGTTTCTTCCCCAGCCACTAGAGGGTGCAGGCTACAAACTAGAGTTCCAAGAGTTTCCACCGTTTCGTTTTCTAAGATCAAACGTTCCCAAGGACCCAGTAAAGAAAAAGTCCTTATTTCTGGCACTGGACCAGTTAATGTCTCAGGGAGTAATAATAGAGGTCCCCTCAGAAGAGAGGGACATGGGGTTTTATTCAAATCTCTTTATGGTACCAAAACCAAATGGAGATGTCAGACCCATTCTAGATCTCAAGGATCTGAATCACTTTCTAAACATCCGCTCCTTTCGCATGGAGTCAATCCGGTCAGTTGTATCCCCCCTACGGGGAGGAGAAGGTTCTGGCCCCAGTACTAGCAATACTAAGGGGCCAGGGTATAGCAGTAATGGCATACCTAGACGGCCTACTACTGGCAGATCAGTCAGTTGCACAGTTAAACCAAGGGTTGTCCAGAACGGTCAGTTATCTGGAACACCTGGGTTGGATTCTGAATCTAGAGAAATCATCCTTATGACCAGTAAGGCGATTGGAGTATTTGGGCCTGGTCATAGACACATCCCAGGAAAGGTTTTCTTTGCCTCAGGCAAAAGTCAACGCTCTGAGAGAGCTGGTCCAGGTGGTCAAGGCAAGGAAGGGTCCTTCTATTCGCCTTTGCATGAGATTTCTGGGGAAGATGGTAGCTTCCTTCGAAGCGGTTCCCTATGCCCAGTTTCACTCAAGACTGTTGCAACACAGTATACTGTCTGCTTGGAACAAGCAGATCCAAGCCTTGGATTATCCAATGAATCTGGCCCCAAAGGTGCGCCAGAGTCTCAGGTGGTAGTTGATAACCAAGAATTTACAGAGATGAAAATCCTTCATACCAGTTCCCTGGAAAGTAGTGACAACGGATGCCAGACTTTGGGGCTGGGGAGCAGTTCTAGAAGAGACCACTGTTAAAGGGAAGTGGTCAGAGTCCGAGAAGACCTTGCCCATCAATATCTTAGAGATTCGGGCAGTACGTCTGGCTCTAATAGCCTGGACGTTCAGGTTGCGGAATTCTCCCGTCAGGATACAATCCGACAATGCCACAGCAGTGGCCTATATCAATCACTAAGGGGGCACCAGAAGTCACGCAGCCTAGAGGTAGGTGGACCATATTCTGTCTTGGGCAGAGAAACATGTTCCTTGCCTATCTGCAGTCTACATTCCAGGAGTGGAAAATTGGAAGGCAGATTTCTTGAGCCGCCAACAGTTGTTCCCGGGAGAATGGTCTCTACACCCCAACATCTTTCTGGCCATATGCCAAAGATGGGGTACCCCGGACGTAGAATCATTTGTGTCCAGGTTTAACAAGAAGCTGGACAACTTTATGGCAAGAACAAGGGATCCACTCGCACTCGGAACAGATGCGTTAGTGACCCCATGGGATCAGTTTTCACTGATTTATGCATTCCCTCCACTTTAACTGCTACCGCGGCTTCTTCACAGGATCAAGGAAGAAGGGAAGCTGGTAATCCTAGTAAACCCGGCATGGCCCAGGAGATCCTGGTTTGCAGAGATCATAAGAATGGCAGTAGGTGAGTCATGGACTCTTCCATCTCGCCCAAATCTGTTGTCACAAGGGCCGATATTTCATCCTGCCTTACAGTCGCTAAATTTAACGGTGTGGCCATTGAAGCCCACATTTTAAAAAATCGGGGGCTTTCAGGTTCAGTAGTAACCACCCTGATTAATGCCATAAAGCCGGTCTCCAGGACCATTTATTATAGGGTCTGGAGGGCCTATGTCTCCTCGTGTGAAATCAAGGGTTGGCATCCTCAAAAGTCTGTCATAGGGAGAATTCTGGCCTTTCTACAGTTAGGCGTAGAAATGAAGCTGGTCCTGAGTATGATCAGGGAGCAGATTCCAGCCTTGGCAGTATTTTTCCAAAAGCCGCTTGCTTCGCATTCTTTTGTCCAGGCTTTTATACAAGGGGTAATTCGGATAACTCCGCCAGTTTGGTCACCCTTGTGCCCATGGGATATGAATCTGGTTTTGTCAGTGTTGCAAAGACAGCCCTTTGAACCTATACGTAGTATTCCTTTGTTCCTTTTTGACAAGGAATTTGTTGCGGTAACCTCCGCAAGAAGAGTATCAGAATTGGCTGCTTTTTCATGTAAAGAGCCATACTTAATTATCCATAAGGATAAGGTGGTGTTGCGTCCTCACCCGACCTTTTTGCCCAAGTTAGTATCAGGTTTTCATCTGAATCAGGATGTCTCCTTACCTTCCTTTTTTCCAGAACCTCGTTCTGCAGAAGAAAAATTGTTAACTGCTCTCCCTACATTGAGAGAATGTAAGGCCTATCTGAAAGCAACAGCTCTGATACGGAAAACTCATTTTTTGTTTTTACTGCCCGAAGGCCCCAGAAAGGGCCAGGCAGCATTAAAATCTACTATTGCTAAGTGGATTCGTCAGGTGATTAGTCAGGCTTATGGTTTGAAAAGAAGAGTTCTGCCTTTTCAGATTAAAGCGCACTCTACCAGGGCAGTCAATGCTTCATGGGCAGTGCATCACCAAGCTTCTTTTGCAAGGCCGCTACTTGGTTGTCAGTACATACATTCACAAAATATTATCAAATGGATGTAAGATGGCAGGAGGATGCCGCCTTTGGGCGCAGTGTGCTGCAGGCAGCAGTATAGGTCCTCACGCCTGGCGGCAGCCGCTTCTGGTTGTGTCTCACTCCTCTCAGATGGCATTGCTTTGGGACATCCCACATAGTAATTACTATGGTGCTCTGTGTCCCGTGATGTACGATAAAGAATTTTTATAACAGCTTACCTGTAAAATCCTTTTCTTGGAGTACATCACAGGACACAGAGGTCCCTCCCCTCTTGTTGGGATGGATATATATATATATATATATATATATATATATATATATATATATATATATGTAGCACTAACTCACGGTGGAGCTGCTGGTTTAAGCGGGTCTGTTACCTTCACTCTGCTTCCCTCTGTTTTACTGCCACCGGGTCTAGGGTTCCGTTGAGTTTACTTCTGGACGACACACGCACCAACACTGGAGTACGTTTTTAATGCTTTATTAAACAAACGACTTAGAAAGTAGCAGGAAAGAGGTAGAAAGGAAACTTGCAGAAGAAACTCAAATATTCTCTGGTAGGGTTCTCTTGACAAAATGTCTTGGTATAATTCAAATACTAGTTGAAATGCACTCCCCTCGTGGGACACACTCCTTGCTCGTCTGGATAGGCCTCTCTCACCGGTCTAGCAGCCAGCACGCAGCACGAATCAAAGTCTCTGCCACAGACCTGTCTGGGAATAAAATCCATACGATCCTCTGCCACAGGATGTATAGATTTGCTGTAGTAAAAGTCAGTCACAGTGCTTGAACCTTTAAGCCGAGCCGGCAACACTATGCTGTATAGTCACTTCTGGACACGTCCTCCAACCGAGTCACCAGGCCCCCCCTTCTTGGTTGTCCAGCCTCGTCACACAGGACCGACAGCTCAGGACCATTCCTCGGCCAGGGTGGCAGGCTCCAGACAAGCCTCTGGACCCACTCCTGTGCCGCTATATCGTGGGCCTCCCGGACGGAGGACCACGAGGTAGCTCCTTAACGCATACCTGTCGGCCAGGAGGGCCGGCAGGTGGCTGTAAAACGAACCCCAAAATATGGCATCTGTCCCATAAATACCCTCGCCCAGAATGCAACTCGGAGGACCACCTCCACCGAGCGTGCCTCTGGGACAGAGGAGCATCCATACGCTTCAACACATTGCCTTTCCAACCCTGACCAGTGGTAACAGTGACACCCACCGGTCAGCACTGAAACACCCACAACGTCAGCCAAGCTGGAACAGAGGCGAACTTTTATCCTTCCTAACACACAATTTACTAAATTTACCTAACATGCGGTATATTGCAAATCTACCAGCACTACATACTCCCCCCACTACAATAGACGTTGTCCCCAACGTCTGTCCCGACACAGTAACAGTAACTCTCAAGCCTGAGAGTAAGCATTTGAGTTTCTTATAACTTTTGATAGGCAAAGAGAGAGAAAGGACAGTTTAAAGACACTTCTTTGACTTATATCTATAAAACATTATGTTCACAGCCGTAAACAAAACCACAGTATAATGGTACACAACCTCACTAACTAACTAGCTGAAAAGCCTCCCAGCTCTATATATGATCCGATGATCCCTGAAAAGGAAACATAGTTAAACACACACATATACATCCTATACAACAGTAGGAGCAAAGTCTCACTTCTCTTCCCACAATCTACACTAGAAAAAATATATACGGTACTTTAGGAGTCCATCCCTGCATAAGAACTTTTTTTTTCTCTATAAAAGAAATCCAGCTAGCAAACAAGAAGTCCTTGGATTTAAACACAGAACAGGATCCATAGATCCTGACCACGCAGATCTCTTTACCCTGCCACTATCTAACTAGGTAACTTCAAAGTTCTATTGTCCATAATTACCAGTAAAACCGAGGATCTGGCAAGGTTAACGATTTCCCTTCTTTATCCACAGTGGTAATAAAGTACACAACATTGTCCTTTCCTGGTCTGCAAATTACCACTTTATCGGCATAGATGTGCCGACCAAAGTTCCAATGTACAAAGCATCCGCTGAAACGTTCATCCATCCGGACGGAACATCCAGTCTTTCTGAAGGGCTTAGGCACAGACAAGTAGTCCCAAACAGCTTCACTGTACCAAAGTTCCCGATTAGCTTCAATCTCCCGCATAACATCCTGGGGCACATAGGGAAACTCCAATCCACACTCTGCGGCGACACGCTTGTTTAACATCCGTTGCAAGCAAGCAAGTTTTGGCAAAGATCTGTCTCACCCCATACCAGGCGGTACACAGAAATTTAGTGACTTTCTCACCATAGACCCAGCCGGTGTCTGTAGTGAACTAGTAGCCTCTGGCAAAGTCCCAGCAACAGTACTGTGTGTTTCCACACAGGGTGACGTCTTCCCAGAACTCATGGCAGTCCATTCAGGAAAAGTCATTGTGGAGGCAACATCTTCGCCTTGTGACCACAATAGCTCTTGCGACATGGTTTCAAATAAGTCATCATCGCCGGAAAGATCCAACATGGATTCTATTTCCGAGCCTCTCAATTCTTCAGCTGGCAAATATTTATTTACAGTCCCCAACAGTGGCTTACCCATTCCGGACGTAGACTCTGGTAGCTCCGGCTCAGGCATCCTCTGGGGTAGGCCTCGGCCATGGCCGCGGGAAGCCTTTACATAGCCCACCTTCTTCTGAGTAGGCACCACAGGGGCAGGCGTAGGTACTCAGGAACCAAAGTAATGTCTCCAGGCGAGACAACAGCAACAATGTCTCTTTCTGGAACATTGTCAGTAACAACAGGCAAAGTGGCAGCCCGTTGCTCCCTCTCTGTAGCATTAGCAGCTTCTGCTGTAGCGATACCTGTCACCCAATCCATCCGATAGGCACAGGGCGACATGGTAGGTTGCTCCACCACAAACAGGTATTCTCCACACTGTGGACATTGGCCGAATGGACGAAGATGCACGGCCAATCCTTCGCATCGATGGCAGGTCATGCCCAATCCCTCAACATCTCCCGAGGTATACAGGACAAACCTCCCCTGCGGCTTCAATCGAACTCCAGTATCCCTGAGCAAAGTCCCAGATTGCACAGTATTCATCACGGTGCTTGCAGGGAACACTCTGGGTCCCACAACCGATTGCAACGCCGAAAAAGACATGGCCACACTCTCATCTTCTCAGCATGATCACGAGGCCTTTCTTTTCCTCTGGCGCCAAACACATACACGCGTCCCACGCGGTAGCAAGTAGGGTAACTCCTCCCACTTGTTCTTCCAGTCACGTAACTCCCGGGCCTTTCTCTGGCGCCCAGTGTCTACGCACTTAGAAGCAAAGTACTGCAGTGTAACCTTTCCTCTTCCTGAAAAGATTTTCTTTCAAAGTCCAGCTTTCTCTGTAAACTCCCGGTAAAACACTCCACTGGGTTGCAGTAACTGATGGTCAACAAATCCCGGACGACGCCCCCACATGTAGCAATAACTCACGGTGGAGCTGCTGGTTTAAGCGGGTCTGTTACCTTCACTCTGCTTCCCTCTGTTTCACCGCCACCGGGTCTAGGGTTCCGTTGAGTTTACTTCTGAATGACACACGCACCAACACTGGAGTACGTTTTCAATGCTTTATTAAACAAACGACTTAGGAAGTAGCAGGAAAGAGGTAGAAAGGAAACTTGCAGAAATAACTTAAATATTCTCTGGTAGGGTTCTCTTGACAAAATGTCTTGGTATAATTCAAATACTATTTGAAATGCACTCCCCTCGTCGGACACACTCCTTGCTCGTCTGGATAGGCCTCTCTCACCGGTCTAGCAGCCAGCACGCAGCATGAATCAAAGTCTCTGCCACAGACCTGTCTGGGAATAAAATCCGTACGATCCTCTGCCACAGGATGTATAGATTTGCTGTAGTGAAAGTCAGTCACAGTGCTTGAACCTTTAAGTCACTTCTGGACACGTCCTCCAACCGAGTCACCAGGCCCCTCTATAGACCAGCATGCGGCGCGATCTCTCCAAGACGGGTCCTCCCCTGGGATCTTCTGGGTTGTCCAGCCTCGTCACACAGGACCGACAGCTCAGGACCATTCCTCGGCCGCGGTGGCAGGCTCCAGACAAGCCTCTGGACCCACCCCTGCGCGATGTATCGTGGGCCTCCCGGACGGAGGACCACGAGGTAGCTCCTTAACGCATATCTGTCAGCCAGGAGGGCCAGCAGGTGGCTGTAAAACGAACCCCAAAATATGGCGTCTGTCCCATAAATACCCTCGCCCAGAATGCAACTCGGAGGACCACCTCCACCAAGCGTGCCTCCGGGACAGAGGAGCATCCATACGCTTCAACACATTGCCTTTCCAACCCTGACCAGTGGTAACAGCGACACCCACCGGTCAGCACGGAAACACCCACAACGTCAGCCAAGCTGGAACAGAGGCGAACTTTTATCCTTCCTAACACACAATTTACTAAATTTACCTAACATGCGGTAGATTGCAAACCTACCAGCGCTACATACTCCCCCCACTACAATAGACGTTGTCCCCAACGTCTGTCCCGACACAGTAACAATAACTCTCAAGCCTGAGAGTAAGAATTTGAGTTTCTTATAACTTTAGATAGGCAAAGAGAGAGAAAGGACAGTTTAAAGACACTATATGACTTATATCTATAAAACATTATGTTCACAGCCGTAAACAAAACCACAGTATAATGGTACACAACGTCACTAACTAACTAGCTGAAAAGCCTCCCAGCTCTATATATGATCGGATGTATATAATATTATATTGCTTTTCTACAAAAACTGAGATACTCTCGGTATGGGAGGGGATATATAGGGAGGGGGACTTCCTGTCTTTTTGAGTGTACCAGTGTCCATTCACCCATAGGTGGTGTATAACCCACATAGTAATTACTATGGTGCTCTGTGTCCCATGATGTACTCCAAGAAAAGGATTTTACAGGTAAGCTGTTATAAAAATCCTATTTTTTTTGCTTTCTGCTAGAAAAAAAAAAAAAAAAAAATGTAAACATTCCTTTATCAATTTAGGCCAATATGTATTGATTTTCTACAAGAACTCAATAATAATACCAACAATATTAAATTGGAACATCAGATCAGTACATCATCGGTTAATTTTTTGGATGTGACGATTGAGAGACAGGGTAACTCACTAAAAACCAAAGTCTACTTCAAGCCGACTGATCGGAATAGTTTTTTGTCAATAAGAAGCGGCCACCACCCAGCCTGGATAAGAAATATCCCAAAAGGGCAGATGTTACGTGTACGCCGGAACTGTACAGAATTGGAAGACTTTTTTGAACAAGCAGATGTTCTAAAAAGAAAATTCTTACAAAGAGGTTATCGAGAAGATGAACTGAATAGGATCACCCAGGAGGTGGCATCAGTACCTAGAGAACTATGTCTGAAAAAATCCGAGAATGCACCCGACAACAATAAGCACCAATTTGGATTCATTTCTGGTTTCCATTGCCAGTACAAAGATATTGAGAATATTTTTAGCAAATATTGGCACATTTTATGTAAGGATAGGCATTTGGGAGAAGTATTACCGGATCGGCCTATATTTATTTATAGGAAGGCCCCCAATTTTGGTGATCATGTGATTAAGAGGATACTAGACCCGCCTGGGAGAAATCAACTGAAATTCGATTTCAGGGGCTTCTATAGCTGCAGGAGGTGTATCTGTTGTAGGACAGTTAGAGTCAACCACAGAGGAATTACCTCTGTAACTAACAGGGATGGGGAATCCTTTGAAATTAAGGAATTCAGCACATGCAACTCGTCACATGTAGTCTACCTTATGTGGTGCCCTTGTGGTCTTTTGTATGTGGGGAGAACGAAGAGGTTACTAAGGATTAGGATTTCGGAACATATTACCAACATAAGAAATGGCTATAGGTACCATAGTGTCTCCCTACATTTCAAAGAAAGACACCAACAAGATCCATCATTATTACAATTCTGTGGGTTAGACATTGTACACCCCTCCTGGAGAGGGTCCAACAGAGTTAGGGATCCTTCTCAACGAGAGACTAGATGGATCTTTTTATTGAAAAGTCTAGCTCCTAGAGGGTTGAATATAGAACTGGATCTAAATTGTTTCATTAATAATTTTTAGACTGGTTCACTTCAATTACTCATCACCCTTTCCAGCCTTGTAGTTTGAGAGCACACGAGGCCTCACCTCTGGGTCTGACCTTGCATAATGTATAGCCTAACTGTTTGTCCTTGTGATTATAATTATGTTCATCTAGGGATGTTCTTAGAATCTGATTATGACATTCCCCCATTCATCCATATGTTGTGATGGGAAGAATAGGAATAATGGTATACACTCATTTATATGTTATGGTAGGAAGAATTGGGACAGTATCTAGCATATTATATGCATTTAGAGGTTCCACTATTAATTTACAATCTTAAATAATTTTGCATACCTAGTAAATTTATTTTGTTTGGGTGATAGATTGGTCCCTAAGAAGCGGAGAGGGGAACCATTCTTTGACAGATATGTGGTTTGTTTGTTATACGGTTGTAATGATCGCCCCGGATATATAGAATACCCACTTAAGATGGGCCTCTTACCGGTACTAAGTACCTGTTTGGGGGATGAGATTAAATTCAAAATTATATTTAGAATAAGAGGAAATATGTCTTCAAGCTATATATGCAGTAAGTTCGTTTAGGTTGGTATCCGTTATAAAATAGCTATGTAGTAGAGACGTGTGTGTCTCTGCCTTAAAGGTCCATTCATTTATACATTTGTGATTATCCCTTAAGTGGTATATAGTATTGGAGTCCATATTATTTTATATATAAAAAAAAAAAAAAAAAAATTTTTTTTTTAAATTTTTTTAAATTTTTTTCTTTTATATATGTTTTTTATATTCATAATTAATTTTATGTTTTTTAAAAAATTCAATTCAGTAACTTTAAGCATTTGAATAGTATTAAATGTTTGTTACATATGAGAAATATGGCCGTACACCCACTCATATATAGTTATTCTGTATCATGACTGAAGTGTTCCTAGATCTAACTATGGACGATTTCAGTGGCAGGGCCCTTTAATAGCCCTGCTGTTTGTTATGGACGTACTGTTCATGCAGCAGGTTAACTATATGAGAGATCAGCGTAGCTGCGGTTTTTTAAATGTTAGGAATTAATGTTATCACTGTGGCCCTATCTGATATAGATGTGTTGTCACAGTGGATTACATTTACTAAGTGGTATATCACTTTTATGTGCCTGAATCCCAATCACAATGTGTTGTATGGAGTATAAGTGTATCCGGCGCACGGGGACGCGAGGTGTGCGCATGCGCAGTACGTGACCCGGTGGGCGGGAGCTTGATAGCAGATAAAAGGGTTGAGTGGCAGGGTACACAGCCTATCCCATGAATAAGTCGATCTGTGACGAAACATGTCGGGGCGTGGCTGTGACGTGTGACGTTCATGCTGTCAGCCACACAGAAGGAGAGGAATACGAGTGTTCCGAAGGACGGAGGCTTCCCGAGGGAGGGGTGAGATCATACCCAGCAACTGCACACCTCGGGTCCGCCGTGACCATTGGTTATTGATTGTATCCACAATTTGAGGCTTGCTGTGAACTACACGTTTGTGCTGCCTGTTTTTATTTACACTAATGTGAGTGCGATGTGTGAAGGGTGCAGTGATTTTTAATAAAATTATTGTATGCTGAATTACACTATTGGAGCACTTATTTTCTTTTTATGTGGACCTACTGAATACCATCATTGGACCTCGTATACACCATTTACCCTGGAGTGTGGTAAAGAGAGCGTGTTTTGCCGTGCATGAGAGTGCTGGCATGTCTCTTTGGTGAGTGCAGGTCTGGAGAGTGTCTCACTAGCACGGTGGTGTGGTGAAAGAAGCACGTTGATTTTCAGCATTTGACATAGGATCACCTAAGAATCATCTGTGTGGGACATTTGATACTCACCTTTTCTTGTCACCATTTTTTGTCACTTGCAACCTGTTTGGATATTGTTTTAAAACATATTTGGAATTTTTTTGTCATTTTTACAGCACGTATTGAAACACTTGTAGGTGTTCTTATTTATTGCTGCTGCATATAGCACTATAGTGGTTAATATTATTATTAGTGTCTAGTCCAAGTTTATGTGCATGTTATAATACACTAGGCAAATGTTATAGGAGCAGAGGCTATCACCACTATTGCACAATAATAAGCATATATTTATTTATATTTATTTATTTATATGTGTCACTTTGATAGTTCAATTTTTAAGAGAGTGTCACTTGTTTATGTACACTGTAAGGTCTACAATTTGCAGCGCCCTCCATTTAACCTGTATGTCGGCTTGCCCAGTGTGGTATTAACTGATATGTAGGATTAAATATTTTATCAATATGTATTCTGCTACATATTTTTGGTAAAAAAAAAATCCCAATAAGCGTATACTAATTGGTTTGCGCAAAAGTTATATTGTCTACAAACTGTGGAATAGATTTATGGACTTTTTTATTTAGTTTACTAGTAATGGCGGTGATCAGCGATTTTTAGTGGGCCTGCGGCAGACAAATCTGACACTAAGTGACACTTTTTGGGGACCAGTGACACCAATACAGTGATCAGTGCTAAACAAAATGCACAGTTACTGTACTGACACTGGCAGGGAAGGGGTTAACATCAGTGGCAATCCAAGGGTTAAATGTGTTCCTAGGGAGTGCTTTCCAACTGTGTGGGGGAGGTGCTTCAACTGTGGGAAGACAGAGATCCGTGTTCCTGCTTGGCCCTCTGACAGAACGGCGATCTGCCTTGTTTACATAGGCAGACTGCCATTCTGCCTCTCTTGGAATGATCGCCAGGCCTACCGGACTCGCTGATTGGCTCCTGCTGTGTCCAACCACAGCGCGCCCCAGTTCTATTGCACGAAATCACGTACCTGTACGTGATTTTGCGCAGTAGAGCCGCCTCCCCGCAGTACATGTACGTGGGTCTGTAGGCAAGTGGTTAAGAGAATATACACTCTGATATGGAAAGAGAAGCAGCCTAGGATCCGCTTACCTATTTTACAACTGCCCAAAAATGGTGGAGGTTTGGCTGTCCCCTCTGCTAGGTTATACTTCCTGGATTCTCAGCTGCAACATTTTTCTAGGTGGGGGACTATTGATGGTGGGGACCCCATTAAAGCTTTACTGCTGTCTAGGTCTAATAAATATCCTCTTCTGGCCCAATTGGAGGTGGTTGGGTTCTAGAAATGTTCCACATGTCCTACCTTGATCTTCATGGCTAAGGTCTTGGACGAGATGCAATGTATTATGGGCTTTGATGGCATTTCCAGATTTCATCCTATCTGGGAAAGGGGGCAACTACAGGGCTTTTCTGCCTGGTATTCTAGGGGTATACATTTCCTGTATCGATTATATAACAATGGCAATCTAAAATCCTTTAAAGACTTACAACTCGAGTTTGGTTTACCCACAACTAACTTTTATCAATACCTTCGACTTCGCCATAAACTTTTTATTCAAACCAGGTCCACATCTCTCATACAGATAGACACTCCATCAAGTAGCTACCAGCAAGGAGAAGAAAGGTCTTATATCATCTTTATATGGGTCTATTCTTATAGCATCTTTATATGGGTCTCTTCTTCTATCATCTTTATATGGGTCTCTTCTTATATCATCTTTATATGGGTCTCTTCTTACTCTTCTTATATCATCTTTATATGGGTCTCTTCTTATATCATCTTTATATGGGTCTCTTCTTAGATCATCTTTATATGGGTCTCTTCTGCTTTGCTCTCAGAGCACTCTGCAGCTTTATGGAAGGACAGGGTGGTCTACAGATATCTCTAACATGGATGGAGAGTGGTGACAATCTATATTAGAGCAAGTACTGTTAATGTTTAGTTCTCCTACCCAATGGTTGTCACAACATTTTGTTATTCACAGAGTACATAGAACTCCCCTTCAATTGTATAGATGACAATGTAGAGAGAGTCCAGAATGTCCAAGGTATGGCGGTACCACTGCGGACCATTTACACATGTTTTGGTGGTGCCCTAAACTGGTGCTCTATTGGAATAAAGTAATATCGGTTATAAGCCAAGCATTTCAGGTGTCTATCAAATGACCCTTTGACCTGTATATTAGGGTTTTTGGATGAAAAAACTACTTACACCCCATGCCCGGACCGCTATTTCTTGCTTATTGTTTTTGGCAGGTAAATGTATTCTGTTAAAGTGGATAGCGCCTCTACCACCCACGTCTGAGAACTGGCGTACCTAAGATAACTCCACATTTCTTAAGGAGAGACATATCTTGAAACACCGTGGTACTCCACTCAAGTTCAATAAATAATAGGACCCGTGGTTACAGGTACCTGGCTTGGCTCCATTGGCCCTCGTTTCTTCATAACTCCTACAGTGCTAAATATTTTGTTTGGGTTGCACTTGAATAGGTTACCTTTAGAACAATAATGTGTAGACACATATGGACCTCTCATAATGCAATTCAATATGCTCATAATCTGCTATTTACAGGAGGTTGGATTTAAACCTCCAAATGTTTAGTGTTGTTTGCCGTCTCTTTGGACATGTATTGGTTATACCTTACTATATGGCCAGACTGCTGGTTGGAAGCTAAACAGTGGGGACCTTGAGTGGAGAGCGTGAACACGTTCTGCTTTTTGACTGCTGGTGATTGCTGGGTTGCTTTTTTAGGCTCTTTTTGGGGCTTTTCCTTGTAGCTTTTTAACACCTTTTTTCTGTCACTTTTTAAACAGCTTTTTTTTTCTTTGCTTCCTTCAACCTACTAATTAAGGGGAGCGGTTAATTGGTCACAGGTGCTTAAGGTCTATATAACCTTCTGTAGAACTCATTGTGAGCCTGCTCATCTTTGAGCTTGCTGGAACTTAGACCAAGTGGAACTGGACTAAGTGGCGAGTTAAAAAACCAGAGTTGAAAACAAGAGGTTGTAACAGGGGTCAAGTACCTGTGTAGGGTGAGTGTGTACCCATGAATTGTAAGTACATGAGTGTAGTGTGTGTGGAGCGTTAGTACTTGTGAATTGTGTGTGTGTGTGCATGTTGGTCAGCGAGTACCTGTATATTGTCTTGTTGAGTATTAGTGTCAGGAAGCTAGTTGTTAGGTAATTTGGACAGGGTATGATCCCCAATCCTCATTAAATTAGTTGGTACGATGCCCGGTGGGTGTGGAGATGCGACTCGGAGTACATCTTGTGGCATGTATGCATTTTTTGATCATCCGATCGAGGCCAAACACTGCTGTGCAAAATGCTCACATCTAAGACCAGCCTCCCTAGCTCCAATGTTGTACATTACATATTCCTGACTCCTGCACTATATACTCTATCAGTGGCAGCTGGTGAAGTTTTAGAATGGGGGGCACCAGGCTCCGCCCTTCCTTTTGACCCATCCCACTTCTGATAAGCCCAACACCTTATAGAATCCACCCACTCCGTCCCCTGTATTCCACTTGCTTCCACCCATAATGTCAGGAGTAGGGATGAGCCAAACAAGGGTTTGGGGACCCGGGTCCTGCCCCAGGGGACATGTATCAATGCAAAAGAAAGTTTTAAAAACGGCCGTTTTTTTGGGAGCAGTGATTTTAATGATGCTTAAAGTGAAAAAATAAAAGTGAAATGTTCCTTTAAATATCGTACCTGGGGGGTGTCTATAGTATGCCTGTAAAGTGGCGTGTGTTTCCTGTGTTTAGAACAGTCTCTGCACAAAATGACATTTCTAAAGGAATAAAAGTCATTTAAAACTGCTTGCGACTATAATGTAATGTCAGGTCCCGGCAATATGGATGAAAATTATTGAGAAAAACGGCATGGGTAACCCCCCAGCCCATTACCAGGCCCTTTGGGTCTTGTATGGATATTAAGGGGAACCCCGCACCCAAATTAAAAAAAGAAAAGGTGTGGGGCCACCAGGCCCTATATACTCTGAACAGCATTATACAGGCGGTCCCCGGGTTACAAACAAGATAGGGACTGTAGGTTTGTTCTTGAGTTGAATCTGTTTGTAATTTGGAACAGGTACATTTTTTAAGTGTAGCTCCAGCCAAAAAATCTATTTTTAGGCTTTTTGGATAACATAGGGAAGGGTTATCGTCACCCCTGTAACACTTGTTTTGCTGTCTGTGCCCCTGTTCAGAAGATTTCACCTCACTTCCTGTCCCAATGACAATTGGATTTAGAAAATTTGGGGGTTTTAGGGAAACAAGGATTGGTGATAAAGCATCAGTGGAGACACCTTTTTCCCATATTAACTCTTACAGGAGAGAATTTCTCTTCCTAGGGGTAGATTTCCTCTCACTTCCTGTTGTCTCCCTCCGTTTGTAAGTAGGAGTCGTTTGTAAGTCGGATGTTTGAAAGTAGGGAACCGTCTGTATATACTATACGGCCTGCCCTATATACTCTGTGGAAAATTGGGCCTTAGGTGTTGGTGGTACCAGAACACTGTAAGCCCTCACAGGTACTCTTGGTGGGCGCAGGAATGGGCCCTGCTATGAAATATTACATCAAAAATTGTAATTACACGCCCCTGTTAAACAGGGGCAGAAAAATTGGGCCTTAGGCAGCGGTGGTGGTGCCACAACACTGCAACCCCTCAGAGATACTCTAGTTGAGCGCAGGAACAAGTCCTGCTGCAAAATATTACAGCAAAATTGTAATTACACACCCCTGTTGAACAGGGGCAGAGCAATTGGGCTTTAGGCACTGGTTTTGGTGCCCAGAACCAAAATTGTTCTTAGAAGCTATCAACATGAACATTGAGGAGGAATAGGATAGTCACTCAGCATAACAGGATAGTCACTCAGCATCAGCATAGGCAGTCTTCAAGGGATCTCACATTCATAAAAAAATGAATTAGTTACTTTAGCATCAGGTGCTTGGTAGCTGGTGATCCAAGACTAATTTATTTTTATGAAGGTGAGCCGATCAACCGAATCTGTGGACAGGCACACTCTGTGATCAGTTACAAAGCCTCCAGCAGCACTGGATGTGCATTCAGATAGAAAGCTGGATGCAGGACAGGCCAGTAGCTCAATTGCGTACTGTGCAAGCTCTGGCCAGTGATCCATCCTCAAGACCCAGTAACCCAGTGGATTTTCGGTTGGAAAGGTCTCCAAGTTTGATCTTGCCCCAAGGTATTCCTGCACCATGTAAATCAGACACTGGCGATGGTTGCTGGAACCTTGGGGCTGCGGACTAAAAAATTGTCTGAACGCATCGGTCAGACGGCCACCTTCTCCACCGCTCCTTCTGTGACTGACCGAAGCCTCAGCAACACGTTGTCCAGGAGGACCAGGAAATTGTAACCTCCCCGGCTCTGGAAACGCATTGCACAAACCTTTCTGCAAGGCCTCCCGAAGATGTTTCATCCTCTGCTCCCTCTGCGAAGGCTGGATAAGTTCCGCAACCTTACCCTTGTAACATGGATCAAGAAGGGTTGCCAGCCAGTACTGATCCCTCTCCTTAATACCATGAATCCGAGGGTCCTTTCGCAGGCTTTGCAGGATAATGGAGGCCATGCAGTGTAGGTTTGCTGAGGCATTCGGTCCGGAGTCCTCTGGGTCACTAAGGATGACATGATCCGCTGCCACCTCCTCCCAGCCACATACAAGTCCATTGGTTTCTGGGGACTGAAAATGATCCCTTGAAGACTGCTGCTGATGCTGAGGGCTAGGATCCACCTCCATGCTGACACAATCCTCATCCATCCTTCTCCTCTTCCTGTGTGGTAGGCAGGCCTGCAGGAATACTGTCTGGATAAAGGGGGCCTTGAGAGGTAAGGAAGTTCTCCTATTCTTCCCTCTGTTCTGCCTAAAGTGCCCTTTCCATTATTCCACGCAGCGTGTGCTCCAACAGGAAGACAAGAGGGACAGTATCACTGATGCATGCACTGTCACTGCTCACCATCCTCGTGGCCTCCTAAAATGGTGACAGGACAGTGCATGCATCCTTGATCATTAGCCACTGGCGTGGTGAAAAAAAGCCAAGCTCCCCTGACCCTGTCCTGGTGCCATACTCGCACAGGTACTCATTGATGGCCCTCTGCTGCATGTGCAGCCGCTGCAGCATTGCCAACGTTGAGTTTCACCTGGTGGGCATTTCACAGATGAGGTGGTTTTTGGGCAGGTTTCATTCCTTTTGAAGGTCAGCCAGCTGAGCACTGGCACTATATGACCGGCGGAAATGCCCGCAGACTTTCCTGGCTTGCCTCAGGAGATCCTGTAAGCCCCGGTACCTGCGCAAGAATTGCTGCACCACCAAATTAAGGATGTGAGCCAAACAGGGAACATGGGTGAAGTGTCCCTGTCAGAGGGCGGAGAGGAGGTTGGTGGCATTGTCGCAAATCACCATTCCTGGCTGAAGCTAGCGTGGCATCAACCACCTCTGAACCTGCCCATGCAGAGCTGCCAGAATCTCTGCCCCAGTGTGGCTCCTGTCCCCTAAGCAGACCAACTCAAGCACCGCATGGCATCTTTTTGCCTGAGTGCTTCTGTAGCCCCTAGAATGCCTATGGAGCACCGCTGGTTCTGAGGACAAATCTGCACAGGAAAAGGCCATAGAGGAAGAAGAAGAGGAGGGGGTGGAGGAGAGAGGTGTGGCAGAATCACCACTACCAGCATTTTGGAGGCGTGGTGGCGGAACAAGCTCCAACAATACTGTACCCTGTCCTGCATCCTTCCCAGCTGCCAGCAGAGTTACCCAGTGCGCCGTGAAAGAAAGGTACCGTCCCTGTCCATGCCTGCTGAACCATGAGTCAGCGGTAATATGCACCTTACCGCTGACCGCCCTGTCCAACGAGGCCAAGACATTGCCCTCCACATGCCGGTAGAGAGCTGGAATGGCCTTCCCGAGAAAAAAAATGGCGTTTGGATACCTGCCACTGAGTTACCGCACATTCCACAAATCCTCGAAAGGGGGCAGAGTCTACCAGCTGAAAAGGCAGCACTTGGAGTGCTAGCAATTTAGCCAAACTAGCATTCAGCCGCTGAGCATGTGGATTGAATCTCTTTCGATGGTTTAGGTGGCTTGCGACACCTAATTCTACATCTTCATTCTTCTCAGTGCAGGTCTCTGAAGACTGAAGCAGGTAGTGGTAGTAATAAAGTAGGTGTTTCATTAAAGGCACAGGTGTAAGTAGGTAATTGCCTACCTACCCCTCCTATGCTGGTGGTGATTATTGCGTCTGTCTTGGAGAGGTTCAGGGTCTGCAGCCTCATCATCCACAGGGAGAAGTCACCATTTTCTGAGGAGCTCCATTCCTTTTTCTAGGGAGGTGATTGCATGCGATTCATTATGCACTTCCAGCAGTAATTTGGCTGGGAACCCCCATTTGTATAGGATTTTGTGATTGCGCAGGATTTTTGTAATAGGAACTAAATTATGCCTCGCTGAGAGTGTAGCTTGCGACAAATCAGCATATAGTGCGATTCCAGCAAATGGGTCAGGGAGAGCAGGATGCTGTCTAGCATATCGCATTAGCTGGTCTTTCACATGGTAAAAGTGGATTCTTGCTATGACATCCCTGGGAATTTGGTCGGGCAGGAATGATGGTTTAGGCAGTCTGTGGGCTCTGTCAATGATGACATCTGCAGGCCCCAGGGATGGGAGAGCAGCGGTCATAAGCTTCTGGAGGTATGCTGTAAGTTCCGCAGGCTTGATTGATTCAGGGACCCCTCTAAATTTGATCTTGTTCCTGCGAGCCCTGTCTTCAATGTCCGCCATTTTAAGACGCATAGCTTTGAGCTCATCTTCAACATCAAAATGGGCATCTACTAGCTCATTATGTGCAAAAGTAAATTCCTCCATCTTTTGTTCCACATATGTCACTCTGTTGCTGACTGCTGACATTTCTGCCTTTGTAGAGTGCATGAATGCTGCCATATCCTGTTGGAGGGCCCCCCGCAGGGTTTGTAGCATCTCTTTCATTATGGGCTGCCCTGATGTGGGGAAGGCATTTAACCGCTGACTATATGAGGCTGTCCCTGCATCTTTCTGGGTCTCCACCTCCTCCCCAATCCTCCGTTTTTGCTTCATAGGGCTGTTAAAAGGGGAGGATGGCAGTGGTTGTCCCGAGGGACATAACTCACCCGTGGATGGCGATGGATTGCTGAGTGACCATGCAGGGGATGCTGGGGCTCGGCTCCCGGTGCGGGCGCCATCTTGGATTTCTCGGCCGGACACTGGAGGGAAGAAATCCATCAGTTTCCTCGGTCCCTCTCGCTCCTTTCTCTTATTCATGTTGACCGGCTTGTGTCCAACAGTCTCCCCGTGTTGAGGGCGTGCTTTTTGTGTGTGTAGGCTTGCTATGAGTCGCGATTTTCATTCCGTTGTGGCAGAGCTCTCCTCTCACACCACCATCTGCTCTGGCTGCGGGCTCCGCCCCCCGCCCTGATTACGTGCCCACCAGTGACAGAGGGAAAAAATGCTCCAATAGTCCAGCCATGACAACTTCTGGCCGTATTTTTTTCTTTCAATGGTTTTTATTCGTTTTACATAGAAAATAGTATACAGACAATGTTATAAACATGTGATGGATAAGTAAAAGGATTGCCTATTCTGGCTGTATTTTAATCCAGTGGTCATCAACCCTGTCCTCAGGGCCCACTAACAGGCCAGGTTTTATGTATTACCTTGGGGAGATGCAGACTAGAATACTGCAATCACTGAGCAGCAAATGATATCATCTGTGATGTATTTCAGTTATCTTGCAAACCTGGCCTGTTAGTGGGCCCCGAGGACAGGGTTGATGGCCACTGTTTTAATCAACACAGTGACTTCCTATAATCGTCAGCACCAACTAGTGGTCATAATGAGGTATTAATTCCAAAATACCTTTATCATGAAAATCAGTTCAATATCATATTATGGCCACTAGATGGACCCAATGATCATAGGAAATTATTGTAAAAAAATAAGTAAAAAAAAGGGAAAAAATGGGAATTCCGCCTAATATAAATGAGCATTACTCACCCTGTATCTGAGGGGGGGGTGTAATCAACACTCCCAACTGAGTTAACTACATGCTTATTGATGCAAATCACTATACAAATATTGCTAGCACAGACCATAAACACTACAATCCTGTCAGAAACCATGAAATCAGACCGAGACAGAAGTACAGTTAAATCACACTTGTTTAATAATAAAAGTAAAAAGAACAAATGTAGTCAAAACATAGCCAAAGTTCAGTAACCGGAAAGGCATAGTCAGCCAAGCCAGAAGTCAGGGATCGATGTAGTGGAACAGCAAGCAGGATCTGGAGCCAGAAGGGATGTCAGCCAAGCAAGTCTTTAAACAGGAATGCAGGAGAAAGTTTCTGTGATGTTGTCCAAGGTGAAGGCAGAGATCCTCTGGACTGGACGGCTTAAGTAGGCAGGACTGACAAGCAGGATATCATCAACAGCTGAGTAACTGTAGAGAGATAGAAGCTGGAAATTAGCCGACAGCTGAGCGGCCAGCTTAGAGAAGGAAGGGCTGAGCCCAGCCCTGACAAATCCCCATAACCTCCCAAAAGAACCCCCTGGGGATTGTAGGGCTTCCGGTCTGTGCTAGCAATATTTGTATAGATATTTGCATCAATAAACATGTAGTTAACTCAGTTGGGAATGTAGAATCGCATTGTCCTTATTTTATTTAAAAAAAAACAACATTTGACATGGAACAATGAATGCTTGTCATATATGTTCATCTATTATTTAAAGAATAAACATGTAAGTGAAGTGATAACTATTGAGCCAATCACTTTATTAAACCACACATAATATCTCCCTTCAAAGTGAAAGCAGAAATGATTTACACAAAATCAAACAGTATAAATATTCTCCAATCAATAACCTCTACCCAGACAAGATATGTATAAATATAAAGACAAGCGGTGTTCCCTCTCGTGCTGCACTCCGTCAAGCCACCCAAACCCACACAGGAGCAAAGGAAAGAAGTTCTCACCTAGTTTATCTTCGAGTTCTCCTTCCCTCCTGTTGGGGGATGGGAGAAGGATGGACTGAAGACATAGAGACGAGCTTCGGGGTCACCACTGGTAAGTAGAACCTTGAAATGAAGGACATCAACTTCAGAATGTCTGTCTTGTCTGTGTAAAGTTTACTGATAAAGATAAATCGGATCTCACAGCTTCTAGTTCTGTAACCCTCTATATCATTATCAGTAAACGTCACACAGACAAGACAGATATTCTGAAGGTGATGTCATTCATTTCAAGGATCTACTTACCTCTCTACACCCCAAAATGTACTCAGCCAATGAAAAGCCAACACGGTACAACACTTCATCCATGTCTTTGGTGATTTCTGATCTCCTTATGAACTGTTTCTTACATGATGAAGATCAGCCATGGAGTATATCTGAGGTGTATATCAGGGTGTGCTTCTTCCCCACATGAGAGCTGTGATGTCCAGCAACATTCATATAGAAGACATTTCCCACACTCAAGGCACTAATACACCTCAAGGGTTGTGTGGGATCTCCGATGTACAGGAAGACAGGACTTCAGTGAGGAACAATTCCCTCACTCAGGACAGGAAAGTGGCTTCTTCCTCGTGTGAGATCTCTGATGTCTGGAAAGATCTGGCTTCTCTGAAAAACATTTTCCACACTCAGGACAGGAATACGGCTTCTCCCCTGTGTGAGATCTCTGATGTGTGTAAAGATTAGACTTATGTGAAAAACATTTCCCGCACTCAGGACAGGAATACGGCTTTTCCCCTGTGTGATATCTCTGATGTGTGTAAAGATTGGATTTGTCTGAAAAACATTTCCCGCACTCAGGACAGGAATACGGCTTCTCTCCCGTGTGCAATCTCTGATGTATGTAAAGACTGGAATTCCTTGAAAAACATTTACCGCACTCAGGACAGGAATACGGCTTCTCCCCAGTGTGCAGTCTCTGATGTATATAAAGAGTGGACTTCTCTGAAAAACATTTCCCGCACTCAGAACAGGAATACGGTTTTTCCCCCGTGTGAAGCCTTTGATGTGTGACAAGTTGTGACTTTATTAAAAAACATTTCTCACACTCAGAACAAGAATACGGCTTCTTCCCTGTGTGCAGTGTCTGATGTGTGTAAAAATAGGACTTTTGTGAAAAACATTTTCCACACTCAGGACAAGAGTACGGCTTCTCCCCTGTGTGGGTTCTTTTATGCACATTAAGATTGTATTGAGAATGAAAACATTTCCCGCACTCAGGGCAGGAATATGGCTTCTCAGCTGTGTGAGTTATTTTATGCACATTAAGTTTGGATTTCAAATGGAAACACTTCCCGCACTCAGTACAGGAAAACCCCTTATTTGTTGGAAGGACGGCACCGTCCCTCACAGTCTGAGGTTCCTCAGGATAAGAGGAATACGATGGTCCATCTACACTGTGTGGTGCCGGATGGACATTTGAGGTAGTCGGGTTTTCTCCTGGACTATACTGTGTGATGTCCTCATCTTCTACTTTACAGTCTGGAGACAAAGTGAGACAATCCTCTGAGGTTTTACTCATCTCCCGTCCATCTACTGAAATAGAAATAAAAAGATCATTACTAGACATGAGCAGATTGGTTCCCCTAAACCAGGACTCCGCCCACATCAGGCAGCTTTGTTTCTGAGGATCTTACAATTCCACCCTCAAGGTAACTAGTACATGGGTCCTCTGATCTCCTACCAGTTCATTTCTTTATTCATGGACCTTAGTCAGAGAGTGAGGGAACAACGAGAACTGTCTTTTATAGGAGTGACAGTGATGAGGGGATTATAGGACGAGTGTCCCCCACCCCCTCTATCACTCATTGTCATTTTCCCAACACAAGAAGTACTGCACGTCTTTATTTAGTCCATGATTTAGTCATGAATAACAGCGGGGCTGAGCCCCACCAGAGGTCAGAGAGTGAGGATGAGAAAAATGGGAAAAAGTCCCCCGAGCGGGGTTTTTAGGCAGCTAGCTATAGATATGAGCAAGGCATTAAGTAAAATATTAAAATTCTTTATTGAAGGGTAATGAATAAATGTAACAACATATAAATATAAATTGGGAGCTCAACTGGGAAAATACCCATACCAAATACATATAATAGCAAACATAGGTTATACACAGCATGTGATAAGGCTATTGCATAACAATCCTGACGCGTTTCGACCCATGAATTTTGGGGTCTCTTCAGAGGATGAGTTTGCTAAAGAAAAAAGAAAAATTTATATTAGTATGTCCAGCTTATTTAAAAGAGTTACAGCATAGGCAAGTTTGTTTAGCAACATGTTTAGTAACACTTTGCACATAATTACCACTGAGTTTGGATATACCCCTCGATCAGAGCCTCCCCACATAGCAGCCAGACCATCCAGTGTGCCCACACGTAGCAGCACCCCGGAAGAGGGGGGAACAGAAATCCACTTGATACGGCTTGCAAGGAGTCACACGTATAATTGCCCCCCCCACCAACACGCCGCGGGGGAGGTGGGGCCAAAACCTACGAAAATTGTCAGAGCGTTAGCTCATGAATATACCCATATAGGTTAGTGGTTAGATTTAACTGTTGGGCGGTCAGAAAGTGTTGTAATAATCTATTACAGCTTGAATTAATCATGTGAAGGATAATAAAATTAGTAAAGTGACTATATTGGTATAACTAATATAAAATATGTCAGGGATGACCTTGTCTTTAAATGCTGACAATGGCAGTGATAGGAAGAAAAGTGAGGGATGTGCACAGTGAATAATGACGTGTAAAATATAAATAAAAAATATGAAGAAAATGTGAAAAAAGGAATGTGCATGAAAATGATGCGAGTGAGTGTTTAAACAACAAAACAAAAAAAATAAAAAAACATTTTAGGTTCCGGCCCCACCTCCCCCGTGGCGTGTTGGTGGGGGGGCAATTATACGTGTGACTCCTTGCAAGCCATATCAAGTGGATTTCTGTTCCCCCCTCTTCCGGGGTGCTGCTACGTGTGGGCACACTGGATGGTCTGGCTGCTATGTGGGGAGGCTCTGATCGAGGGGTATATCCAAACTCAGTGATAATTATGTGCAAAGTGTTACTAAACATGTTGCTAAACAAACTTGCCTATGCTGTAACTCTTTTAAATAAGCTGGACATACTATTATAAATTTTTCTTTAGCAAACTCATCCTCTGAAGAGACCCCAAAATTTATGGGTCGAAACGCGTCAGAATTGTTATGCAATAGCCTTATCACATGCTGTGTATAACCTATGTTTGCTATTATATGTATTTGGTATGGGTATTTTCCCAGTTGAGCTCTCAATTTATATTTATATGTTGTTACATTTATTCATTACCCTTCAATAAAGAATTTTAATATTTTACTTAATGCCTTGCTCATATCTATAGCTAGCTGCCTAAAAACCCCGCTCGGGGGACTTTTTCCCATTTTTCTTGTCCATATTGGGGTGAGCAGCATTGATATCTCTCCTTAAAGTGTCTTCCCTCTTTGCTAGAGAGTGAGGATGGGGGGAGAACAATGAAGATGAAGACTGGACTGATCCTGAAGACCACCATCATTGGGTTATTGACTCCTCCCTCATTATCACTTTCTATTTAAGGTTCCAAAGTTTGAGGATGTTATCACATTATTATCAACATGTAAAAGTCTGTGCTCCAATCAAATCATCAGATATAAAATGGGCGTAACAAAAGAGAATACATATTATGTTTATATATATAGCAGTGGGTAGAGGGGAGAGAGCAGAAGTCAGGACTATGTAATGTACAACATATTTTATAGGATACAGCAGATAGGACTATATAGTATCAGAATAAGGTAATGTACAACATAGAGTATATAGTGCAGAGGTCAGGACTATTTATTGTGCAATATGAATTATACAGTGTAAGGCTACTTTTACATTGAGGCGTGCGGGCTCTGGCGGTACAGCAGCGCTAAATAGAGTGCCGCTTTACCGTTGTTTTAGCGGGGCGGTTTTAACCCCCCGCTAGGGGCCGAAAAAGGGCAGCGGCGCTTTGCGGGCGGGTTTGCAACGCTGCCCCATTGTTTTCAATGGGAAGGGGCGCTTTAGGAGCGATAAATACACCGCTCCTACAGCGCTCCAAAGATGCGGCTTGCAGGACTTTTTTGTCTACCCTGAAAGCGCATCGCTCCAGTGTAAAAAGCCCTTGAGCGGCTCTTTTGGGGTGCTTTGCAGGCACTATGTTTAGCTCTTTAGCGCCTCAGTGTGAAAGGAGCCTTAGAGTAAGTACTCATAATATTGGTATTCAGTAACCTTAAATGTTTACTTGAGACAAGTTGCAGAGGTCCCACACCACTGCCTCCCATCTCCTGAGACTGCACTCAGTGACTTGGGTCTCAGACTACACAGACATATCCCTCCACCGGGCACAGCCAGCAAAATACAAAGCAAGTAACCCTGGGAGAGTCAGGCATAAGGCACATGTCCCAGTTGTCTAGGTCTAGTAATGCTTTTGGTAAAATCAACATTTTGCTGCCAGCTAAACCCCAGAATCTCTATAAATCCAGTCTAGATACATAAATTGTGTCTGCCGCACAGAGAAGGAAGCTTATCTCAGAGAAATACAGGAATACAGGACGGGGAACACAACTCAGGAAAGTGACCAGGGGATTACAGGCTGATATCACCCAGTCCTTGCCCTATTCTGGACCAATCAGTGAGCAGTATGGGTGGAGGAATGTTTTTAGTGTTAATGACCCACCTGTGCTGATCTCTGTAGGAGTGTCCTCCTCTATAAATGTCCCCGTTATTCCATCCTCCTCCATAGACTGCTGATCATCCCTCACACAAGTCTCTTCTTCTGCTTTACCCTCAGCTTTTAAATCAATTGGATCAATACTCTAAACCAAGAAAATAATAGAAGAGGTCATCTGTAAAACATACGCTTCAATAATGTGACATCACATTTAAAAAAAAATCACTTCAACAAGTCCATGTTCTAGATGCCACCAACCTTGTAATGACGAGGGATGGTGTGATCTTCCTGTGTGGAATCCCGGGAATACAGAGGACGGGGACATCTCTCTGGTGGGTTCCTGGTATTAGGTGGCTCCATCATATCCTTGTGTCCTTCTGAAAACTCCTCCATCACTCCATACTCCTCATCCTTCTCTTTATACTCTTCTTTAACAACACTATTATCATCCCCGAGGTTTCCACTCTGAATATATAATAAAACATGAATTGTAACAAACATGCTGTGTATAAATCAGAACTATCAGTAATTGTTCCTCATCTACCTGATGATGGTGGGGGATGGTGTGATCTTCCTGTGTGGAATCCCGGGAATACAGAGGACGGGGACATCTCTCTGGTGGGTTCCCATTACTGGATCCATCTGTAGGAAACACACACACTGACTGAATACATTGTTTCTATGTGTTTATCAGATGATGGGGGATCTAGGTGGACCCTCCGTACTGCTCTCTCCTTTACAATAAAGTCTCCTCTTACCCGGTGATGTGAGGGGCGGCTGATTGTCCATCATGACGTCCTTGTAGAGATCCTTGTGTCCTTCTAAATACTCCCACTCCTCCATGGAGAAATAGACAGTGACATCCTGACACCTTATAGGAACCTGACACACACAATGATACAGTCACCATCCAGACACATCCCTTGTCTGTTACTGGATAATGTCCCAGAATTCCCAGCACCGCTCACCTCTCCTGTCAGCAGCTCCATCATCTTCTTGGTGACTTCTAGAATCTTCTCCATGTTGTGTTTCTCAGGTTTTAGGGAGTCACATGGAGGCACTGTGATGGTCATATGATCACCTGACTTCACAAGAGGAAATCTCTGTATTGAAGAACCAATAGGAATATCATGTTAGAGTCCCAGAATCCTCCTCACCTCTCCGGTCAGGTCTGTGTTTTATTATAAGATATAAGAGTTATGCAATATGACATCCCAAAATCCTCCTCACCTCTCCAGTCAGCAAGTAGATGATCTCCAGGGTGAGATTTATTATCTTCTCAGTCATGTGACTCTGGTCCTCCTTCATCCTCATTGGTGCCGTCATTTGATCTATACAGGTCTCCTTGTAGACGGATAACTTTGGGAAATGAAATTAAGACTCATTTGGATGGTATTGGTCACACAATAATAGGATGTGGATGTGAGGGGGTAACAGGAGGGTTGCTGTACATTTAAGAACTTCTGCCCCCCATGGGAACACATTTAATCTGGACTGTTTAGTCTTGTTACATCTTGGAGGTCCTGGAAACCTCTTGGCCTGCCGGGTCAGATTTTCTCTTTTCTCTGTTGGGTTTGTTTCCTTTCTGAACTGGTTTGCAGCTGAAACTGAACTCTCCAAAAACAAGTGCTCACCAATGAGTGAAAAAATGCCCTGCTTTATCTTACTTTATATTCCAGAACAATCACGTGACCAGTGAGACAATAAGATGGTTATAATTGCCAGGTCTGAAAAATAAGTGCAGGTGGTGTGGGAGGACCATCACAGACCCAGAGACCCCCATCAGAGTTCCATGTGTCCAAGTCCCTCAGAGCCCTGTAGCCCGATTACCCCCTCAAGAGTCCTTCAGCTACATTACCCCTTCAGAAGCCCCTAAAGTCTTTCAACTTTACTAAACCGTCAGAGCCCCTCAGCTCCTCTACTTCCCTCAGAGCCCTCAGTATTTTCCTCCCTCTGATACCAATCAATGATGGGACATATTTTTCATGGCAGGCTGTGGAATGTTTTCTTCTTCCTGACCAGCAATATAAGAGCCTCTATGCTCCATACTCCTGACCCCTGCACTCCATCATTGTGTTGGCTGCATATTGTAATGATTGCCCATTGGCTGTCTGTGTAGTGTAATAATTGCCCTTTGTAGGCCATGTATGGTCAGGATGGTCATCGTCTTGTCTATTTATTGTCAGTGCTGTTTGTTTAGAAGACCATATTACTAGAATTGATCTCCTGCAGCCTATTAGCACCCTTTTAATTTTTTGCTCAGCAGATCTCCTGCAGCCTATTAGCACCCATTTCTCTTTCTATGTCTCAGCAGATCTCCTGCAGCCTACTAGCACCCATTTCCCTATTAGAGAATAAAATGGTGGTAGTTCCAATTTTTTATGTCACAAGATATTAGCGCAATGGTTTAGGAAAGATAAAATGTCAGTAAAAAACCCAGTGTAGGTAATTTTGGGGCCACAGACACAATCTATCCCCCAATTCATAGATTCCTAGAGAAGAGTTTGTTGTGGAGGTGACGTTGTGTACAAGTCAATGAAACCCCCGACACTCCCAGCTGAGAACAATGAAGGAGTTTACTATTCCAATCCTCGAAGCAGTGTTCTGTCTGGGAAGGTCGGGGAGTCAATATTTCCCCAGCTGACCAGGAACAATGAAGGAGTTTACTATTCAAATCCTCAGCTACTAGTTTTCCCACTCGCTATTTCCCCAGCTGGCAGAGACAAGACTTCTTATAGAGTGTCAGCTTCTCGCATCATCCAGCATCGGGAGATGGGTGATAAATACAATCACCCCTCCCCTTATATCCATACATACCACCCTCTTATCATCAAAGTAAAAGATGTGAAAACATCTGTGATAAATCATTGACACATTTCACCTCATCAGTATCCAGTGATAAACCATAAAGTGACATCAAAGTCCATCCAACGTCTCCTTTATACTTCAATAAATGATATCACCACCAATAAATGTCTCCAAAACCTCCAGAGCTTCTTCCTCCAAATCTCAGTATATGCTCAAGCAAACCCTGCATAGCGGACAACAAAACACCTACTTCCACAAACACCAATCCCATGCTCTCTTGGTGCTCACACTCAAATTGGGCGTTCACCAGATCTCCATCACCCTCCTAATAAGTGGCTCCACAATAGCTTTGGAGGAACCCTGGCTGAGAAAGGCTGGACTAGGCAGTAGAGTTGCCACCTCATCCCTTTAAACCCGAACACCTTTGAATTACACAGGTTCTGAGGCTAATTAAATGCAGATAGAGACCAAGTGAATTTAATTACCACCTTAATCAGCCACAGAACCTGTGTAATTAATATGTGTTTGGGTTTAAAGGGATGAGCAGGGTTGCCACCTCATCCCTTTAAACCCGAACACATATTAATTACACAGGTTCTGTGGCTGATTAAGGTGGTAATTAAACTCACTTAGTGTCTTACCTGCATTCAATTAGCCACAGAACCCGTGTAATTCATATGTGTTCGGGTTTAAAGGGATGAGGTGGCAACTCTAGGGATGAGGTGGCAACCATACTAGGCAGTAATATATTTCTATCCCCCTTGGTGGGAGTGGAGATGACCCCATCTATAGGGATATACAGTACATACACACACAGCACAAGGCCGTGTTCATATTACCAGACGATTCTCAGGGCTGCAGTTACATAGTTACATAGTAGGTGAGGTCGAAAAAAGACACAAGTCCATTAAGTCCAACCTATGTAAACAGAGTTCCTCAAGGCTCCACAAGGTGGTGATCTCACTTCTACCCAGATAGGAAGTCTCTATGGAAGACAAACAGGAAGTGATGTCAGGAGTAAGTAGAAAGTTCCGGGTGAGAGGTGAGTTCGGAGGAAGTAGAGAGAAGACGTTACTGGAAGTGGTGTCCTGTCAAATTCGGCGACCTGTCTGAATGTGTAACGGAAGTGATGTTCCGTCGCTGCCATCTTGCTACACCCCGCACTCCTCCACAGTAAGGATACACTGAGAAGGGGGCAAGCGGACATCTTGTTACACCCATCGGAGTTTTGCATTCCACTGTTATATTTAACAGTAAACAGAGCTTATAAGGTCAAATAGAGTATTTAGAAATCCAACGGACTGTTTAGATGTTGAATTTTAAAAGCAGCGGCAAGCGTGCTGATCTCATAGGTTTGCTAATGTGACAGAACACCGCTGCTTTTATAATTCAACATGTAAATAGTCTGATGGATTTCTAAATAATGTATTTCACCTTATAAGCTATGTTTCCTGTTAAAAATAACTGTGAAATGCAAAACTCCGGTGGATGTAACAAGATGTCCGCTTGCCCCCTTCTCAGTGTATCCTTACTGTGGAGGAGTGCGGGGTGTAGCAAGATGGTGGCGACGAAACCCCACTTCTGTTACCAATTCAGACGGGTCGCCTAATCTTACGGAACACTGGCAGCAGAGGAGGTAATAAGATCTTATTTTCTATTTACACCCAGTAACCCCCGTGATGTCCGTCCTCTTCCTCCATAGTCACTGTGACGTCTTTTATCCCCAGCAGATAGTGATACACACATATATAGTGTGGAAACCTAGATTAACCCCTTCAGGGTCAGAACATTTCCCCGCTTACGGGGCCGGAACATTCTCTTCATTTTGGAGCTGTGTCACCTTTCCCACCAATCACCTCACCTCATCAGTCTATACTAACGGATTATACCACTTTTATTAGTGTGTGTGTGTGTGTGTGTGTGTGTGGGGGGGGGGGGTATTTAGGGAGGATTGGAATATGTATGTCTTTATTCTATAATATATAAATAGGAAGAAAGAGGGAAAAATTTAATTTATAGTAAATGTCCTGAAAACAAATGTCTCCATAATGATACCAGTCTCAGATTTTCATCCTAAAATGTGATCAGTAAAGTCTCCGGAGTACACAGAGATTACAGGAATATGATGTGTCCTGGCAAAGCCTTTGAGCACACCTCCCAAGTTTTTAGAGGTGCAAACGAGGAACACTACTAGAAATACAATGTAGGCATAGGACACCTCACCACCACGCATCCTTAAAGGAGACTTATATATATATATATATATATATATATATATATATATATATATATATATATATATATATATATATATATATAAAAAAAAGATTTGGTAAATCCATGCGTGATTTTTTTTCACCACTATTATTGCTTTAGGCTCTATTCCCACTCGTGCGACTTAAAAATCAAGCAATTTCCATTGCGACTTTACCATGTGACTTGATGCGACTTTGGATGACTGCGCCTTTGTTAAAACTTTTGACCAATGTGATTGTTTTGTTTGTGCGCTACAAAGTCGCTAGACGCGCGCGGAACGGAAAAATTTGTTTAGCTATATTTGGTTTCCTTATTTTGTAATGAAAATTGATCTAAATGAATAAACATAAATACACACCCAGTGACTGAAAGTGCATAAAGAAATATATGGAAGTACAGAAAATGCAGTCCAAAATAAATAGTGTCCACTTCTGGATGATTAATTCGTGATGACCAGTCAACTGATTATGTGACTCCACACCACACCAAGTGATAAAGAGACGTATCTCAGCTTCCCCAGTTGGATGTACACTCACCAGCAGTTATTGCCTCACACTCTCATGTTCGCCAAAAAGAGCATTGTACCCCTCAGGGTTGTTAATATCCTGTCAATTGTTCCAAACATCCAGTGATCAAAAAGTTCCCATAATTTGCAAAGGAAAAAAAGAACTCCAGTAGTGCAATGGCATCAATTAAAGCGTAATTTATTAAAACCACACAGGTCTAATGGTATTACACTTACAAGAATACAAAATAAATAGCACATTGGTATGATAATCAGAAGCCGGTATATCCCAGTCACAGCGGACCCAGGGATGAGCTCCGTTTCTCACCCGACCAACAAGCCAATACACAGGGAGCCAGGTAGCAGGATTGGGATTCAAACTCAGAACCTCAGTGCTGCTAGGCAGAAGTGCTAACCTGTTAGGCACTATGCTGCTACACGTTTGCAGACTGCATCTCTTTGGTGTAAAACCATCCTAAGTCCCAAGGTGCAAGAAGTTAATCAATGCAGATGTACTGTGGAAGCCAGAGAGCCAGTGAACAACCTGTTTCTGGCATATGCCATCTGTTTTGAAGGCTGGTTATGGCTGATTACTGTCAGCATGCTGAGAGATAAACATCTATCATTTTGTGGGTTTTGGCTTGGTAAGAGACTGCAATTAGTGGCGGTGGGGAAATGTTATGGCTGATTTGAGTCCTTGCCCATGGAAAACATATGACATGATTTGCAATAGTGGTGGAACCCTCCTACACATAAATACTACATTTAGACAAATCCCTGAGTCAGGAGTTATGTTTAACAACATAGGGAGATCAGACAACTTCTCTACATGAAGTGGCATGTTTGGGATTCAAAACTAGAATCTCAGTGCTGTTAGGCAGAAGTGCTAGCCTGTAAGTCACTGTGCTGCCATATGCGGAACCCTCCTACACATAAATACACAGATACTGCATTTCTTTGGACATATAGGTGGTGGAAGTACATTAGTCAGGAGTTATTCTTCTTGATTTGTTCTGTGATATTTGGTGTTTCTTGGTGTGTGAGTGTAGAATAGTGATGTTACCCTCTGATTTTTGGGAATTACATTTTTATTTCTGATGTTGGTACACATATCACATTTTTTGGGCTCAAGTTATGATCCTTTGGAAATAATCAAAAACACACAAAATTGTGACTCATTTTAAATCTGCATTAGCAACAGTAATGTTTGTGTTTTGTAAAGACACCTGTGTGAGTTTGGGTAAAGATGTTTGTGAGATGGAGAGCAACAAGTGAAAGTGACAGAGAAAAAAATATTTTTTTTTTATTATAAACATAAGTTTATTTAGAATATTGTGCAGGTAAATTACATACAAGCATATTGTACATTGTGCGTGTCACAAGAATGGTTATGTATTATTCACATGCATGTACAAATTTCGGTATTGAGAGTCAAAGTAACATAAAATAAACTAAACCTAACTTAAGAACTCTGGCACTACTGTAATGGCTGTTAATCCATGCTGAAAGGACGAAACCTCACCCCAGCACTCCACTCCATGGCAACACAAAACCCTCACTCTGGTCACTGGGCAGTTCATGACAGCAGGTCTCTTATCTATACAGCAATCTATGCCTCACATGTGTTTGTGTTGTCCATCCATTTGTCCCATATCTTATTATATTTAGCTGGACATCCCCTGTGTTTATATATAACCTTTTTATAGGGTAGGGATAGGTTCACCATTTTAATCCAGTCCCGAAAGGTGGGAGGGGAGGCCCTCATCCAGTGTTTCGCCACCAGTTTTCTGGCGCAGAATAGAGATTCATAAATAAAGGTAGCGGTAAATTTGTCTATGGTAACGTCTGGGAGCAATCCCAGAATGCATACCCTAGGTTCCACTTGAACAGGGGAGCCCATGTCGTCATGCTGGAATGTGATAATTTGGTTCCAATAGGTTTGAATGGCCGGACAGGACCATATAAGATGGAAAAAAGAGCTTACTGAACTCCTACATCTTGGACAATGAGTATCTTGCTTTTGAGAGAATTTGGCTAGCCTAGCTGGCGTAAGGTAAGATTTGTGTATTATGTATAGCTGTGTCATTCGTTCCGGGAGTCTGGGGGAGGTCTTTTTAACATTTTCTAGGATTTCGTCCCAATCCTCGTCTTCTACCGGGCCTATGTCTCCTTCCCATCTATTTTTTGCTGTGTTGATTATGTCCGCTACCGAGCGTGCACGGAGGGCTAGATACAGTGTAGACAGTGGCGGAACTACCGCCATAGCGACACACGCGGCCGCTATGGGGCCCGCAGCTGTTAGGGGCCCCCCGGACCGGTGACAGGCGGCTCCGCGGGTGACAGCGGGTGGCTTTGCGGGCCCGCGGGTGAGAGCGGGCGGCTCCGCGGGTGAGAGCGGGCGGCTCCGCGGGTGAGAGCGGGCGGCTTTGCGGGCCCCCGGGTGAGAGTGGGCGGCTCTGCGGGTCCGCGGTGAGAGCGTGGGCGGCTCCGAGGGCTGTCAGGTGGTGAGTCAGCTGGGCGGCTCGTGTGTGAGCAGGCTGGCCAATCAGGGAGCTGGCAGCCGGGGGTGCATAGAGATGACATCATCTCTCACCGCCCGACGCCCTCCCTGCATCCCTGCAGTGCAGTTTTCCCCCCTCACTGTGCAGGCAGCCTCGGGAAGCAGAGAGATGACCTTATCTCTCTGCTGCCTGACTCTGGGACACAGCATGAAAGTGACACAGGCAGCAAGTGACAAGGTGAAGTGGCAAGTGACAATCCGGGACGTGTGGCAGGTGACGTGGCAAGTGACTATCCGTAATGTGTGGCAGGTGACGTGGCAAGTGACTATCCGTAATGTGTGGCAGGTGACGTGGCAAGTGACTATCCGTAATGTGTGGCAGGTGAGGTGGCAAGTGACAATCTGTAATGTATGGCAGGTGACGTGGCAAGTGACTATCTGTAATGTGTGGCAGGTGATGTGGCAAGTGACTATCCGTAATGTGTGGCAGGTGATGTGGCAAGCGACTATCCGTAATGTGTGGCAGGTGACGTGGCAAGTGACTATCCGTAATGTGTGGCAGGTGAGGTGGCAAGTGACAATCTGTAATGTATGGCAGGTGACGTGGCAAGTGACAATCTGTAACATGTGGCAGGCGACGTGGCAAGTGACAATCCGTAATGTGTGGCAAGTGACAATCCGGGACGTGGCAAGTGACAATCCGTAATGTGTGGCAGGTGACGTGGCAAGTGACAATCCGTAATGTGTGGCAAGTGACAATCCGGGACGTGGCAAGTGACAATCCGTAATGTGTGGCAGGTGACGTGGCAAGTGACAATCCATAACATGTGGCAGGCGACGTGGCAAGTGACAATCCGTAATGTGTAGCAAGTGACAATCCAGAAAGTGGCAAGTGACAATCCGTAATGTGTGGCAGGTGACGTGGCAAGTGACAATCTAATGTGTGGCAAGTGACAATCTGGGACGTGGCAAGTGACAATCAGTAATGTGTGGCAGGTGACGTGGCAAGTGACAATCCGGGACGTGGCAAGTGGACAATCGGCAACATGTGGCAGGTGACATTCTGCAACGTGTGACAAGTGACAATCTACATCTGGTGGCAGGCGACGTGGCAAGTGGACAATCCGCAATGTGTGGCGGGTGATGTGACAAGTGACATTCCGTGACAAGTTGCATCTGGTGGCAGGCGACGGTGTCAAGTGACACGCTCAGGGCTCCCACTGATTCTGCATTATGGTGAGTTGAACTAGTTAATTTTATATAACAGAACAGAAATTGGTTAGAAGGCATGGAGGTCAGCAATGTGTGTCCTTTAGGGGCTGCATACAGTATACTGCATACTTTGTTGTTCATAATTAATATAAGCTGTTGCCTGGGTACTGTGCCACATGGGTGCGGTAATCTGTTGTTCAATGGCATTAGTTATTTTTTTTGTGGAGGGGGTGGTTTGCAGGGGGGGGGGGGGCGGTTTGCAGGGGGGGGGCCCATACAACATTTTGCTATGGGGCCCTGTGATTTCTAGTTACGCCCCTGAGTGTAGATATTAGTTTCGATGGTTCCTCACTTGTTATAACATCCACCAGGGATAGCATTTGTGTATTAGGATACCCGCTTGAGAATTGGGTTTGTAGGGCATGTGTGAGTTGTCTATATTTAAATAGCATACGTGGAGGTAATTGGAACTCAGTACTCAAGGATCTAAAGCTTCTTACCCCTGACGGGGAGACTACTTGGTGTAAAAAGGTTATACCCTTCGCTGCCCACTCCACCACCCCAGGGATCGACATCAGCTCGTGTAGCTGCGGGTTGTGCCATAGTGGGGTGTGGGAGTGGAAGAAGTCTGCCCCGGTCATTTTTAGTGCTATTTCCCATATACGTTGGTGCTGTTTCAAGAGAGGTACTTGGTCAGGCCTACCCCTCCCGCACTGTCTACTCCTGAATAAGACCTGCAAGGGGGTATGGGCGGCCTTGTTTGGTTTATTGCAGACCAGGGTCTGGTATTTGTCACTGTCTGTGTGATAAATATGATAGAAGTGTGATAGTTGTGCGGCTATATAATATGAATGGAAGTCTGGTAGGGCTGTTCCTCCTGATGTGGTAGGATTCTTAAGAGTGTTCCAGGCTAGTTTGTGTCTTCCTGAGCCCCATACAAATGAGTTGATGATTTTGTCTATTGTTTTGAAAATTTTTAGGGGGATAAGTATTGGTGAGTTCCAAAAGATATACAGAAATTTTGGCATTATGATCATTTTAATAAGGTTGATCCTACCCATGATACCCAGTGGGAGTCGTGCCCATACCTGAATATGCGTTTTGAGGTATGAGAACAATGGTTCTATGTTGTTGTCTAGGAATTCCGTGGGATCTCTAGTTATTTTTATACCCAGGTATTGAATATATGTTACTCTCTGTAAGGGGAGGTTAGCTGAAAGTCTAGTGGGTGATGATATGTCTAGTGGGAGAATTTGTGATTTTGACCAGTTTATGCGTAGTCCCGAGTGCTTTCCAAAGTTTTCAATTGTGTTGAGAGCCGTCTGTAATGAAGGACCCGAGTCCTCCAGATACAGGAGCATATCGTCTGCATACAGACTTACCTTTTCCAGCACATTACCCATCTTTAAGCCCCCGGACCCCTGGGTTATTTCTAAGGGATATGGCGAGGGGCTCCACTGCCAGGGCGTAAAGGAGGGGGGAGAGTGGGCAACCCTGCCCAGTCCCTCTCTCAAGAGGAAACGGGTCTGATGTGCACCCATTCACTGACACTCTAGCCTCAGGCAAGTAATAAAGTAGCTTAACCCACTTTATGAAGTTAGGTCCGAATCCGTACCCCCTCAGGCATTCCCACAGGTATTCCCACTCCACGGAATCGAACGCCTTGGCGGCGTCTAGTGACACCACTACCCTATCTCCGATCACCTCATGAGCTGCCGAGATATTCATATATAGGCGACGCAGATTCATTGCCGTGTTTTCCCAGGCATGAATCCCGTCTGGTCTGGGTGAATTAGGGCCAGGATAATTTGGTTTAGGCGTATGGCCAGAATCTTTGCCAAGATCTTGATGTCAGCCTGGAGTAATGAAATTGGGCGATAAGATTCAGGTTGTAATGGGTCTTTGCCCGGTTTGGGAAGCACTATAATCACCGCCTGTCTAAGGGAGTTGGGGAGTGATTCAGAGTCAAATATGTGGTTGTATATTTTCAATAGCTCGGGCACCAGTACCTCCGAGTAAGCGGCATAGAAATCTAATGGTAGTCCGTCCATCCCAGGGGCCTTGGCAGGCGCCAGGGATGCCACGGCCATCGTGATCTCGTCAACGGTGAGCGGGGCCTCAAGGGCCTCCCGTTGTGAATCCGAGACCCTGGGAAATGGAACATCTCGTAAGAATACTCTAGTTTCCCCCGCGGTGACCTGCACTTTGGATGAGTAAAGGTCTGCATAGTATGTTCTGAATGTATCCGCTACCGATTTGGGGTCGGTAAGCAATGAGTCACCCGTGGCCCTTAGGGAGACAACCACTGGGGGCCTAGTGTCCTGCTTGGCCAGATAGGCCAACAGTTTTCCCGCCCTTTCACCCTGTTCAAATATTCTTTGTTTTGTGAAAAAGAGTTTTTGTTTAGCCTTTTCAAAGTGAATTTGATCTAGTATTCGAGTGTGGAGTTTAAGTACTGAGGCTTTGTCTGGTGTGGGGTCCGTGTTGAAGTCCTGTGTGATCTCATCTAGTTTTCCGGGCTGCCTCACGGATTAACTTACTTGAGTTGGCTTTCAGCCTATTTATGCGTGATGTCAGTAAGGACCTAGCGTGTAGTTTGAATGCCTCCCAGATCATTCCCACGGAGGTAGTGTTATTATTGGTGTGGAAGAAATACTGCCATTCGCCAGGTATGTCCTCCTGGTCCTCCAAAGCCGACAGCCAAAAGGGATGAAGGCGCCATATCCTAGGCCCAGCCGGCGGGGATAATGTCAGGGAGGCCCAACATGGGGCATGATCTGAGAGGGACCTTGTGTGGTAGCCTGTGTTTGTTAAGAGAGGGAGTAGAGTGTTTGAGGTGATTATCATATCTATGCGTGACATGGAGGAGTGCGATGCAGAGAAGCACGAGTATGTTCTCTCACCGGGTGTTGGTGTCTCCATGTGTCTGTTAGGGAGAAGTCCGTAAGTGTGCGTCCAAGTCTGGTGGCACTGGTGGATTGAACGTCTCGGTTCGTTTGTAGCCTGTCTATGGATGGGTCCAACACCATGTTAAAGTCCCCGAGCCAAATTGTCGGTATTAGGGGGTGTTTTGTCATGTATAAGAGACCTTCATTAATCAGGGCGGATGTGTATGGTGGGGGTATGTAGAAGGCCAATATAAGGTATTGCGTACCCGATATGGTGCAGTGTAGAAATATAAATCTGCCCAGGGGATCAGTCTTTACTGATATACACTTGAACGGGGTGGTCTTGGCGATTAGGACAGAGACCCCCCGTGAGTATGGGGTGTGTGTGGTGTGATATGACCATCCTATCCATGGGCGTTTTAGAGCATTTTGGAGCTGGCCAGTGACATGCGTCTCGGTCAAGACTATAATATCAGCACGATAGGATTTTAGGCAACCGAAAATCGCAGATCGTTTGATTTTGTCTCTAATCCCCCTGACGTTCCATGTTAAAAACTTTGTACTAGACATTTTAGATCATCAAAATTTATAGAGACGCATGTCACTGAGGAATGCCCAGGACATTTCTGTCCACGACCCGGAAGTCCCCCAGCCATGCAGTTTACAACCTTTAGGACGTCTATCAGTGCTTTCAATTGTGCCATATAACAGTAGCCATATAACCTTCAAACAATAATTCCCATCCCCCCTCCCTGCCCTCCACCTCCCAAACTTGGTAGGGGCGTTAATCCCAAAACTTGTGCGACCGTGAAAAAGTAGCTGTACACTCATTAAGGCAAAAGTGTGTTGCACCATCTTAACCTTTGTCCACTGGGGGCACCTCCGCCTACACAATCAGCAGAGCCCGTGCCACCAATGGAGGCGAACAAACGCTGGTTTAAATCTGGTTTAAATTCGGCAATGTAAATAGCAAACGGCATTGCTCAGCAGTGGTCAGCAAGAAAGTATTCCCAACCGACCACTCCGCCGTGATTAGTATTAGTCATTCATGGCACACCTCAAAAAGAAAAAGAATTAGAAATAAAGGGAAACACAATGAAAAGACAGTGTCACGGGGTGGTATGTGTCCTCCTGTCCCGTCTCACCAGAAAGCAAAGGGAACCTTACAGGGCTGGCTGTGGGTTGGTAGATGGGGTATAATCTGCCAGTTGGGTCCGTATGTGGAAAAAAAAGGGAAAAAACAAAACCAGTTCAGTTCTGTCCCGGCGTGTTCCAAGCTCACAGAAGCAGAACGTGGTAAGGCAATACTTTCTGGGTGTGTGAGCGCTGATTTCTACATATGTGCGGGATACCATCCCTTGTGAATATAGTAAGGCAGTCATTGTTCACAGGGAGAAACATGTAAATAAGTCAACTTACAGATATTAGAGCCGAGGAGTTGCAGTTCTAGCTGGGGGGGCGGTTTCTTTCCGCCTCCTGTTGGTCCAGCCAGGCCACTGCCTGGGCCGGGTCGTCAAAAAAATGCGCTCGGTTCTCACCCACCACCCGAAGTCGGGCTGGGAACAGCATTGCATATTTCAGGTTCTGAACCCTTAGGCGCCGTTTGATCTCTCCGAAGCGGGCCCGCTGCTTTTGGATCTCTGCTGAGAAGTCTGGAAAGGCCATCACGTGGCCCGATTGGAATGGAATGTTCCCCTTGGTTCTTGCCAGGCGCAAGATTGCATCCCGGTCCCTGAAGTTCATTAGCTTTGCAATGAAGGTGCGAGGCGGTGCACCCTCAGGGGGGCGGCGAGCGGGCATGCGGTGGGCGCGCTCCACAACAAATGCAGTGGAAAAGGCCTCTCTGCCATAAGCATTAATAAGGAGTTTCTCCAAAAAGGTGGCTGGATCGGGGCCCTCCGACCCCTCAGGCAGACCAATAAATCTTACATTAGATCTGCGGGCCCGGTTCTCGAGGTCGTCCTGCTTCTGGGCGAGTTGCTGGAGCTGGCGTTGCATGTCTTCCTGGCTGTGTTGCAGGGGGTGAATTATGTCCTCCGCGCGGCTTATCCTGGTCTCAGTCTCTGTGACCCGCTCCCGGATCTTTGTCATGTCCTGCCGTATCAGTGAAATGTCCACTTTTACTTCCTCGATTTTGGAGGTTAGTGTGGCTTGACATACCGAGATCGCCTCCAGGACCCTGGTGGTGTCGGCCGCCTCGTGTTCAGCTTGCTGCGCGTCGGGAGATGCCGCCGAGGCGCCATCTTGTCCCTCTAGGCCTCGGTCTACTCGGCGGTATCTGTCTAGGGAGGAGGACGCCGCGTTGTTTCTCTTCGGTGGGGACATACTTGCCCAAGGTGGCTGGGGTTTTACCCCGCGTTGTGTGTCGGTTTAGGCGGTTATGGGTGTGCAGGATATTGCATGCAGGATGGATCACTGACGGAGCTCTGCCTAAGTGCGTCCGCTCACATTGCCGTCCAGGCCACGCCCCAGAAAAAAATATTTTACCAAAGTATTCTACATTCTAGCATTCTTAAAAACAAAAAGAAGCAACATTGTTGCAAGGACCATTTCTTTGAGAGAAAGATACATTTTATCTCAACATGAAAAGGATTTATTTGGGGAAGTTACAATTGTAACATTAGAATCAATGGTTGAAACTTGAATTGGGCTACACAACTTTAATTTTGGTATTTACTATAGCTCCATGTAAAAAAGGCATGGGAGTTAAAATGAGAGTAGTTTGCATGTCTGAGCATGCTCAGTTGTGCTGGCACCTAGTTGTAAATAGACAGGGACTTTATCTCCCAAGATATTTCAATGTAGAAATCAATTTTTCACACACTTTAAAAGCAGATTATCTTTAAAAAATATACTTCATATTTCAGTACCATTTAGGCGATCATATCATGCTCTAAACATTATTTCCATATGCAATTCTCCAGGTCCTAGCTAGAGTAAGGGTTTGGGTGCTATCTGTTGTATGGGAGCTATAGTAAATTTGATTTTGGGAGTATTTCTGCACCAGCGCTATAGTGAAATCCATATGGGTGCTAATTACCACGATTGCAGCATTTTAGCACTAATTACCGCGATCGCTATAGTAAATGTCCCCCTGTGTGTTTAGTGTCTTCTACTTGCATAGAATGAATCTTCATGTCATGAACAGGAATTTCCCAGCCAAGCTGGTCTCATCAGTGATGGCAGTTTTGGTTTGAAAATCCAAAAATCACATTTCTATTTTGTAGTAATTAATACATTAGGGGTAACAATACAATATAAAATGGAGGAATCAATGGAAGGACAGATCTCCACTCGGATCATTCTGGAATTACATTCAGTAGATATCAGTCAGTGGAACCGTCATCATCTGAATGTGAAGAAAAGGAGAATGATGAATAATCATTGTCATGGACAGGTTAATCTGGCAATTCCATTCTGGACATTCTCTTCATATTAGGATCCATGTATTACCTGCAGAGGAGGAGACAGCTTCACCAGGACCATTTTCAATTCTTCTTCTATATAGAATTTGAATCCAACCTTCACCCCTTCATAGAAGAACAAAATGAGTGTTAAATGAGGAAATGTTCCTTTAATGATGGAAAAGGGGGAGCTCGTACTGTGCTCTGTAAGAAATGATGGAAAAGGGGGAGCTCGTACTGTGCTCTGTAAGAAATTATGGAAAAGGGGGGCTTGTACTGTGCTCTGTAAGAAATGATGGAAAAGGGGGAGCTTGCACTGTGCTCTTTAGAAAATGATGGAAAAGGTGGGCTCGTACTGTGCTTTATAAGAAATGATGGAATAGGGGGGCTCGTACTGTGCTCTGTAATAAATTATGGAAAAGGGGGGCTTGTACTGTGCTCTGTAAGAAATTATGGAAAAGGGGGAGCTTGTACTGTGCTCTGTAAGAAATGATGGGAAAGGGGGAGCTTGTACTGTGCTCTGTAAGAAATTATGGAAAAGGGGGAGCTCATACTGTGCTCTGTAAGAAATTATGGAAAAGGGGGAGCTTGTACTGTGCTCTGTAAGAAATTATGAAAAAGTGCGCTTGTACTGTGCTCCGTAAGAAATTATGGAAAAGGGGGGCTTGTACTGTGCTCTGTAAGAAATGATGGAAAAGGGGGAGCTTGCACTGTGCTCTTTAGAAAATGATGGAAAAGGTGGGCTCGTACTGGGCTTTGTAAGAAATGATGGAATAGGGGGGCTAGTACTGTGCTCTGTAATAAATTATGGAAAAGGGGGGCTTGTACTGTGCTCTGTAAGAAATAATGGAAAAGGGGGAGCTCATACTGTGCTCTGTAAGAAATTATGGAAAAGGGGGAGCTTTTACTGTGCTCTGTAAGAAATTATGAAAAAGGGCGCTTGTACTGTGCTCCGTAAGAAATTATGGAAAAGGGTGAGCTTGTACTGTGCTCTGTAAGAAATGGTGGAAAAGGGGGCACTCGTACTGTGCTTTGTAAGAAATGATGGAAAAGGGGGAGCTCGTACTGTACTCTGTAAGAAATTATGGAAAAGGGGGGCTTGTACTGTGCTCTGTAAGAAATTGTGGAAAAGGGGGAGCTCGTATTGTGCTCTGTAAGAAATGACGGAAAAGGGGGAGCTTGTACTGTGCTCTGTAAGAAATGATGGGAAAGGGGGAGCTTGTACTGTGCTCTGTAAGAAATTATGAAAAAGGGCGCTTGTACTGTGCTCCGTAAGAAATTATGGAAAAGGGTGAGCTTGTACTGTGCTCTGTAAGAAATGGTGGAAAAGGGGGCACTCGTACTGTGCTTTGTAAGAAATGATGGAAAAGGGGGAGCTCGTACTGTACTCTGTAAGAAATGATGGAAAAGGGGGGCTTGTACTGTGCTCTGTAAGAAATTGTGGAAAAGGGGGAGCTCGTATTGTGCTCTGTAAGAAATGACGGAAAAGGGGGAGCTTGTACTGTGCTCTGTAAGAAATTATAGAAAACGGGGGGCTCGTACTGTGCTCTGTAAGAAATTATAGAAAAGGGGGGGCTCCTACTGTGCTCTGTAAGAAATGATGAAAGGGGGGCTTGTATTGTGCTCTGTAAGAGATGAGGGTCATTTTTATACTGCATTCCTGGAAATGTGTGTGATGTGTAATGTACAAATCTGCAGCCGTACAATCTACGTCAGTGGTCTCTTATGCTGAGAGCAGATTTGAGGTAGATTGTATGGAGGTGGCAGGATGTGTGATCTCATCTCTTCATATGTTAGAAAAAAAAGCCAAGGAAAACTCCAAGCTCACTTACCGACCAGCCCACGGACAACCAAATTAACCTAACAGTATACGTTAAAAACAGGGGTTTAGTCTGCACACACTTGAAAATACATGTGTAAACTACAGGCCCCGCCAAGGCACCCTGGTATCTGTAGTTCTATCACTAGCTTATGAGTGACTCCATAATGGAAGCACATGCATTCTGATGGATAGATGGAGGGCAGATGGACTAAAGGGAGCCCACCCCTTCTTAAAGGTACAGGGGCACACTGAACACCCAGCACATAGCACAATGGCTACAAAGGTGTCAGTGCATTGCCTGACCAATATAACAGTAATACAAAAAAGGAAGCCACTGCCCCCACCTATAACTGGCCATTGCAGCAAGTAGCATTGGAAGGCAGCATGTGTTAGGTGGGGCAGTGGCTTCCTTTTTTGTATTACTCATCTCTTCATAACTGACCCCAGTATGAAAATACACCAAACCATCCCTTCTGTCCTCACATTTTACGGGTTCAAAAAGTGCCACCCATTTATAGGGCCCCCACCACTTTGTGAGTCACAAACCTAATCCTGAGGGGCCATCACCATGGCAGAGGCCCACACACTCATCCAACCATTGGGATAGCAGACTGTATGCCTGGTGTGCTGGGCTGTCATGTGTACAGACTGAGAACACATATCTGATTGGCTCAGTTATACTAACACATTGGATAAACAGTGGGGGTGGGGGATATTTTAATGAAAGTAAAGTTATTTTTCTTTAAAGATAAAAACTTGTGGAAGATTGTAGGATCTGACTAAGATTATTGGTGGTGGATGTGATTTTCCTTATTCCCATCTGTAATGATAAAACTTGGATGAGCAGAAATCTGTGACTGACACAGGAAATCTAAATTATTTCTCTCATTATCTGTATAACTACAGAGACCTCCAATGGGTTCTACAGAAATTGTATAGAATTTTTGCCACCCCGTCCTTTCATTTACATTACAGTGCAGCCCGGGTGTCAGAAGACCTCCAAACATTGTCCCACTTCCATCATCTCATCACCATCCAATGCTGTATACACTTTACTATTCACATTCTAATGCCCCGTACACACGGTCGGATTTTCCGACGGAAAATGTGTGATAGGACCTTGTTGTCGGAAATTCTGACCGTGTGTAGGCTCCATCACACATTTTCCATCGGATTTTCCGACACACAAAGTTGGAGAGCAGGATATAAAATTTTCCGACAACAAAATCCGTTGTCGGAAATTCCGATCGTGTGTACACAAATCCGACGGACAAAGTGCCACGCATGCTCAGAATAAATAAAGAGATGAAAGCTATTGGCCACTGCCCCGTTTATAGTCCCGACGTACGTGTTTTACGTCACCGCGTTTAGAACGATCGGATTTTCCGACAGCTTTGTGTGACCGTGTGTATGCAAGACAAGTTTGAGCCAACATCCGTCGGAAAAAATCCGAGGATTTTGTTGTCGGAATGTCCGAACAAAGTCTGACCGTGTGTACGGGGCATTAGGCTTAGTATGTGCGTTACCATCTCTCCACAATGAATCCCGCTTGACGGGGGACCTCACAACAACGATCCATTTCTGAGTCTGACATCTTCTCATCATTTAATATTATCTCCAGTCTGGTCAGAGTTTGGTTTGTGGTGATAACTGAGCAAAGATCATCACAGCACGATAATGTCATATTACACCTAACAATACTGGAGGGAGAAACAGGAAACAAAGATGACATTTTCTTCCAGTGACGGGCAGAAGTAGACACATCCAATAAATAATCAGTGCAGAGGATCTGGTTTGGACTGGGAGGGACCCCACACTGTTTTTTGGGGGGAATTTTCTATTGCCGGCATTGTTTTGTTTACGTTTCAGCTGTCAGTGGGGAAGTCCGCTGACAGCTGATGACTCATCAGTTATTAGGGAGCCAGCTGCTTAACAACCAACTATTCTTCACACAGAATTCAAATCGTTCCAAAAATTTTGAAATCGTTAGAAAATTCATAAACAAAAAGAAACTAAACAAATTTTGAAACTAATCAACAAAACAAAATTAGTAACATAACGAATCTATCCAAAATGAAACAAATGTTTCCGCTCTGCACATGTCTAGTCAGGTCCCGGTCACATCTCTGTACGGGTATTTTTTTGGAGAGGGTTTCTGCTCATCACACACAGGACAGACAATTCATTGAATGGATGGCCCAACGCATGACAAACGCTCCAAAGAAGCTCCAGAACTCTTTTCTGAGTGGAGGGCGGTGCGTTTCTTTATCTGGCTTTTTGGTGCATTTGCAGCACGTTTGTCCTATGTCTTCCATGTTTTTCTCTGGCTCTCCTGTCCCAACAGGGAACCTGAAAAGAGACCAGAATGGCTCCAAACATCTCTATGGCCTAAGAAACCGGAAGCTACGAGCATTTCATGACTTAGATTTAGCCGGATGTAAACAGCGCCATTGGGAAATTGGGAAAGCATTTTATCACACCGATCTTGGTGTGGTCAGATGCTTTGAGGGCAGAGGAGAGATCTAGGGTCTAATAGACTCCAATTTTTTCAAAAAAGAGTACATGTCACTACCTATTGCTATCATAGGGGATATTTATATTCCCTGAGATAACAATAAAAATGATTAAAAAAAATAAAAATGAAAGGAACTGTTTAAAAATAAGATAAAAAAGCAAAAAAATAATAAAAAAAATAAAAAGCACCCCTGTCCCCCCTGCTCTCGCGCAAAGGCGAACGCAAGCGTCAGTCTGGCGTCAAATGTAAACAGCAATTGCACCATGCATGTGAGGTATCACCGCGAAGGTCAGATCGAGGGCAGTAATTTTAGCAGTAGACCTCCTCTGTAAATCTAAAGTGGTAACCTATAAAGGCTTTTAAAGGCTTTTAAAGATGTATTTAGTTTGTCGCCACTGCACGTTTGTGCGCAATTTTAAAGCATGTCATGTTTGGTATCCATGTACTTGGCCTAAGATCATCTTTTTTATTTCATCAAACATTTGGGCAATGTAGTGTGTTTTAGTGCATTAAAATGTACAAAAGTGTGTTTTTTCCCAAAAAAATGCGTTTGAAAAATCGCTGCGCAAATACTGTGTGAAAAAAAAAAATGAAACACCCACCATTTTAATCTGTAGGGCATTTGCTTTAAAAAAATATATAATGTTTGGGGGTTCAAAGTAATTTTCTTGCAAAAAAAAAAAATTTTTTTCATGTAAACAAAAAGTGTCAGAAAGGGCTTTGTCTTCCAGTGGTTAGAAGAGTGGGTGATGTGTGACATAAGCTTCTAAATGTTGTGCATAAAATGCCAGGACAGTTCAAAACCCCCCCAAATGACCCCATTTTGGAAAGTAGACACCCCAAGCTATTTGCTGAGAGGCATGTCGAGTCCATGGAATATTTTATATTGTGACACAAGTTGCGGGAAAAAGACAATTTTTTTTTTTTTTTGCACAAAGTTGTCACTAAATAATATATTGCTCAAACATGCCATGGGAATATGTGAAATTACACCCAAAAATACATTCTGGAGCCTCATTCTTGTGTAAACGCACCAAATTCACTTTCAGGCCCCATTCACACCTAGAGTAGTTTGTTTTTTGGCTTGTTTTTCCCGCGGCATGCATAGCACAGCCCATTGATTTTAATGGCCGCCCTCCATCCAGCAAAGTAGCTCATGGGACATTTTGGTGTGTTGCACTTTGCACGTTTTTTACTGTGCGTTCTGCTGTATTGTTTATTTCATGTGAAAAAATATGTGTTTGCTTCCACGTTTTGGGTTCCAGTAACAATTAATGGCACTGAAAGCACAACTAGTTCATTTTAGGTGTATAAAGGCGGCTATACACTATACAATCTAAATGTACAATCTCCTTTAGATCTACCATCAGCTATGTAGTACAAGAGCCTTCCTGAATGGATACAGAGTGATTGGATAGGCAGGTGTGTCCTCCTATTATATAGTTTTGGAAAATCTAAAGGAGATTGTACAATCAGATTGTATAGTGTATGGCCACCTTTCAGTGTCATTAATTGCTAACAGCACCCCAAACACAGAAGCAAACACACATTTTGCCGTTTGAAAAACAGGTGACATATAAGGTCCTCCTATGCTGGTACTGGGTCCCAGCCTGCATTGCCAAGTCAAAGCCATCCTATAGTGACAGATGGTTCTGGGGGTGTGGTCAGAGAGGAGATGAAATACACATATGGTGGACCTGTGCCCGACTCGTGGGATTTTGGTCCATGGTCTTTGGACTCCTGTCTACCCTCTTCCACGTACCTTTCCATAAGCATCCCAAATTTGCATTGCTCATTTGTCCAATCCTGGGCCTCTTCTCTTACTACCAGAAACTTGCCACCAGTGCCGGCATAAGGTCATCCAGTGCCCAGGGTAAAGATGGCAAAATAACAAAATATTTCCCCCACCTCTCTTAAGGTTAGGTTCAGGGCACCCCCATCTCTGCAATAAACCATTGTGCCCAGGGCAACCGTCCCTCCTGCCCAACCCCTTGTCCCGTCCCTGCTTGCTACATATCTGTTTATCGCACCTAACCGCATAATAGCAAGGGCCTGGAAAAAGCCGGCTGTACCATTTTCGGTGGTGAAGAACACCGTAATGACCCTCATGATCCATGAAAAGATGACCAGTATCCTCTATGACTCCCATGTTAAGTTCCTCAAAGTATTGGTCCCCTGGTGGTCCTATGCATTCCCTACTCTTCACCCGACCAGCCTCTCAAACTAACTTGACTCCATCCCCAGCCTGGGGCAACCTCCTCCTCGTCTCTCCTCTTTACAATTCTGGGCCTCTTGCCCACCGCTCTGCTCTTTTGCTCCCTTTCTCCCCCCCATTGCGGGGTTTTCTTTGTCCCCCCTCTTTTTTTGTTGCTGTTTTGTTTGTTTGTCCTTTGCTTTTGGTCTGCCCATTATTGGGTACAGTTCTGTTCCCCTGTCCACCTCAGCCCCTGAGTGTGCAGGCTCAGGCATTCCGCACTCACCCCTGGCCATGCCTGAGGGTCACTGTTAGTTTAGAATTTATGTCTTATAGCAAATTTTGTGTGAACTTGTGTATTAGGTTTTAATGTTTTTATCCTCTGCATGGGATTAGGGCATCTGGTTTCAAATAAAAACATTGGACCAGAAAAACAGGTGACATACGCAGTATAACGCACAGTAACAAACATGGAACCCGCTCCATGCCAAAATGTCCCATGAGCTACTTTGCCACAAGTAATGAAGCCCATTGAAATCTCAGGGCTGCCCTATGTGTGTCACGGGAAAAACAAGCCAAAAAAACCTGTGCTCCCACTACTCTAGGTGTGAGTGGGGCCTGAAAGTGAAATTGGTGCGTTTACACGGAACAATGAGACTCCATTCACATCTATGTGTTTCCAAACTCATGACAAACCACAAAGAAAATGTGCGTTATGCTGCGCGTTTCAGAAACACGTTGCAAATGCACCAAAAAGCACAGTATAAAAATGCAAGAAAGATCCACCCTAAAAAAAGTTCTGGAGCTTTCTTGGGGCGATTGGTGAGCATTCAAGTGAATGGGCTTCCCTACAATATGTGTGACGAGCAGAAATGCTCCAAATGCCCCCCACACAAAAAAAAATGTGGGAAGGTGAGTTCCTGCTATGTAAAGATGTGTCTCCATCCACTCCCTCATATATACTTGTATAATGATGGCCATACACTATTCCTTTAGATTTATCAGAACTATGGAATAAGAGGACCCACCTGACCAATCCATTCACTCTGTATCCAATCAGACAGGCCCTTGTACTACATACTGTAGCTGATGGGTGATCTAAAGGAGATTGTACAATCAGATTGTAATGTGTCACCTTAAGAGAAGAAGTAGGTGGTGACATAGTAATGAGGGAGGTGTGGTCCAGACTGGTAAGACATGCCCTATCAAACCATTTTCTGTGAAGGAAAAACATAGAGAATGATGGGAGCTGTCCTACAGGTAGTGATGTCACCACAGAGAATGATGGGAGCTGTCTTACAGGAAGTGATGTCACCACAAAGAATGTTTTAAAACTCAGACATAAAGATGAAAAGTCAAACTCTTTGTGAATGAGGTAAGTAAGCGGTAAGTACAAGAGGCGGGGCCAGAATTTATATTACAAAAGGATTCTATTTATTATGGAAAGTAAAATTCTGCCAGAAAAGGTGAACTTTTCCTTTAACCACTTCAGCCCCGGAAGGATTTACCCCCTTCCTGACCAGAGCACTTTTTACAATTTGGCACTGCGTCGCTTTAACTGCCAATTGCGCGGTCATGCAATGCTGCACCCAAACGAAATTTGCGTCCTTTTCTTCCCACAAATAGAGCTTTCTTTTGATGGTATTTGATCACCTCTGCCGTTTTTATTTTTTGCGCTATAAACGGAAAAAGACCGAAAATTTTGAAAAAAAATGGTATTTTCTACTTTTTGTTATAAAAAAAATCCAATAAACCCAATTTTAGTCATACATTTAGGCCAAAATGTATTCGGCCACATGTCTTGGTAAAAAAATGTCAATAAGCGTATATTTATTGGATTGCGCAAAAGTTATAGCGTCTACAAACTAGGGTACATTTTCTGGAATTTACACAGCTTTTAGTTTATGACTGCCTATGTCATTTCTTGAGGTGCTAAAATGGCAGGGCAGTACAACCCCCCCCCCCCCCCAAATGACCCCATTTTGGAAAGTAGACACCCCAAGGAAATTGCTGAGAGGCATGTTGAGCCCATTGAATATTTTTTTTTTTGTCCCAAGTGATTGAATATAGACAAAAAAAAATTTACAAAAAGTTGTCACTAAATGATATATTGCTCACACAGGCCATAGGCATATGTGGAATTGCACCTCAAAATACATTCAGCTGCTTCTCCTGAGTACGGGGATACCACATGTGTGGGATTTTTTGGGAGCCTAGCCACGTACGGGGCCCCGAAAACCAATCACTGCCTTCAGGATTTCTAAGGGGGTAAATTTTTGATTTCACTCCTCACTACCTATCACAGTTTTGAAGGCCATAAAATGCCCAGATGGCACAAAACCCCCACAAATGACCCCATTTTGGAAAGTAGACACCCCAAGCTATTTGCTGAGAGGCATGTTGAGTCCATGGAATATTTTATATTTTGACACAAGTTGCGGGAAAAGTGACAATTTATTTTTATTTTTTGCACAAAGTTGTCACTAAATGATATATTGCTCACACAGGCCATGGGCATATGTGGAATTGCACCCCAAAATACATTTAGCTGCTTCTCCTGAGTATGGGGATACCACATGTGTGGGACTTTTTGTGAGCCTAGCCGCGTACGGGGCCCTGAAAGCCAAGCACTGCCTTTAGGATTTCTAAGGGCGTAAATTTTTGATTTCACTCCTCACTACCTATCACAGTTTTGAAAGTTGCCATTGCATTTTGAGAGACCCAAACCTGGAACCGTTACAGTTTTAAAAGTTACAGTTATAAAAAAAAATGTAAAAAAAAAAAAGTTAAAAGAAAAAAAATACACAAAAAAATATATGAAATAAAAAAAACAAAAATAGTTGTCGTTTTATTGTTCTCTCTCTCTATTTGCTGAGAGGCATGTTGAGTCCATGGAATATTTTATATTTTGCCACAAGTTGCAGGAAAATGACAAACGTTTTTTTTTTGCACAAAGTTGTCACTAAATGATATATTGCTCACACAGGCCATGGGCATATGTGGAATTGCACCCCAAAATACATTCTGCTGATTCTCCTGAGTACAGGGATACCACATGTGTGGGACTTTTTGGGAGCCTAGCTTCATACGGGGCCCCGAAATCCAATCACCGCCTTCAGGATTTCTAAGGGCGTAAATTTTTGATTTCACTCCTCACTACCTATCACAATTTTGAAGGCCAGAAAATGGCAAGATAGCACAAAACCCCCCAAAATGACCCCATTTTGGAAAGTAGACACCCCTAGCTATTTGCTGAGAGGCATGGTGAGTATTTTGTAGGTCTCATTTGTTTTTGAAAATGAAGAAAGACAAGACAAATTTTTTTTTTCTTTTTTCAATTTTCAAAAGTTTGTGACAAAAAGTGAGGTCTGCAAAATACTCACTATACCTCTCAGCAAATAGCTTGGGGTGTCTATTTTCCAAAATGGGGTCATTTGGGGGGGGGGGGGGGTTGTGCCATCTGGGCATTACATGGCCTCCGAAACTGTTATAGGCAGTGAAGAGTGAAATCAAAAATTTACGCCCTTAGAAAGCCTAAAGGCGGTGCTTGGTTTTCGGGGTCCCGTACGCGGCTAGGCTCCCAAAAAGTCTCACACATGTGGTATCCCCGTACTCAGGAGAAGCAACATTTTTGGGTGTAATTTCACATATTCCCATGGCATGTTTGAGCAATATATTATTAAGTGACAACTTTGTGCAAAAAAAAAAAAAAAATTTGTCTTTTTCCCGCAACTTGTGTCACAATATAAAATATTCCATGGACTCGACATGCCTCTCAGCAAATAGCTTGGGGTGTCTACTTTCCAAAATGGGGTCATTTGGGGGGGTTTTAAACTGTCCTAACATTTAGAAGCTTATGTCACACATCACCCACTCTTCTAACCACTTGAAGACAAGTCGGTAACCGGTACTATAGAAGGGACGGACTGCACCTAAATGAGGAGGGTGCAGATCTGCTGGGAATGAAGATGGCCAAAAAGTTAGAGGGGTTTTTAAACTAGGCGATGGGGGGGAGGGTCCAGAGACAGTGATAGCCAGCGCGGAAGATATTCCAGAGGGTAGTATTGGGGGCATTAGTGGTAGGTTAACCAAAGCACAAAAACACAAGGTGAGTATAGTAGCAAGTCCAAGTTGCAATCTTGAAACACCCAATACGAGGACAATATGCGACCGGTCTAAACTATGTGGCATGTTCACCAATGCCAGGAGCCTGGCGGACAAGATGGGTGAACTAGAGATACTGTTGTACAAGGAGGATTTGGATTTTGTGGGAATTTCAGAGACCTGGTTCAACAGCTCTCATGATTGGCTGGCAAACATTCAAGGGTATACCCTATACCGCAAGGATAGAGAGGGTAAAAAAGGGGGAGGGGTATGCCTATATATCAAGAATAATGTACAAGTGAATGTGAGAGATGACATCACTGAGGGGGCTAGGGAGGAGGTGGAATCTTTATGGGTAGAGCTCCAAAGGGATGAAGCTAAGGGGAAAATAATACTGGGAGTATGCTATAGGCCCCCTAACCTGAGGGAGGAAGTGGAGACGGATCTCCTATCACAAATTGGATTAGCAGCAAGGATGGGAAGTGTTATCATAATGGGGGATTTTAATTATCCAGACATAGACTGGGCGGAGGGAACCGCGCATTCATTTAAGGCTTGCCAGTTCCTTAATGTCTTGCAGGACAATTTTATGGGTCAGATGGTAGACGCACCAACTAGAAATAAAACATTACTAGATCTACTGATTACCAACAATACAGACCTGATAACAGATGTGGAAATACGGGGCAATTTAGGTAACAGCGATCACAGGTCAATTAGTTTCAGTATAAATCACACAAATAGGAGACATGAAGGGAACACAAAGACACTGAATTTCAAAAGAGCCAACTTCCCTAAACTACAAACCTTGCTAAAAGGCATAAATTGGGATAAAATATTAGGAACAAAGAATACGGAGGAGAGATGGGTTTGCTTTAAGAGCATATTAAATAAGGGCATTAGCCAATGTATCCCATTGGGTAATAAATTTAAAAGAGCGAACAAACATCCTGGATGGCTTAACTCCAATGTAAAAATGCATATAAAAGCAAAGGAGAAGGCCTTCAAAAAATACAAGGTTGAGGGATCATCCACAGCATTCAGAATTTATAAAGAATGCAATAAGAAATGTAAGGGTTCAATTAGGATGGCTAAGATAGAACATGAAAGACACATAGCGGAGGAGAGCAAAAAAAATCCCAAGAAATTCTTTAAGTATGTAAACAGTAAAAAAGGGAGGACAGACCATATTGGCCCCATAAAGAATGAGGAAGGACATCTGGTTACAAAGGATGGGGAGATGGCAGAGGTATTGAATTTATTCTTCTCCTCAGTATTCACGAGTGAATCGGGGGGCTTCAGTAACCAAAAGTGCAGTGTTTATCCTCATGACACAACACAGGAAGCACCTACATGGTTAACAGAGGACGGAATTAAAATTAGACTTGAGAAACTTAACATTAATAAATCACCGGGACCAGATGGCTTGCATCCGAGGGTACTTAGGGAACTCAGTCAGGTGATTGCCAGACCGTTGTTCCTAATTTTTACAGACAGTCTATTGACTGGAATGGTGCCAGCTGATTGGAGAAAAGCCAATGTAGCACCAATATTTAAAAAGGGCCCAAAAAACATCCCTGGGAATTACAGACCAGTTAGCCTAACATCAATAGTATGTAAACTCTTGGAGGGGATGATAAGGGACTATATACAAGATTTTAGTAATAAGAATGATATCATTAGCAGTAATCAGCATGGATTCATGAAGAATCGTTCTTGCCAAACCAATCTATTAACCTTCTATGAGGAGGTGAGTTGCCATCTAGATAAAGGAAGGCCCGTAGACGTGGTGTATCTGGATTTTGCAAAAGCATTTGACACAGTTCCCCATAAACGTTTACTGTACAAAATAAGGTGCGTTGGCATGGACCATAGGGTGAGTACATGGATTGAAAACTGGCTACAAGGGCGTGTTCAGAGGGTGGTGATAAATGGGGAGTACTCAGAATGGTCAGGGGTGGGTAGTGGGGTCCCCCAGGGTTCTGTGCTGGGACCAATCCTATTTAATTTGTTCATAAATGACCTGGAGGATGGGATAAACAGTTCCATCTCTGTATTTGCAGACGATACTAAGCTAAGCAGGGCAATAACTTCTCCGCAGGATGTGGAAATCTTGCAAAAAGACCTGAACAAATTAATGGGGTGGGCGACTACATGGCAAATGAGGTTCAATGTAGAAAAATGTAAAATAATGCATTTGGGTGTCAAAAATATGAATGCAATCTATACACTGGGGGGAGAACCTCTGGGGGAATCTAGGATGGAAAAGGACTTGGGGGTCCTAGTGGATGATAGGCTCAGCAACGGCATGCAATGCCAAGCTGCTGCTAATAAAGCAAACAGAATATTGGCATGCATTAAAAGGGGGATCAACTGCAGAGATAAAACGATAATTCTCCCGCTCTACAAGACTCTGGTCCGCCCGCACCTGGAGTATGCTGTCCAGTTCTGGGCACCAGTCCTCAGGAGGGACGTACTGGAAATGGAACGAGTACAAAGAAGGGCAACAAAGCTAATAAAGGGTCTGGAGGATCTTAGTTATGAGGAAAGGTTGCGAGCACTGAACTTATTCTCTCTGGAGAAGAGACGCTTGAGAGGGGATATGATTTCAATTTTCAAATACTGTACTGGTGACCCCACAATAGGGATAAAACTTTTTCGCAAAAGAGAGTTTAATAAGACTCGTGGCCACTCATTGCAATTAGAGGAAAAGAGGTTTAACCTTAAACTACGTAGAGGGTTCTTTACTGTAAGAGCGGCAAGGATGTGGAATTCCCTTCCACAGGCGGTGGTCTCAGCGGGGAGCATTGATAGCTTCAAGAAACTATTAGATAATCACCTGAATGACCGCAATATACAGGGATATGTAATGTAATACTGACACATAATCACACACATAGGTTGGACTTGATGGACTTGTGTCTTTTTTCAACCTCACCTACTATGTAACTATGTAACTATGTAACAAAGCCCTTTCTGCCACTTTTTGTTTACATGAAAAAATTAATTTTTTTTTGCAAGAAAATTACTTTGAACCCCCAAACATTATATATTTTTTTTTAAGCAAATGCCCTACATATTAAAATGGTGGGTGTTTCATTTTTTTTTTCACACAGTATTTGCGCAGCGATTTTTCAAACGCATTTTTTTGGGAAAAAACACACTTTTGTACATTTTAATGCAATAAAACACACTACATTGCCCAAATGTTTGATGAAATAAAAAAGATGATCTTAGGCCGAGTACATGGATACCAAACATGACATGCTTTAAAATTGCGCACAAACGTGCAGTGGCGACAAACTAAATACATTTTTAAAAGCCTTTAAAAGCCTTTATAGGTTACCACTTTAGATTTACAGAGGAGGTCTACTGCTAAAATTACTGCCCTTGATCTGACCTTCGCGGTGATACCTCACATGCATGGTGCAATTGCTGTTTACATTTGACGCCAGACTGACGCTTGCGTTCGCCTTTGCGCGAGAGCAGGGGGGACAGGGGTGCTTTTTTTTTATTATAATTTTTTTGCTTTTTTATCTTATTTTTAAACAGTTCCTTTCATTTTTATTTTTTTTAATCATTTTTATTGTTATCTCAGGGAATATAAATATCCCCTATGATAGCAATAGGTAGTGACAGGTACTCTTTTTTGAAAAAATTGGGGTCTATTAGACCCTAGATCTCTCCTCTGCCCTCAAAGCATCTGACCACACCAAGATCGGTGTGATAAAATGCTTTCCCAATTTCCCAATGGCGCTGTTTACATCCGGCTAAATCTAAGTCATGAAATGCTCGTAGCTTCCGGTTTCTTAGGCCATAGAGATGTTTAGAGCCATTCTGGTCTCTGATCAGCTCTATGGTCAGCTGGCTGAATCACCGGCTGCATTTTCAGGTTCCCTGTTGGGACAGGAGAGCCAGAGAAAAACATGGAAGATGGTGGGGCGGGGCATTCCCTCCCACTGCTTGTAAAAGCAGTCTAGAGGCTAATTAGCCGCTAGGATTTCTTTTACATGAAAGGCGACCACTGGCTGAAAAGAATGATACCAAGATGATTCCTAAACCTGCAGGCATCATTCTGGTATAACCACTCAAAGTCCAGCAACATACCAGTACGTTGCTGGTCCTTGTTGGGCATATATTGTAACCTTTTTTTCATGCAGCCTGTGGGCTGAACGAAAAAAAGATATTGATCGGTGGGTATGCCCACCATTAGAATACCTCCCTTCATCCACCCACTTCTAATGATGGGCATACATGCACCGTTTATATATGCCGAAGCATGGGGGCATCCTGCCGCAAAAGGCAGGAGCAAATCGCTCCTCCACCCACTGCTGCCCCCACGCTTCGGCATATATGCTGAAGTATGTAACTGTGGTGGTGAAATCACCTCCGACAGCGCTGGAGTCACGGCTTTATGTATCGTGGGAGCAAACGCTGTTGCAGTCAAGATAAATAAATCTGCGCTGCAACTGAATGGCGTACCTGAAAACAAAAAAATGGTTAAAACACAGTAAACTATAAAAAAATGATATACCTGAAAAGCAAACATGATAAAACATAACAACAATAAAACATTGCAGAATAGAATACAGTAAAAAATAGCAGAACAATAGAGAGAAAATAGAGAGAGAGAGAACAATAAAACGACAACTATTTTTGTTTTTTTTATTTTATATTTTTTTTTGTGTATTTTTTTTCTTTTTCTTTTTTTTTTTTTTAATTTTTTTTTATAACTATAACTTTTAAAACTGTAACGGTTCCAGGTTTGGGTCTCTCAAAATGCAATGGCATCTTGGGAGACCCTGTGAAAGTGTGCCTAGTCTGTGCAATGCTGTACCCTACGCTAAAACTCAACTAGTGTATGGTAGCGCTCAAAACATTCACCAATGCAAAGACCAGGATTGCCAGGACAGGAGGGACAATAATACCGGGTGTCACGCCTATATCCGCGCTTTCTGCAGACATGGCATTTTCTTTGGGGGGCTCGTTGGGTAGGGGTACTCTGGAGGACATAAGGAAAATGCCTCACATGCAGCCGGCTTACTGCATTTGGTTGGGGAAGGTGAGGTGGAGCACCGTCTGGATACAGAAGGGCTCTGACGATCTCTTCCTGGAATTTAAGGAAGGATCCAGTCCGTCCTGAAGCTCTGTATAGCTAATGAGCGTTCAGCAAAGCCTTTTGAAATAAGTATACAGAAACTTTTTTGTACCAGCGTCTGGCCTTACGGGCAATTAGGTACAGCGCCAACAACTGGTCATTGAAGTCCACCCCTCCCATATTTTGGTTATATTCGTGGACACAGAGGGGTTTCTCCACAACACCAGTCGCCGTAGTAATTTGGACCGTCGTGTCTGCATGAAGGGAGGTAAGAACGAAGACATTTTCCTATTGTCCCTCCACTTCATAACGAGCAAATTATTACACTGCAAGCAGGCTCTCTCCCCCAGCCTAAGACGGGAATCTCCAAGCCGCTGGGGAAAGCCCCGGCGATTAGGTCGCACGGTGCCACATGCTCCAATCTGATGATCAAAAAGGTGACTAAAAAGTGGCATGCTCGTGTAATAATTGTCCACATATAAATGGTACCCCTTTCGGAATAAGGGTGACACCAAGTCCCACACTATCTTGCCAGCGCTTCCTATGTAGTCAGGGCAGTTTATCGGCTCTACGTGACTATCTTTGCCCTCGTAAACCATAAAACTACATGTATAGCCTGTGGCCCTCTCACAGAGCTTATACATCTTGACCCCGTATCTGGCACACTTGCTGGGAAGATACTGTTTGAATGACAAGCGGGCAGAAAATTTAATCAGGGACTCATCAACGCAGACAACTTGATGGGGAGTAAACAAGTCTGCAAAACGCTGGTTGAAGTGGTTTACGAGGGGCCGAATTTTGTAGAGCCGATCGTATCCAGGGTCTCCACGAGGACGACAGAGTTCATTGTCGTTGAAGTGCATGAACCGCAAAATCTGCTCGTATCGTGCCCTGGTCATGGAGGCAGAGAACACGGGCATATGGTAAATTGGATCAGTGGACCAATATGACCGCAACTCACTCTTTTTATTTATGCCCATGTTGAGGGAAAGGCCCAGAAAGAGCTTAAATTCAGAGACCGTAATTGGTCTCCAATCTCTGGCAAGGTAGGACTGGGGATTAGCGGCGATGTGTTGACCAGCGTATAAATTGCTTTGGTCCACAACAGATCTATAGAGATCTTCGATGAAAAACAGTGAATAAAAATCCAGTGGCATAAAATCAACTGTTTCCACCTGAATTTTGGGTTGGCCAGTGAATGGGGGAAGTACGGGTGCTGCAGAAGTGGTGGGTACCCAATTCGGATTGGCGAATGCAGCAGGAAGGGCACTATGGGCACGACGAGCCTGTGTTCGTCTTCTTGGTAGCAGCAGGACACTACTAGTGCTTGCCACCTCACCAGCTTGAACTGCACTTATGGGACTCCCCACGTCACCACGTGATACTGCAGTGCTGGATGTACGACCAGGGTGTACTAGGCCGCTGGTGCTTGCCAGTTCACCAGAAGGAATAGCGGCGCTAGTACTTCTCTGCTCCATACGAGGGACCTGCGGTTCTTGCACTTCAAGGACAGAAGAAGTTCGGGGTCTGGTACGCCTGACCCTAGCAGGGACCACAACTCCGTCGTCAGAGCTATCTGTCATGGAGCCGCTGTCCTCTACAGGATCGTATTCTGAGCCTGAATCTGACAGATGAGTGACTTCCTCTTCACTATCTGTCATGCTCAGAAACGTGTAGGCCTCTTCACTAGTGTACCTTCGATTTGCCATTTTGGGCTCTAAATTTAGGGGTACACTAGTGAGACTCACAGTCAAAAAAGCTCCTGACTGTCAGCGACTGTATCAAAACGTTACCAAAAAACTGTTAGCGATCGCAGGGATCAGGCCTGACTCTGCGAACGCTGCAGTTATGTGTGCTTAGTGTTTTGTAAGTGTCAGTGATCGATCGATCGATACTGCACTTGGGTGGGCTGGGCAGAGGGGCAAAACGCAGGTGCTAGCAGGTATCTGGGCTGATCCCGCTAACACTGCGTTTTTGGGGACCCTAAACTTCTGGGGATGCTAGTATAGATCTGATCGGATCAGATATTGATCCCTTAGGATACTATAGCACTAAGGGAGGTGTATGCTGCGTGCGTGGGTTTTAGCGGTACTGGCGCTAACCTGACACTGCCTGGGGCGACGCAGATCCTATCTGACCCTAAAACTTAACTTATATCACCGCCGGGCAATCAGGGGGTTAAACCTTTATAAGGTAATAAACGGGGGGTGCCCTAAAACTATAATAAACTATAATAAACAAACTAACTAGCCAGCGTCACCCGTAACAATTATATGGTGATCACTGGTGAAAGGGTTAACTAGGGGGCAATCAGGGGGTTAAAACCTTTAGTAGGTTAGGTAGTATATAGGGGTCCCTGTCGCTATAAAACACTGACGGCGAACCTATATACTTACCTCCCTAACTAGCGTCACCTGTGTCACTAATACAGCGATCAGAAAAACGATCGCTTAGTGACACTGGCGACGGGGGGTGATCACGGGGTTAAAACTTTATTAGGGGGGTTAGGGGGGTACCCTAGACCTAAAGGGGGGTACCCCAGACCTAAAGGGGGCTAACCCTAACACTTATAACTGTCACAAACTGACACCAATGCAATAATCTGAAAAAAAATAACTGCTTTTGGTGTCAGTGTGACAGGGGGTACAGGGGGATGATCAGGGGGTGATGGGGGGGTGACAAGTGTGCCTGCGTGTTCTACTGTTAGTGTAGTGTTGGTGCAAACTTACTTGGATGTCTTCTCTCCTCGGCGCCGAAACGAAAAGACCGGCTCGAGGAGAGTGACATCACTTCCTCCGCTTCTGTTTACATTACAGAAGCCGAGGAAGCCTGTCATTGGCCAGGAGCGATCGCGAGGGGGGAGCCACGAATGAGTGGCCTCCCCCTCACCTTTGATTGCCCCTGACCTGAATCCGACCGCTGCAGGCACCGGGGGGGGGGGTCCGATCGGACCCCCCACCCGCGGGCAGGCAAGGACGTACCTGTAAGTCCTTTTGCCTGCCCGTGCCATTCTGCCGACGTACATCGTCGTGCGGCGGTCGGCAACTGGTTAAGTGCGTGCAGTTTTTAGGATTCCCTTGTAATAAAATTGAAAATTGAATACTTACCTTTCCATAATTTTCCTTTCATGGTGCCTATCCATGGCAGCATAAGCAGCATATGCATGGTTGGTTGCTCCACCCCCCGGCCAACCCACAGGACCATTATAACTCTATAAAAGAGAGGGAAGCCCCCCCGCCCCCATTCTCGTAACTATACTTAATTCACCCACAAGAATTATAACAAGGGATGCCATGGATAGGCACCAGGAAAGGAAAATTAGGGAAAGGTAAGTATTCAATTTTTCATTTTCCTGGTGCCTTCATGGCAGCATATGTATGGTAAATAACTCGCTACCAGGGAGGGAATGCTGAAGAAAACAACATTTTTCATTGACTATTTCAAAACAGAAAATTGTAATGTTTTCTTCCCAAAATCCCGTGAGGTGAGACTAGCTGGATTTAAGCTGTAGTGAGCCATAAACGTGGAGAATGAGGACCAGCTTGCTGCTTTGCAGATTATGTCAGGGGAGACCTTTGCCAAGGCTGCCCATGAAGATGAAATCCCTCTTGTCGAGTGCGCATTCACTTCCTGAGGAACATGAAGCCCACTAGCCCGGTAAGCTCTGTGTATAATCCGCACAATCCATCCCGCTATTGTGTGCTTCGATGCTGCTTGCCCTTTCCTTGCACCACTGGGAACTACAAATAATCTTTCATCTTTCCAGAGGTGTAGAGTAGCAGAGATGTAGGACTTTAAGGCTCTTGCTACATCCAATTCGTACAGTTTTGATGAATTCTGTTCTTCTGGGAATGCTGGCAGGAGGCCCATTCCTGATTGGAGTGATATGTGGAAGGGACCTTAGGTACGAATTGATGGATAGGCTGAAGGACAACCCTGTCTGGATAGAAAATGATATAGGGATCTCGAGAGCCTAGGAATTTCTGAGACTCTGCGCCCTGATGTAACAGCTACTAGGAAGGTCGCCTTCAGTGTGATGTCTTCCAAAGAGCAGCCTTCCGTAGGCGCAAAGGGAGGTGCGGCAAGAAAATTTACCACTATTGGTGAGTCCCATTTGAGGTATAGACTTCTTCTTGGTGGTTTTAGCCTTATTACCGCCCTTAGAAAGAGGATTCTACCAGAGGATTTAGGGCCCATCTGGTGTCCATAGAACGCGGGAGGGCCGAGACGTGCATCTTCAGGGTATTAAGGCCTAATCCTAAATCTAGGCCTGACTGGAGAAATTGCAGCATGTTCTGAACCTCTGGTCTTAGTGGGTCAAATTGCTCTTTTTAGGCTAATTTGAGAAATTTCTGCAAAATCCTGTAATAGGTATGGGGGGGGGGGGGGGGCTATGCTCACTTTTATAGAGTTATAATGGTCCTGTGGGTTGGCTGGGGGTGGTTCAACGAACCATGTGTATGCTGCGTATGCTGCCATGAATAGGCACCAGGAAAAGACATTACACGATGTGAGGTTCCCCTTTCTCTCCTCCCTGAGTGTGTATGAAGAGGCAGAGCTCTGAGTGTGCATGAAGAGGCGGAGCCCTGAGTGTGTATGAAGAGGTGGAGCCCTGAGTGTGTATGAAGAGGTGGAGCTCTGAGTGTGTATGAAGAGGTGGAGCTCTGAGTGTGTATGAAGAGGTGGAGCTCTGAGTGTGTATGGAGAGGCGGAGCCCTGAGTGTGTATGAAGAGGCGGAGCTCTGAGTGTGTATGAAGAGGCGGAGCTCTGAGTGTGTATGAAGAGGTGGAGCTCTGAGTGTGTATGTAGAGGCGGAGCCCTGAGTGTGTATGAAGAGGCGGAGCCCTGAGTGTGTATGAAGAGGCGGAGCGCTGAGTGTGTATGAAGAGGCGGAGCTCTGAGTGTGTATGAAGAGGCGGAGCTCTGAGTGTGTATGAAGAGGCGGAGCTCTGAGTGTGTATGAAGAGGCGGAGCTCTGAGTGTGTATGAAGAGGCGGAGCCCTGAGTGTGTATGAAGAGGCGGAGCCCTGAGTGTGCATGAAGAGGCGGAGCTCCTGAGTATGTATGAAGAGGCGGAGCCCTGAGTGTGTATGAAGAGGCGGAGCCCTGAGTGTGAATGAAGAGGCGGAGCTCTGAGTGTGTATGAAGAGGCAGAGCTGTGAGTGTGTATAAAAAGGTGGAGCCCTGAGTGTGTATGAAGAGGGGGAGCTCTGAGTGTGTATGAAGAGGCGGAGCTCTGAGTGTGTATGAAGAGGCGGAGCTCTGAGTGTGTATGAAGAGGCGGAGCCCTGAGTGTGTATGAAGAGGTGGAGCTCTGAGCATGTATGAAGAGGCGGAGCTCTGAGTATGTTTAAAGACGCGGAGCTCTGAGTGTGTAGTAAGAGGCTGAGCTCCTGAGTGTGCATGAAGAGGCGGAGCCCTGAGTGTGTATGAAGAGGCAGAGCTCTGAATGTGTATGAAGAGGCGGAGCTCTGACTGTGTATGAAAAGGCGGAGCTCTGAGTGTGTATGGAGAGGCGGAGCCTTGAGTTTGTATGAAGAGGCGGAGCTCCTGCTGGAACAGCAGTCGGAGGAGGAAGCCGAGTCTAGGAGGGAGACTGACAGAAAGAGCAGCAGACTCTCTGGAGTGAGCGAGGAGGATCCAGTTCCTTTGCCATCGGAGGTGAGGAGAGTGTGAAGGATGTTGGTGACTCTGGTAGATGAAAAGCTGGGAGTCATATTGCTCTGGTGAGTGGGGAAGCACTACTAAGGGGGCGCCCTCACCATCACGTGTGTAAGAGGTGGAAGAAGGCGTGGCTACACTACAGCTGGCACAGTTTGGAGCACCGAGAACTTTACACCTTATCAACTTTTCATTGATTGGTGGATTGATTTGAGCAAAATAAATTTGCTGAAGTAGATGCAAAGTGGAAGTAGTGGACTTGCAGAGAACACTATATTGAGTACAACATATTGTATGATTACATGAATTTGCACAGATTTTTAGTTTATTTAATATAGCAACAAATATTATAAGAATAATAAAGTAGGTACAAAGTTGAAGCAGTGGATCAGCATCTTGAGCACAAAGCACTTTATGTTGTATATGAATTCTCACATGGATCAGTTTACTTCATTTTTTGATAAACACATGCACATGGGGTGGATGCATGTATCACCTAGAGATTGGAGGAACTGAAGAGATCGCCATTACAGCACATTGGTGGTGGATTTTTATGGATGTGTAAGAGGAGATTGTAGATGGGACTTTATGTTTTAATTATAATTATTTGATGGTAATTTATGTGATGGCGCTGCATTCTATGTGTTGTATAATTGGCGAGAGGTGTAGTGAGAAGCACTGGGTAATGTTCTAGCAGCAATCTTTTTGGGTATCCCTATAGGACTGCTCTGATTCTGTTCTTTTCAGCACAGTTTATCACATCACATGGCTCCCTTATTTAACTTTATGTGAAGAGCACAAAGAGAAGTGCACAATTTTCTTCTATCTGCTGTAGTGGTGACTGGCGCTCTTCCAGTGTGAAAAACCCCCCGTCACTGCTCTAGTGTGAACGGGCTCTAATAATCCCATTGTTTTGCCCAACTAGCATATTGTCAGCCATCCCCAAAGTGGACATCACTTGTCCCAGAAGTGCTAGTTGGACTTGGAACTGGCTGGGCAAGTTTGTGATGTGCCTGGGGGGAGGGAGAAGAGAAGGGATGGGGGAGGAGCTCATTCACAATGCTCACTCCCCCGAGGATGGAGGGTCATTCATGTAGCTATAGTGCAGCTGCCAGGTGCTGTGCAGCACTAATGAATAATCACAGAATGAACTGAGATTAAAAAATATGTGTACAAATCACAGTGCACATATATAATATACCCTTGAAAGGACAATAATAAACCAAATAGAATAATAAAAATGTGTGAATGATACAAAAGTATGAATAGTGTCCAAAAAGGCGAATCACTAATACTTGAAACAAATAGTGAAGGTGAGCCAAACAATATAGTGATAGCCCACCACCAGAGTCAAAAGGCTTACCAGAGAGATTGAACCCAAATAGGTACACACCTAATGGGCCATTTAGGCTTATGGTGCAACACACCCAGGAGAAACTGCCTCAGCAGACACGACCTCCAACAAGAAGACCAACTCCAACAGTGGACCTCAATGGGGTCCACCAGTGATGCCCAGCAGTGCCCACCAGGTATGCCAATCAGTGCCCACCTGTGATGCCACTCAGTGCCCATCAGGGATGCTAATCAGCGCCCATCAGTATTGCTTGTCAATAGCTCCTCATCAGTGCCCATCAGTCCTGCATATTAGTGTCTTCTCATCAGTGCCCATCAGTGAAGGAGAAAACTTACTTAACTCCCTGCCCCGGTATGTCCGATCAGCCCCTAACCTCTCCACCTTTAGGAGTTCCCCAAAGACTCACTTATTCAGGGAAGCCTATCCCACACCCACATAACAACTGTCCCTGAGCCACCCCCATTAAATCATCCCCTGCATCTATTACCTTTTGTACCACCACCCCCTCCCTTTAGAATGTAAGCTCTACGAGCAGGGTCCTCCTGTCCCTTCTGTAATTGTCCTGTCCCCCTTCTACATTGTAATGCGCTTCGTAAACTGTTGGCACTATATAAATCGTGTATAATAATAATAATAATAATAATTTACAGAATGTTATAACAGAAACAAAGAGAAACTTTTTTTTTTTTTTTCATTTTCTCTTTTTTTATTTGTAGCACACAAAATAAAAAAACCCAGAGGTGATCAAATACCACCAAAAGAAAGCTCTATTTGTGGGGAAAAAATATAAAAATGTCATATGGGTACAGTGTTACATGACCACGCAATTGTCACTCAAACTGTGAGAGCGCTGAAAGATGAAACCTGGCCTGGGGCCGGAAGAATGTCCAGTATTGAAGGGGTTAAACATGTGAGCAAAAAAATCCCGCAAAAATTAGCTCTGGGAGTTAAAGGTTAAAGGAAACATTCCCCTTCAGGAAGATGTTACATGTTCCTGCAGCGGCTCAGCGATCCCAGCCCTCTGTGTGACAGCAGTGTGGGGAGAAGTTCCCCGTACCGGCTGTCACTTTATGAAAAGAGCGCGGCCATTTATTCACAGAGTTCTGTTTTTGTTGCCGATGTCGGCTTGTAGTTTTCAATGAACTCCCACACCGCCGATGAGCTCTCTGGTAGATGAGGGACAAGGAGATTGGGACCCCGATTTAGTCCCTTGGACAAGTCATTTTTCAAAAAATGTCCACACCCCTGGAACTGTTTCTTCCATGATGAGGATCAGCCATGCAGTATATCTGAGGTGTATATCAGGGTGTGCTTCTTCCCCACATGAGATCTGTGATGTCCAGCAACATTTATATAGAAGACATTTCCCGCACTCATACACCTCCAGGGTTGTGTGGGATCCCTGATGTACAGGAAGACAGGACTTCAGTGAGGAACAATTTCCTCACTCAGGACAGGAAAGTGGCTTCTCCCTCGTGTGAGATCTTTGATGTGTGGAAAGACTGGCCTTCTGTGAAAAACATTTCCCACACTCAGGACAGCAATAAGGCTTCTCGCCCGTGTGAGATCTCTGATGTGTGAAAAGACTGGCCTTCTGTGAAAAACATTTCCCACACTCAGGACAGGAATACGGCTTCTCCCCCGTGTGAGATTTCTGATGTTTGTAAAGATTAGACGTCTGCGAAAAACATTTCCCGCACTCAGAACAGCAATACGGCTTCTCCCCCGTATGAGATCTCTGATGTGTGGAAAGACTGGCCTTCTGTGAAAAACATTTCCCACACTCAGCACAGGAATGCGGCTTCTCCCCCGTGTGAGATCTCTGATGTTTGTAAAGACTGGCCTTCTCTGAAAAACATTTCCCGCACTCAGGACAGGAATACGGCTTCTCCCCGGTGTGAGATCTCTGATGTATGTAGAGAATGGACTTCTGTGAAAAACATTCCCCGCACTCAGGACAAGAATACGGCTTCTCCCCCGTGTGGAATCTCTGATGTATGTAGAGAACGGACTTCTGTGAAAAACATTTCCCGCACTCAGGACAGGAATACGGCTTTTCCCCCGTGTGAGATCGTTGATGTGTGTAAAGATTGGACTTCTGTGAAAAACATTTCCCGCACTCAGGACAAGAATACGGCTTCGCCCCTGTGTGAGATTTCTGATGTTTGTTAAGATATGACTTCACTGAAAAACATTTCCCGCACACAGGACAGGGAAATGGCTTATCTCTTGTGTGAGAGCCCTGATGTGTGTAAAGACTGGATTTCACTGAAAAACATTTCCCGCACTCAGAACAGGAATACGGCTTCTCTCCTGTGTGAGATCTTATATGCACATTAAGTTTGGATTTAGAAGGGAAACACTTCCCGCACTCAGCACAGGAAAACCTCTTATCTGTTGGAAGGACGGCACTGTCCCTCACAGTCTGAGGTTCCTCAGGATAAGAGGAATACGATGGTCCATCTACACTGTGTGGTGCCGGATGGACATTTGAGGTAGTCGGGTTTTCTCCTGGACTATACTGTGTGATGTCCTCATCTTCTACTTTACAGTCTGGAGACAAAGTGAGACAATCCTCTGAGGTTTTCCTCATCTCCCGTCCATCTACTAAAATAGAAATAAAAAGATTATTACTAGATATGAGCAGATTGGTTCCCCTAAACCAGGACTCCGCCCACATCAGGCAGCTTTGTCTCTGAGGATCTTACAATTCCACCCTCAAGGTAACTAGTAAATGGGTCCTCTGTAGGGCGGCAACTAATGATTATTTTCATAATTGATTAGTTGACTGATTATTGTTTCGATTAATCGATTAATTGGATAAAAACCTCACAAAAAGGTTGGTGTATAATTTAGTTATTATTCTTGAATATCTATATACAGCTTTAAATATAAATATCCAGATATATAGTTGGATATTTAATCCACCCTGAGAATAACAGACAGATCGATGTATTATTAGAGGGAGAATCTGCTACATATCAGAATCAGAGATCAACATTATTAAAATGTAAAAAAGAGGTAAAACTCTGTTTTGCAGATGATCAGACAGGAGTGTAATATTATATGATGGATGACAGACTCCGTTGTCATAGACAGGTAGGTGGGTACAAGCTCCCTGCACCTGATGTCACTTATGCTGGCCGTACACAAACTCATTTCTCTTTCAAAAAAAAAATTTATCCAATTTTCTAACCATTAGTGGGTCAAATCGGCATTCATTTTCCACCACAGTGACGGGAAAATACGAAGGAGAAGAACAGAAAACTTTTCAAATAGTGTATGTGGTTTTTGCTCAGAAGTTACATTCATTTTAAAATTGAATGTTAAAAGAAACTGAAATTTTCGAACTACACTCGTCCATTCATCAAATTTACAAATAATTTTCATACAAATATTTGTGTGAATATTCTCGTCCAAAAATCGATCTGTGTATGGCCAGCATAGGACATTAAGTAGCAGCAGCATGAGTTTTTTTAATCATCTGTTATGATGGGGTTAAAAAAAAATAGTCCTTTATATTACAAAAACAGCAGATAATCACTACTATAAGGGATTCATTTATACTGTGAAATAGTGAAAGTAGTATATCTTATATCATATATATAATAATAAATATACCCAGAAGTAGGATATATGGGGATTTTACCTGGGAGTCACACATGAAGATATGTATGTAAATGTTGGATTTCCTTTTTTTTTTTTTTAAACAAACTTGTCATACTTACCTGCCCTGTGTAATGGTTCTGCACAGAACAGCCACAATTCTCCTCTTCTGGACCCCCCCACCGGCACTACTGGTCCTCCTGCCTTCAGAGTTCCCCCTATAGGAAGCCACAAAGTATAGTATAGAGTTCCCCTATAGGAAGCCACAAAGTATAGTATAGAGCTCCCCTATAGGAAGCCACAAAGTATAGTATAGAGCTCCCCTATAGGAAGCCACAAAGTATAGAGCTCCCCCAAGGAAGCCACAAAGTATAGTATAGAGCTCCCCTATAGGAAGCCACAAAGTATAGTATAGAGTTCCCCTATAGGAAGCCACAAAGTATAGTATAGAGTTCTCCTATAGGAAGCCACAAAGTATAGTATAGAGTTCTCCTATAGGAAGCCACAAAGTATAGTATAGAGTTCCCCTATAGCAGTGGTTCTCAACTCCTGTCCTCGGGACCTACTAACAGGCCAGGTTTGCAGGATAACTGAAATACATCACAGGTGATATCATTTGCTGCTCAGTGATTGCAGTATTCTAGTCTGAATCTCCCCAAGGTAATACTTACATTCTGTTAGTGGGTCCTGAGGACCAGAGTTGAGAACCACTGCCCTATAGGAAGGTACAAAGTATAGTATACAGTTCCCCTATAGGAAGCCACAAAGTATAGTATAGAGCAGGGATATGCAATTAGCGGACCTCCAGCTGTTGCAAAACTACAAGTCCCATCATGCCTCTGGGTGTCATGCTTGTGGCTGTCAGAGTCTTGCTATGCCTCATGGGACTTGTAGTTCTGCAACAGCTGGAGGTCCGCTAATTGCATATCCCTGGTATAGAGTAACTTCTGCCTTTAGAATCACTTTCTTCCTTCTCTTGCCCAGGACTACATGCCCCACGAGGCATTGCTCCTCACACATTCAAGTTCTCAGGCATTTACTGATATGTATGAATGCTGTACTGAGCTGTATTTACTAATATTTAAAAAAATAATGCATTCTGTATGGAGGCCAATTAATCGACTGACCAACTAATCGATTATGAAAATCATTAGTTGTTTCAGCCCTACATCTCTGAATCTCCTACCAATTAATTTCTTTATTCATGGACCTTATGAAGACTGAACTGATCCTGAAGACCACCATCATTGGGTTATTGACTCCCCCCTCATTATCACTTTCTGTTTAAGGTTCCAAAGTTTGAGGATGTTATCACTTTATTATCAACATGTAAAAGTCTGTGCTCCAATCAAATCATCAGCTATAAAATGTCCAGCTGGGAGAAAATGGGTGCAAAAGAAGTCAGGAATATGTAATGTAAGACTTGTTATATAGGATACAACCGTTTTATAGTATCAGAAGTATGTAATGTACAACATAGAGTATATAATGCAGGGGTCAGGAGTATTTAATGTACAATTTAAATTATATACTGTAAGGGTCAGGACTCATAATATTGGTATTCAGTAGTCAGTGGTAGATACATTTTTTACATGAGACAAGTTCCAGAAGTCCCACACCGCTGCCTCCCATCTCCTGAGACTGCACTCAGTGACTTGGGTCTGAGACTATACAGACATATCCCTCCACCCAGCACAGCCAGCAAATAACAGAGCAAGTAATCCTGGGAGAATTGTTCTGTTAGAAGTCTTGCCATACCCGGGTATGGGGCAGAAGACCCAAAGCACATACCCCAGGTGCCTAGGTCTAGTAATGTCTATGGTGAAAATGAACATTTTGCTGCCAGCTGAACCCCAGAATCTCCATAAATCCAGTCTAGATACAAAAATTGTGTCTCCAGCACAGAGAAGGAAGATTATCGGAGAGAAATACAGGAATACAGGACGGGAAACACAGCTCAGGAAAGTGGCCAAGGTATTACAGGCTGATATCACCCAGTCCCCGCCCAACTCTGGACCAATCAGTGAGCAGTATGGATGGAGGAATGTATTTAGTGTTAATGACCCACCTGTGCTGATCTCTGTAGGAGTGTCCTCCTCTATAAATGTCCCCGTTATTCCATCCTCCTCCATAGACTGCTGATCATCCCTCACATACCTCTCTTCTTCTTCTGCTTTAACCTCAAATTCTATATCGATTGGATCTCCACTCTAAATCAAGAAAATGAGAGTGAAAATTATCTGTAAGATATAAGCTTTAATATTGTGACATCACATATAAAATCCACACATTGTCTCTATAAGTGTGTTTTATAAGCTCCGTCCCACCAACCTTGTAACAGTGAGGGATGGTGTGATCTTCCTGTGTGGAATCCCGGGAATACAGAGGACGGGGACATCTCTCTGGTGGGTTCCTGGTATTAGGTGGCTCCATCATATCCTTGTGTCCTTCTGAAATCTCGTCCATCACTCCATACTCCTCATCCTCCTCTTTATACTCTTCTTTAACATCAATATTATCATCCCCGAGATTTCCACTCTGAATATATAATAAAATGACATCAGTTGTAACAATGCAGATAATGTACAGATCCTAATGATTCTATCAGTGATTGTTCCTCATCTACCTGATGATGGTGAGGGATGGTGTGACCTTCCTGTGTGGAATCCCGGGAATACAGAGGACGGGGACATCTCTCTGGTGGGTTCCCATTACTGGATCCATCTGTAGGAAACACACACACTGACTGAATACATTGTTTCTATGTGTTTATCAGATGATGGGGGATCTAGGTGGACCCTCCGTACTGCTCTCTCCTTTACAATAAAGTCTCCTCTTACCCGGTGATGTGAGGGGCGGCTGATTGTCCATCATGACGTCCTTGTAGAGATCCTTGTGTCCTTCTAAATACTCCCACTCCTCCATGGAGAAATAGACAGTGACATCCTGACACCTTATAGGAACCTGACACACACAATGATACAGTCACCATCCAGACACATCCCTTGTCTGTTACTGGATAATGTCCCAGAATTCCCAGCACCGCTCACCTCTCCTGTCAGCAGCTCCATCATCTTCTTGGTGACTTCTAAAATCTTCTGCATGTTGTGTCTCTCAGGTTTTATGGAGTCACATGGAGGCACTGTGATGGTCATATGATCACCTGACTTCACAAGAGGAAATCTCTATTGAAGAACCAATAGGAATATCATGTTAGAATCCTCCTCACCTCTCCTGTCAGGTCTGTGTTTTATTATTAGAGATAAGAGTGATGCAATATAACAACCCAAAATCCTCCTCACCTCTCCAGTCAGAAGGTAGATGATCTCCAGGGCGAAGTTTAGTATCTTCTCAGTCATGTGACTCCGGTCCTCCTCCATCCTCATTGGTGCTGTCATTTGATCTATACAGGTCTCCTTGTAGACGGATAAGTTTGGGAAATGAAAGTAAGAATTATTTGGATGGTGTTGGTCACACAATAATAGGATGTGGATGTGAGGGGGTAACAGGAGGGTTGCTGTACATTTAAGAACTTCTGCCCCCATGGGAACACATTTAATCTGGACTGTTTAGTCTTGTTACATCTTGGAGCTCACCTCTCCTCCATGATCTCTCTTGTGACTTCTAGAATCTTCTTTGTATTTCTCTATTCTATCGGTGAGGGAGGTGGAGGCAATGTGATGGTCATATGATCTCCAGACTTCACAGGAGGAAAACTCTAGATCTAAACACAAATAGTAAAATTAACCACTTGCCGCCCACGGGCGTCATATGACGTCCTGGGCTTTGAGCGGGTATATCTGAATGATGCCTGTAGTTACAGACATCATTCTGATATTGCCGGTTTCAGCCGGCGAATCTCTACACCATAGGAACGATCATAGCGGCCGTTCCGCCGCTTGATCGTTCCTATGGGAGGCGAGAGGGGACGTCCCCCCCCTCCCGCCGCCCTCCAGTGCTTGTTCCGACTCACCGTTACGATCGGTGAGGCGGAGAGCGGATCCGCCGGCGCCAGATGTAGATCATAGAGATTTCCGGCGGACCAGATGGTCGCCGGAGTCTCTATGATCATCGGAGGCCGGGCGCGATGTTATGACGTCACGCCCGGCCTCTCCATTCAAAAAAACGGCGCCGCTTCGGCTGGGAAGCGGCAATCGTTTTATTTTTTTTTTTATTTCAGGCTTCCCAGCCTAGTGGTGAGATGTGGGGTCTTATTGACCCCATATCTCACTATTAAGAGGACCTGTCATGTTATATTCCTATTACAAGGGATGTTTACATTCCTTGTAATAGGAATAAAAGTGATCAAAAAATTTTTTTTTTCAAAAAAGTGTAAAAAAAAAAAAAATATATATATATATATATAATTATCAATAAAAAAAAAAAATTTTAAAGCGCCGCTGTCCCCGTGTGCTCGCACGCAGAAGCGAACGCATACGTAAGTCCCACCCACATATGAAAACGGTGTTCAAACCATACATGTGAGGTATCGCCGTGAACGTTGGAGCGAGAGCAATAATTTTGTCACTAGACCTCCTCTGTAACTCAAAACATGTAACCAGTAAAAAAATTTCAAGCGTCGCCTATGGGGATTTTTAAGTACCGAACATTGGTGCCATTCTACGAGCGTGTGCAATTTTGAAGCGGGACATGTTAGGTATCTATTTACTCGGCGTAACTTCATCTTTCACAATATGCAAAAACATTGGGCTAACTTTACTGTTTTGTTTTTTTTTAAAAACACAAAACTGTTTTTTTCCCCAAAAAAACGCGTTCGAAAAATTCCTGCGCAAATACCGTGTGAGATAAAAAGTTGTAACAACCGCCATTGTATTCTCTAGGGTTTTTGCTAAAAAAACATATATAATGTTTGGGGGTTCTATGTAATTTTCTAGCAAAAAAATTATGATTTTTACAGGAAGAGAGAAATGTCAAAATTGGCCCGGTATTGAGGTGGTTAAATGATATTCCCAGAATCCTCCTCACCTCTCCATTCAGGTCTCCATTTTATTAAAGCCCCACTTCAGACTGAGATATGATTTACCCACACAGGACCCCCACACTATGCAAGTTAAAAGCTTCTTGCAGGCATTCTGACATTATTACATACAATGCAGGACCAACAGTCCCACTTTGCTAGTGAGGATGCCAAGGGTCCGCCCACATCCTAAGAGCATCAGAAAAAAAGCCAGATAGAGGGACATTGGGAGGAGGAGCTGTGAGGTCAGTGTGATGTCATAGGACATATAGGCTCTGGATGGAGGGGAAGATTTGAGGGGTCCTCTATATGAGGCTCCTGTGCAAACCAAATCATTGTTCCTGGGTGTGTCCTTCCTCTCCTAAACTGAAGAATGAACTTTGACCTTTACCATACAGAAATCTGTCAGGAATCTGTGAAAGTAAGCTCTCATGTGATCAGGTGACGTGCGGAGGAACGGAGTGTAAATAGCAGACAATTTTCTCCAGAGCTCCTAATGGTGGGGATGGATTTTGCTGAGTGCTGGTGCCAAGTTTCCACCCCCCAGGATCACTGCAGGTGTGGAGAAAAGCTGTGTAAGAGGATATGGAGGAGAGATGAGGAGGAGATCCAGGAATCAGGATAAAGGTCAGGACAAGCAACAGACGAGCGCATCCAAGAGATGAAGCCGGGGTCACTACACAGAAAATCAATCCAAGGAAACAACAGGCAGGACGAGGAATAGCAAGAAGGAGCTCAGAGACAAATGAGAATATTGCTCAGCCAATGGGAGATTATCTCAGCATGACTTACATAATGAAGGAGATGAGGGGGAGGGGAGGAAGTCACTTATGGTGACCATAGAGACATGGAAATTCAGCTGGTTCAGCAGGGATCGGTCACATTTCCATCCATGTGTGGTCACTGCCAGATAAAAGTCACTCGATCAGCGGCTGCAACCAATAGCTTCATCACTGATCTGTAAAGATGAGCTCAGGCGTGTTCACAAGCTGCACGTGCCGAGCCCGCCAGGAAGTCGGTAATGCGATGCGCTAACCACAGGCAGTGAGACATTTCCCGATCTCTGGAGCCGCACATTAGGACAATGTCTCACTGCCTGTGATTAGCGCTGTGTAGTGCCGACCTCCTGGCGGGCTCTGCACGTGGGCTGTTCGAACACGCCGGAGCTCATCCTTACTGATCTGTGTATTCTGAGAGCGGAGGAGCGCCCCCCATTGTCAGAATACAATAGTGCAGCGGGGAGGATTCCCCCATCCCCCGCCAATGTGTGGATGGGGGAATCACTTCAGTTTTTTCCTCTCATCCCGCTGGCTGAACGATAAAACTGAACCATGTATGGCCAGATTTGGAAGGAAGATATATTAATCATTAGTGATGGGCTCCGGTGTGTTGGAAACCCCACATTCCCGATCCCTCCAGGAAGCCGACACTTCACAGCGCTAATCACAGGCAGGGAGACATTTCCTGGTCTCCAGCTGCACAAATCGGAAAATGTCTCCCTGCCTGTGATTAGCTCTGTGAAGTGTCGGCTTCCTGTCGGGATCGGGAATGTGGGGTTTCCAACACACCGGAGCCATCACTATTCATCAACTGATCCCCCTGAAGGGGTTAATCTACATTTCCACACTATATATGTGTGTATCATCATCTGCTGGAGATAAAAGACATCACAGTGACTATGGAGGAAGAGGACGGACATGACGGGGGGTTACTGGGTGTAAATAGAAAATAAGATCTTATTACCTCCTCAGCTGCTTCTTCCAGCAATGTCTTCTCTCTACTTCCTCCCGACTCACCTCTCACCCGGAACTTCCTGTCTGTACCTGACATCACTTCCTGTCTTCCAAGAGTGGAGCTCCACATTTGACAGGAAACGTGTGGCCTCCACTCCACTTTTTTTTTTTTTTAATGAACTTTAATGTAACAAACATTCAATAGACATTAGAAACAATGTTTCCTGTCACATCTGCATTTTCTGATGGTATCTGGCTGCAGACTGGAGCTCCACTCTGCACAAGAGTCATGTAACCTCCAGAGATTTTTTTTTTTTATATCAACTTTTAACCCTTTCGCTGTCAGAGCCGTTTTTGCATTTTCTGCACACATGTTTAAAAAAATCACTGTAGGCCTGAAGATTACATAAAAACCCCCAAAACATGATATATTTTCTGAAAGCAGACACCCTAGAGAATAGAATAGTGGTAGTTCCAATTTTTTTATGCCATACGATATTACCACAAATACACTAAAGTTAATTCCAGTGCAAAGAAATGCAATGAATTACCAAATTTTGGTAAAATATAAAAGCAGAGGTTGCACCGAGTAAATAGACACCCAACATGACGCACCTTAAATTTGTGTGCGCCCCTGAATGGTGACAGATTTCTGTACCCTATATTTTCTATAGGGGATGGTTCAAAAGCCCCCTATAGGTCATCAGTTTAGTGTTACGGAGGAGGTCTGGTGCTAGAATTATTGCTCTCATTCCAGCGTGTGCGGCGATATGTAACATGTGTATCGCAATTAATGTTTTGTCTAGGGACCCGACACTTGTGTTTACATTCATACTGATAAGGTTAAGAGCTTCAATCGAGCTCAAGGTTATCTGCTGCTGTTTCTAATTAGAGAGTTTGGATATGCATGCAAATGGAAGTAAACACTCTGAGACACGCTCCGCTCGATTACTTGTTACACTTCTAATTTATTCGAGGGCGGTGCTATGGCTTTATACACAAAAATACGTCATTGCTATCTTAGTCTAATAGGTACATCTCATTGGTTTAAGATACAAGAGAAATGGAGAAAGTTGACGATGAAGCTTGACTGTTGCTAGTTCTGTTTTCACCTCCTTATTCTTCTGATGTGTGGGAAGCAGGGGGTAGCCGCCATGTTGAGAAAATCAAGAAACAGAGCTAATCTGTGTGCTTATATAATGAGTAAGGAGAAACATATGTATACACATAAGAAAATAGACATTTTCAGATTATTATTATCTACATCACATTCCTTCACAATATGTGTGTATATGTGGGGGTGGGGGGCCTCAAAAAAAACTTTTTTTTGTCTGGGGGGATTTTATGTGTTTGGGTGTAACTTTAATTTTTTTGTTTAACCATTTCACCTCGGGAAGATTCCCCTTTATGACCAGGCCATTTTTTGTGATGCAGAACTGTATTATTTAACTGACAATTGCGCCCAAATAAAATTGATGTCCCGGCGGCGATCACTGATTTTTAGTGGGACTGCGACATTGCGGCAGACGAATCTGACACTAAGTGACACTTTTTGGGAACCAGTGACACCAATGCAGTGATCAGTGCTAAAAAAAAATGCACTTTTACTGTACTAATGACACTGGCAGGGAAAGGGTTAACATCAGGGGCGATCAAAGGTTTAAATGTGTTTCTAGGGAGTGCTTTCTAACTGTGAGGGGGGGGGGGGGGTGCTGTGACTTGAGGAAGACTGAGATCCGTGTTCATGCTTAGCAGAAACACAAGATCTCCATCTTGCCCTCTGACAGAATTGGGTTCTGCCTTGTTTACATAGACAGACCGCTGTTCTGCCTCTCTTGGAAGGATCGCCAGGCTCTCGCGCAATAGAGTCGCCTCCCCGCAGTACATGTACATGGGGCGGTTGGAAATTGGTTAAGAGGATAGACACTCTGATATGGAAAGAGAAGCAGCCTAGGATCCGCTTACCTATTTTACAACTGCCCAAAGATGGTGGAGGTTTGGCTGTCTCCTCTGCTAGGTTATACTTCCTGGATTCCCAGCTGAAACATTTTGCTGGATGGAGGACTATTGATGGTGGGGACCCCATTCAAGATATACTGTCTAGGTCTAATAAATATCCTCTGCTGGCCCAATTGGAGGTGGGGGGTTGGGATTGTTCCACATGTCCTACCTTGATGGCTAAGGTCTGGGACAAGATGCAATGTATTATGGGCTACGATGGCATTTCCAGATTTCATCCTATCTGGGAAAGGGGGCGACTAGAGGAGATTGGGAAACTACAGGGCTTTTCTGTCTGGTATTCTAGGGGTAGACATTTCCTGTATCGATTATATACCAATGGTCATCTAAAATCCTTTAAAGACTTACAACTCAAGTTTGGTTTACCCACCACTAGCTTTTATCAATACCTTCAACTTTGCCATCCACGTTCTATTCAAACCAGGTCCACATCTCTCCTACAGATAGACACTCCACTCATAGATCAAGTAGCTACTAGCAAGGAGAAGAAACGTCTTATATCATCTTTATATGGGTCTCTTCTTATATCATCTTTATATGGGTCTCTTCTTATATCATCTTTATATGGATCTCTTCTTAGATCATCTTTATATGAGTCTCTTCTGCTTCACTCTCAGATCACTCTGCAGCTTTATAGCAGGACAGGGTGGTCTACAGATATCTCTAACATGGATGGTAAGTGGTGGCAATATATATTAGAGCAAGTACCTTTAATGTCTATTTCCCCTACCCAATGGTTGTCACAACATTTTGTCATTCACAAAGTACATAGAACTCCCCTTAAATTGTATAGAAGACAATGTAGAGAGAGTCCAGAATGTCCAAGGTGTGGAGGTACCACTGCGGACCATTTACACATATGTTGGTGGTGCCCTAAACTGGTGCACTATTGAAATAGAGTAATATCGATTATAAACCAAGCGTTTCAGGTGTCCCTACCAAATGACCCTTTGGCCTGTATATTAGGGTTTTTGGATGAAGAGCTACTTACACCCCATGCCTGGACCACTGTATCTTGCTTATTGTTTTTGGCAGGTAAATGTATTCTGTTAAAGTGGATAGCGACTCTACCACCCACGTCTGAGGACTGGAGTACCCAAGATAACTCCACATTTCTTAAGGAGAGACATATCTTGGAACCCCGTGGTACTCCACTCAAGTTCAATAAATGATGGGACCCGTGGTTACAGGTACCTGGCTTGGCTCCATTGGCCCTCATTTCTTTACAACTCCTACAGTGATAAATATTTTGTTCGGGTTGCACTAGAATGGGTTACCTTTAGAACAATAATGTGTGGACACAAATGGACCTCTCGTAATGCAATTTAATATGCTCATAATCTTCTATTTATAGGAGGTTGGTATTAAACATTCAAATGTTTAGTGTTGTTTGCCTTCTCTTTGGGCATGTATTGGTTATACCGTACTACAGGGCTCAAAATTTCAAGTCCTGAGCTACTAGCCACTGCCAGGCCTTAAGGGTCAATCGCCACCAGTTGCCCCACCCAATCCCTAGCCTGCACCACCCCTAATTCCGCCCCGAAACATGCCCTCATAAATTATCTCTTTATCTTAATTACATTTAAAGGTTTTATGCAGAATTAAGTTACTAAAATAAATATTAACAACAACTTTATCAGTGCCTATCAGTGCAGCCTCACCAGTGCCCATCAATGCAGCCTCACCTGTGCCCACCATTGCAGTGTGACCAGTGACCACCATTGCAGCCTCAGCTCACCTGTGCCCATCATTGCAGCCTCAGTTCACTTGTGCCCACCATTGCTGCCTCAGCTCACCTGTGCCCACCATTGCAGCGTGAGCATTGACCACCATTGCAGCCTCAGCTCCCCTGTGCCCACCATTGCAGCGTGACCAGTGACCACCATTGCAGCGTGACCCATGCCCACCATTGCAGCCTCAGCTCACCTGTGCCCACCATTGCAGCCTTACCTGTGCCCACCATTGCAGCCTCAGCTTAACTGTGCCCACCATTGCAGCCTCGGCTCACCTGTGCCCACCATTGCAGCCTCAGCTCAACTGTGCCCACCATTGCAGCCTCAGCTCACCTGTGCCCACTATTGCAGCCTCAGCTCACCTGTGCCCACTATTGCAGCCTCAGCTCACCTGTGGCCACCATTGCAGCCTCAGCTCACCTATGCCCACCATTGCAGCCTCACCTGTGCCCACCATTGCAGCCTCAGCTCACCTGTGCCCACTATTGCAGCCTCAGCTCACCTGTGCCCACCATTGCAGCCTCACTTGTGCCCACCATTGCAGCCTCAGCTCACCTGTGCCCACTATTGCAGCCTCAGCTCACCTGTGCCCACCATTGCAGCCTCACCTGTGCCCATCATTGCAGCCTCAGCTCACCTGTGCCCACTATTGCAGCCTCAGCTCACCTGTGCCCACTATTGCAACCTCACCTGTGCCCACAATTGCAGCCTCAGCTCACCTGTGCCCACCATTGCAGCCTCAGCTCACCTGTGCCCACCATTGCAGCCTCACCTGTGCTCACTATTGCAGCCTCAGCTCACCTGTGCAGAGGATGATCACAGGGGGAAGAGAGACTGCAGGAAGAGGAGAGCTGCCAGAGTACCGAGCGGGGATAGCCCGTTGTTACAGCTTACATTACAATTGCCTCTGCTCATCATTACACACAGCCCTGCCTGCTGACCCGGCGCCTGTGACAGACAGAACACATCCCAGCACTGGACCAGCATTCTGTCTGTCACAGGCGCGGGGTCAGCAGGAAGGGCTGTGTGTAATGACGAGAGGAGGCAATTGTAATGTAAGCTGTTACAGCGGGCTATCCCCACTCTGTGATCCCGCGTCTCTCCTCTTCCCCTGGGGCGATCGCTGGGAGAACGGCTCCTAATCAACACCGCATCCCGGCGGTACTCGCCCCCCTACTCCCAGGCAGCCCAGCTCCTCACCAGAAACTATTTTCCACTCACAAAATGACAGTAGGGGAGTGGAAAGTTTGGGGGCTGCCTTACTATATACAGTAACTGACTGCTAGTGGTAAGAAAGTATTTATATATTTACGTCTATTTCATTGTTTTCAAGATCTGTAGCAATATTCTCGTTCCAAATATGGACTTTACAGTACTTATTACTGAGCTGCTCTTTTGTGATACTGTATGAGGGAAATAAATTGCACTATGTAAGGACAAATGTTCTGCTTTTTGAGTTGTTGCCACATGAATATTTCATGTTTTTGTTTGTCTGTGTATGTAAAATCACCAAATCTTTGTTAAAAAAATAAATAAAAAAAAATAAAACTATGTGGATACTTTAATATACAAAATGCTAGGTGCTCAAATAATATTGTCTACTTCATTGATCTTATGGTGTTTATCAATAAATTAAGTAAACGGATCCATGTGCAAATTTATATACAACATAAAGTTCTTGGTGCTCCAAACTGTGCCAGCTGTAGTGTAGCCACACCTTCTTCCACCTCTTACACACGTGATGGTGAGGGCGCCCCCTTAGTAGTGCTTCCCCACTCACCAGAGCAAAAGGACTCCCAGCTTTTCATCTACCAGAGTCACCAACATCCTTCACACTCTCCTCACCTCCGATGGCAAAGGAACTGGATCCTCCTCGCTCACTCCTGCAAGTCTGCTGCGCTTTCTGTCATCTCCCTCCTAGACTCCTCCTCCGACCGCTGTTCCAGCAGGAGCTCCGCCTCTTCATACACACTTAGAGCTCCGCCTCTTCATACACACTCAGAGCTCCGCCTCTTCATACACACTCAGCGCTCCGCCTCTTCATACACACTCAGCGCTCCGCCTCTTCATACACACTCAGCGCTCCGCCTCTTCATACACACTCAGCGCTCCGCCTCTTCATACACACTCAGCGCTCCGCCTCTTCATACACACTCAGCGCTCCGCCTCTTCATACACACTCAGAGCTCCGCCTCTTCATACACACTCAGAGCTCCGCCTCTTCATACACACTCAGAGCTCCGCCTCTTCATACACACTCAGAGCTCCGCCTCTTCATACACACTCAGAGCTCCGCCTCTTCATACACACTCAGCGCTCCGCCTCTTCATACACACTCAGCGCTCCGCCTCTACATACACACTCAGAGCTCCTCCTCTTCATCCACACTCAGCGCTCCGCTTCTTCATACACACTCAGAGCTCCGCCTTTTCATACACACTCAGCTCCGCCTCTTCATACACACTCAAAAATACACAAAAACACAATAAATTATCTAATTTTTTAATAAAATATAAAAGCCGAGGTTGCGCCGAGTAAATAGATACCCAACATGTGACCTTATATTTGTGTGCGCCTGTGAAATGGTGACAGACTTCATTACTCTATATTTACTATAGACGATGCTTTAAAAGCCCCCTATAGGTCATCAGTTTAGTGTTACGGAGGAGGTCTGCTGATAGAATTATTGCTCTCATTTTGGGTTGAGCGGCGATATGTAACATGTGTATCGCAATCAACGTTTTCAAACATAGGCGCCCCAATGTGTGAGCTTATGTTTGTAAATGCGTATATGTGGGGGGTTTAAATTTAATTTTGTACAGTTAAAAAAATTTTTTTTCATTACATTTAAAAAAAACTTAAAATTTCATCACATAGAGCAGCCTTTTTCAACCAGAGTGCCTTGAGGTTTCTTCTGGGGTGCCTTGGCAAAATGCTGATCAAGTACCCCAAAAATGTATACAAGCCGGAGGGAGGATAAAACTTTTAGTTACACAAAGCCTCAGGTTTTCATTGTACACCATTACAACCTTCTAGCTGCCAACCTCCTAACGACCAATAAAATCATGAGCTGTTAAGGAGGATGTCAGTTGCCTGAAAATCATCCTTGTGTGACCCTCCCCCGCCTCTCTCTGTCAGCTTTGGGGTCTCATTCGCTGAGTGATGGAGAAAAACTGATGGAGAAGAGAAACATTGGAATACTAGTCAGTACCAGTTTGCAAAAGTGTCTTTGCTTTGGAAAAATAAATCACATATAACGTTGGGTGTCCTATGTGTGTGGATGTTGTTGCATTATGAAGAACTACAGTATTAGAATAGTTTTTACATTTTCGATTGAGACGCCTCAAGACTGTCCATAATTTTGGAGGGCACCTTGACTGAAAAAAGGTTGTGAAACACTGACATAGAGGATAAAAGCAAGTATTTTTTGGTGACAGGTTCTCTTTAATGAGATATCCAGGGTCTAAAAGACCCCCAATGTCTCCCCTGTGCTCCACTGAATGTAATACAACAAAGATCACACTGCATTATATTCTTTCCTGACTTTGATGGCCGAGGAAACGGTCAACGGGGACCCGGAAGTGACATCATACATGTCACGTCTGGGTCAGGAAGAAGTGGAGGAGAGTGGATGTGTGTCCTCTCTCCTCCCTCCCCTCTACCCAGTGGCGTAGCTAGCACATTTTTTTTGCACCCCCCCAATAAAAATGGTATGTAGCAATATAGCAGCGTTGCGCCAAAACTGTGGGTGTGGTCAGATTGAATCAACAGTGGGAGGGGCTTAAAAGGCCATATGCTATAAAAAAAATTCTATCGCATATCCTTTACCACACACAGCTAACCTTAAAGTGATATTAAAGTCTTCTTTTTTAAAAATAACAAACATGTCATACTTACCTGCTCTTTATAATGGTTTTGCACAGAGCAGCCCGGATCCTCCTCTTTTCGGGTCCCTCGCCCCTCCCTCTTGTTGGGTGCCCCCACCGCAAGCAGCTTGCTATGGGGGCACCCAAGCAGGCATGCTCCCGAGCCGTGGCTTTGTGTGTCCATTCACACATGGAGCCATGGCTCGGCCCGGCCAACTCCTTTTCCTGATTGGCTCACTGGCTGTGATTGACAGCAGCGGGAGCCAATCAGCAGTCCGACCACTTTGTATTTGGATAAATGCATCCTTTCCTGTCTGCGTGTCAAATTTTGACATTGGTCTATGTCCATGCAGCTGCTGCTCCCCAATTGACTTTGACTGGACTGCCTGCACAGGGATGAACAGAACACCATGCATTCCCACAAGGTACAGGCCCATCACACTGGGCATGAACAGATATGCTCCATATGAATGAGGTCTAATTGTGTATAACTAAATAGAACTTGCGCTAAATGGAATAGTAGATAATAAACCGCAGCAGCTATTACAAAAGGTGCTTGAACCTTAAAAAAGTGAATACATAAATTAACAGCGCTAGCAGAATATAAAACATCAACGTGATAATGTGCTTGTAAATTATTGACCGTGACAATATTGAGAAGTTCTATATATAATGAATAAAGTGCTACAGTACCTGACCGCAAGATTGTGTTTCCAGCGCGATACCATCGCGCTGGTTCTCGGCGACAGGGTACTGTGCATGTCGCGCTGGCTCACTCATCGGGAAAGGAAAACTTTGTTTTCCTTCCGTGATGAGTGACAGGCAGTGCTGACAGCTGTCTGGTATAAATCCTGAGGGGGAACGCCGTGCCAAATTTTAAATGAAAAAACCGGCATGGGTTCCCCCCCCAGGAGCATACCAGGCCCTTAGGTCTGGTATGGATTGTAAGGGGAACCCCCTACGCCAAAAAATCGGCATGGGGGTCTCCCAAAATCCATACCAGACCCTTATCCAAGCACGCAGCCCGGCCGGCCAGGAAAGGGGGTGGGGACAAGCGAGCGCCCCCCCCCCCTCCTGAGCGGTACCAGGCCGCATGCCCTGAACATGGGGGGGTGGGTGCCTTGGGGGGAGGGGGGCGCCCTGCGGGGCCCCCCACCCCAAAGCACTTTGTCCCCATGTTGATGAGGACAAGGGCCTCTTCCCGACAACCATGGCCGTTGGTTGTTGGGGGGGCTTATCGGAATCCGGGAGCCCCCTTTAATAAGGGGGCCCCCCAGATCCTGGCCCCCCACCCTGTGTGAATGAGTATGGGGTACATGGTACCCCTACCCATTCACCTAGGGAAAAGTGTCAATAAAAAAAAACAAAAAAACACAGCACACAGGTTTTAAGAGTAATTTATTAGGCAGCTCCGGGGTCTTCTTCCGACTTCTTCCGGTGTTCCGCCTCTTCTCCCGGGCCCCGCCGCTATCTTCTTCCAGCTCTATTGAGCGAGGGGCCCGGTCTGCTGCCGCTGTCTTGTCGCCGCCGCCGCTGTCTCGCCTCTTCTTCTCTTCTTCCGATGTTGACACAACGCTCTCTCCGGCTGGAATGCTTTGTGCGAGCTGCGGAGCCATTTATATAGGTGGTGACCCCGCCCCCTTGTGACGTCATGTTCCCAGCATGCGCAGGGACTCTGGCGTCACGCCCCCTTATGACGCCAGACACAATATCGCGGTCACCTACTGTAAGTGCTCCAAATGCAAATTCTAGTGCTTCGTGGTTCAGGATAGGATTTTTCAAGTGCCACACTCCTCTCTTGTGACCCCACTCACCAGAGTTAATGGACCCTCATCTTTGCAGTCTAGGGGTCAAAAGGGCTGTGATCTAAAAGATCTGATGTGTAAAAACTGGACTCTCATGCCGCGTACACATGAGCGGACTTTATGGCAGACCTTGCCCGGCGGACGGGATTTTGTCGGACAATTCGATGTGTGTGGGCTACAGCGGACTTTGTTTGCTCAAAAGTTGGACGGACTTAGATTTGAAACGCGTTTTAAATCTATCCATCGAACTCGAGTCCGGTCGAAAAGTCCACTCGTCTGTATGCTAGTTTCACGGACAAAAAGCCACACTAGGGCAGCTATTGGCTACTGGCTATGAACTTCCTTGTTTTAGTCCGGTCGTACGTCATCACGTACGAATTTGACGGACTTTGGTGGATTGTGTGTAGGCAAGTCCGTGCATTCGGAAAGTCCGTCATAAAGTCCGTCGAAAAGTCCGCCGGGCAAAGTCTGCCGTAAAGTCCGCTCATGTGTACGCGGCATCAGAGAAGCTTCCATACAGATATTTTTGTGAATGGTGTCAGAAACCATGAATCAGATGGAGACAGAAGTACAGTTAAATCACACTTGTTTAATAATAATAAAAATAGATAAAACAGAGTAAACATAATCAAAACATAGCCAGAGTTCAGGAACCAGAACGGATAGACAAGCCAAAACGTCAGGGAGCCAGAGATGAGCATAGTAGAACAGCAAGCAGGATCTGGAGCCAGAAGAAATGTCAGCCAACCAAGTCTTTAACAGGAACACAGGAGAGCGTCTCTAGAGATGTGACCAAGGCGAAGGCAGAGATCATCTGGACTGGACAGCTTAAGTGGGTAGGACTGACGGGCAGGATATCAACAGGTGAGTCACTGTGGAGAGATAGGAGCTGGCAATTAGCCGACAGCTGAGCGGCCAGCTTTGAGAAGGAAGGGCTGAGCACAGCCCTGACAGTACCCAATCCTCAATGACCCCTCCCCCTCAGAGGACCACCAGGCTAGAGGGGAAAACGTCTATGGAAATCACGGAGGAGGACAGAGGTATGTACGTCTGAGGATGAGACCCAAGAGCGTTCCTCTGGACCATACCCTTTCCAATGTACCAGGCACCATCCCATCCTGTCTGTTGGCAGTAGATGCCAAAAAGGCATTTGACCGGGTAGGATGGTGTTTTCTTGAAGAGACACTTAAACAATGGGGAATAGGGCCTATGCTTCTAGAGAAGATAATGGCCTTATATCATAATCCAACAGCTAGAATTTGCGCAAACAGATCTGTATCTGATCCAGTAATAACATCAAAGGGAACACGACAGGGTTGCCCACTGTCCCCGCTCTTGTATGTATTAGTAATGGAACACCTGACCACTGCTATCCGTAAAAATGTAGCCATACAAGGGATAAAAGTAGGGGATCGAGAATATAAGATGTCTGTATATGCAGACGACTTATTGCTATACTTAACTAACCCAATGGTTACATCCAGGAGTTTAACCGTTTTGGAATATTGAGTAATTTAAAAGTCAATTATGATAAAACAGAGGCCCTCAATAGCATTGGAGCTTCTGAAAAAAGACTTCTCCTTTAAATGGTGAACAGCAGCGATTAAATATCTGGCACCATACATTCCCAGAGATTTGAACAAACTTCAAGAACTCAATTATCTTTTGATAATTCAAAATATAATAAAGACGTTGCAACGATATGACAGAACGGTGTTCTCCTGGATGGGTAGGATTAATATTATAAAAATGGACATATTACCAAAGTTCCTATATACATTTCAGACTATCCCAATATTTTTTCCAACAAAATTACTAGATCAATTGCGGAGGGCTACAGGGAGTTTTATCTGGGCACATAAATCAGCTCAAATTAGAAGGGACATATTAATCAGGGCAAAAAAAGATGGAGGGCTAGCCCTCCCAGACTTTTCAATGTATCTCCGCTCAGTATATATCTCTAGAATAGTAGACTGGTTCCATAATGCAGATAATGAACAATGGGTGAAGCTGGAAGAAGATGCTACGGCTATAAAACTGAAGTCCCTATTATGGATAAAAAGAGAAAATCAGTCCCCAAAGAGAGATATGTCATTTCTGGTATATTCAACATTGAGAGTCTGGAATATGCTATTAAACGGAGGGAATTGGTCTACTCAGATCGGTCCGATGACTCCACGGTTTGATAACCCGGATTTTCCACCAGCAATGAAAGCTTTAACCTTCTTAAGTTGGCATAGAGATGAGGATGTGAGTGGCTCAGATTCTGGTGGGGAATAGGCTTCCCTCAGTGGAGACATTGGGTCTAGATAATGAGACTAAATGGATGCAGTACCAACAACTTCAAACTTACATTACGTCGGTGACAAATAAATCTTTACTAGACAGACCATTAACAGAATTTGAAAAAATATTACTACAGGAACCATAAAACTATATTACATACTACAAGGCACCCATAAAATCTCACTAAATCATCCTCCTGTCTATACACATTACTACAAGAACATAAAGCAGCTCATGCCTTAACTACAGTATATAAATGCTTGAATGCATATACTAAGAAAAAAGAACTAATACAGGTGATACTCGAAAAATTTGAATATTGTGCAAAAGTTAATTTATTTCACTAATGCAACTTAAAAGGTTAAACTAATACATGAGATAGATTCATTACATGCAAAGCAAGATAGTTCAAGCCGTGATTTGTCATAATTGTGATGATTATGGCTTACAGCTCATGAAAACACCAAATCCGCAATCTCAGAAAATTAGAATATTACATTCAATCAATAAAACAGGGATTGTACATAGAACAATATCGGACCTCTGAAAAGTATAAGCATGCATATATACTCAGTACTTGGTTTGGGCCCCTTTTGCAGCAATTGCTGTCTCAATGCGGCGTGGCATGGAAGCTATCAGCCTGTGGCACTGCTGAGGTGTTATGGAAGACCAGGATGCTTCAATAGTGGCCTTCAGCTCTTCTGCATTGTTCAGTCTCATGTCTCTCATCTTTCTCTTGGCAATGCACCATAGATTCTCTATGGGGTTCAGGTCAGGCGAGTTTGCTGGCCAATCAAGCACAGTAATGCCACGGTCATTGAACCAGGTTTTGGTGCATTTGGCAGTGTGGGCAGGTGCCAAGTCCTGCTGGAAAATTAAAGTCAGCATCGCCATAGAGCTTGTCTGCGGAAGGAAGCATGAAGTGCTCCAAAATCTCCTGGTAGACGGCTGCGTTGACCCTGGACTTAACGAAGCACAGTGGACCAACACCAGCAGATGACAGGGCTCCCCAAAGCAACACAGATTGTGGAAATTTCATACTGGACTTCAAGCATCTTGCAGTGTGTGCCTCTCCATTCTTCCTCTATACTCTGGGTCCTTGGTTTCCAAATGAGATGCAAAATTTGCTCTAATCAGAAAAGAGGACTTTGGACCACTGAGCAACAGACCAGGTCTGTTTTTCTTTAGCCCAGGTAAGACGCTTCTGACGTTGTTTGTTGTTCAGGAGTGGCTTGACAAGAGGGATACGACATTTGAAGCCCATGTCCAGGATCCGTCTGTGTGTGGTGGCTCTTGATGCACTGATTCCAGTCTCAGTCCACTCCTTGTGAAAGTCCCCAACACTTTTCAATGGCCTTTTCCTGACAATCCTCTCCAGGCTGCGGTCATCCCTGCTGCTTGTGCACCTTTTTCTGCCACACTTTTCCCTTCCACATAACTTTCTCTTAATGTGTTGGATACAGCACTTTGGGAACATCCAACTTCTTTTGCAATTACTTTTTGAGGCTTTCCCTCATTTTTATTTATCATTATACAGGTTTTATACAGCGCCAACAGTTTGCGCAGCACTTTACATCAGGAGGGCAGACATTATAGTAACATTACAATTTGGTACAGGAGGAATCAGAGGGCCCTGCTCGTTAGAGCTTACAATCTACAAAGGAAGGGTCAATTGATACAAAAGGTAATAGCTGTGGGGGGATGAGCTGATGGAGGAAGTAAAACAGTGTTAGTTAGAAGCAGGATAGGCTTCTTTAAAGAGAAGGGGTTTCAGGGATCGCCTAAAGATGGATAGATAGGGGACAGTCGGACAGATTGGGGTAGGGAGTTCCAAAGGATGGGAGAAGCTCTGGAGAAATCCTGGAGGCGAGCATGGGAGGAGGTGACAAGGGAGCTAGAGAGCAGAAGGTCTTGGAATGAGCAGCTTGGTTGGTATTTTGGGACTAGGTTAGTGATGTAGCTGGGGGCAGAGTTATGGATGGCTTTGTAAATTATTGTTAGAACTTTGAATTATATTTGTTGGGTGAGTTTAGAACCTTATGGAGGATGTCAATGATGGTTTTCTGCACAACTGTCAGGTCAGCAGTCTTTCCCATGATTGTGATTTCTACTGAACCAGACTGAGAGACCATTTAAAGGCTCAGGAACCCTTTGCAGGTGTTATGGCTGATTAGAGTGGGACACTTTGAGCCTAGAATATTTCACCTTTTCACAATATTCTAATTTTCTGAGATTGTGGATTTGGGTTTTTCATGAGCTGTAAGCCATAATCATCACAATTATGACAAATCACGGCTTGAACTATCTTGCTTTGCCTATCTCATGAGACATGAGTCTATCTCATGTATTAGTTTCACCTTTTAAGTTGCATTAGTAAAATATATAAACTTTTGTACGATATTCTAATTTTTCGAGTGTCACCTGTATACTTAATAAATGGGAAGAAGAACTGGGGATAACTATACCCAGAAAAAAAATGGGGAAAAAACATTTTTATTAATACTTAAGCCATCTTTATTAAGTAGACATCAGGAAAGAAATGATAAAATTCTCGCAAGATGGTATAGATGTCCAGTAGATTTGCATAGGATAAACAATGAAAATACAGAGGTATGTTGGAGATGTCAAAATGCAACAGGCACAATGTCTCACATTTGGTAATTCTGTTCGGGGGTTCAGAGATTTTGGTTAAAAATGTATGGCATATACCAATTCATTACGGGACAAAAAAATACAACCCGACATATTAGTATCAGCGTTATCAATGCTTCCCGGACCTATGAAAGATATTAAAGAGATATCTCCTAAGACATATGCTGACAGCAGCTCGAACCGTCATAGCTAGGAACTGGAGAAAGACAGCAGCTCCCTTAATAGGGGAGTGGGTGTGTGAGATGAGCGAGATGCAGTCAGTTGAGACGATGATAGGAACGGAAGAGGGACCAAATTCAGGAAACATGGCGAAAATGGGAGGAGTTTAGAACCTCAGCAAATGTATAAAATTATATGTAGAGTAATATGGCAGAGCCAATTAAAAGGAAAAAGGAGATAGAAAGAAGCAAGGGAAGGGGGAGAGAAGGGAAGGGAAAAAAAGAAAGAGAGGGGGGAAGGAGGGAAAATTTGTTTTTTTGGTGTGTGTTTTTTTGTGAGTATGTAACATGTGGATGAATGGTGTGTTAATGTGGTATAATATAATCAGTAACAGAACTTTTTGAGATATAAATTGGACAATGTATACATTGTTTGTAAAAGGATATATCTAAATTATCACATTACGTGTAATTGTTGTGTAAATTCGAAAAAAAAAAAAGGTGTAAAATAAAGATTATATAAAAAAAAAAAAAAAAAACTCCAGGGTGCTACAGTAATTAAACTTACCTTCTAGTAGTGCTTGAAGAGATGAGGCCTGATTCTGTTAACACTGCGGTTATGTGTGCAATGAGGTGCCGGTGATCTACTGACACTGCACTTGTTGGGGGCAGAAGGGCTGATCCTGCTAATGCTGCATTATTAGGGACACTATGCTAAGGGGGGACACTAATATAATTCTGTTCATGATCAGGATATTGATCCATACAGACACTATACTAAGGGGGGTCACTAATATAGTTCTGTTCATGATCAAGATATTGATCCATACAGACACTGTACTAGTAATGTTGTTGATCAGGATCCTATAGCGTGAATGCGATAGTGTGCAGGCAATCTAATGCTAGCTGACCCTGGTGCTATCTGATGTAACATGTGACCCTAATACAGCGATTGGTGAAAAATACTGTACACTGACGGTGTACTAATAGCACTGGTTGGGTGACAGGGGCGATCAATGGGTGAATGAGGGCAATCAATGGGGGTAAATGTGCCAATCTAAGGTGTGTGCGTGTAAAGTGTGGTGATTTTACACACAGTGTGGTGCTCTCTTCTCTTCCTGAAAAGGACTCGGGAAGAGAAGAAATTGCAAGATAGCCCCCCGTGTTTACAAAATAAAACACAGGAGTGATTTGTCATTGGCTGCAGGTGATCAGCAGGGTACGGGGCAAAATCTTTGGCTGGAACCTGCTGACAAACTTGTCCTGCAGCCAATGACAATGGAGGTTTCTGGGTGTGCGTGTGCATGGGTGCGGACCTAGAAGAAAGCCATGACATAAAAGTACATTACCAGACCTGTATGAGCCGCCCATCCATTGTATTTTTACAACACTTCATCCATGTCTTTGGTGGTCTCTGATCTCCTTATGAACTGTTTCTTACATGATGAAGATCAGCCATGGAGTATATCTGAGGTGTATATCAGGGTGTGCTTCTTCCCCACATGAGAGCTGTGATGTCCAGCAACATTCATATAGAAGACATTTCCCGCACTCAAGTCACTAATATACCTCGAGGGTTGTGTGGGATCCCTGATGTACAGGAAGACAGGACTTCAGTGAGGAACAATTCCCTCACTCAGGACAAGAAAGTGGCTTCTCCCCCGTGTGAGATCTCTGATGTGTGGAAAGATGGGATTTCCGTGAAAAACATTTCCTACACTCAGGGCAGGAATACGGCTTCTCCCCAGTGTGAGATCTCTGATGTTTTGAAAGACCGGACTTGTCTGAAAAACATTTCCCACACTCAGAACAGGAAAATGGCTTCTCCCCCGTGTGACATCTCTGATGTGTGTAAAGAAGAGACTTCACTGAAAAACATTTCCCGCACTCAGGGCAGGAATATGGCTTCTCCCCCGTGTGAGATTTCTGATGTGTGTAAAGATGGGATTTCTGTGAAAAACATTTCCCGCACTCAGGACAGGAATATGGCTTCTCCCCCGTGTGAGATCTCTGATGTGTGGAAAGATTCACCTTCTGTGAAAAACATTTCCCACACTCAGGACAGGAATACGGCATCTCCCCCGTGTGAGATCTCTGATGTTTGGAAAGACTGGACTTGTCTGAAAAACCTTTCCCGCACTCAGGGCAGGAAAACGGCTTTTCCCCCGTGTGACATCTCTGATGTGTGTAAAGAAGGGACTTCACTGAAAAACATTTCCCGCACTCAGGACAGGAATACGGCTTCTCCCCCGTGTGAGATTTCTGATGTGTGTAAAGATGGGATTTCTGTGAAAAACATTTCCCGCACTCAGGACATGAATACGGCCTCTCCCCCGTGTGAGATCTCTGATGTGTGGAAAGATTCACCTTCTGTGAAAAACATTTCCCACACTCAGGACAGGAATACGGCATCTCCCCCGTGTGACATCTCTGATGTTTGTAAAGACTGGACTTGTCTGAAAAACATTTCCCGCACTCAGGGCAGGAAAACGGCTTCTCCCCTGTGTGACATCTCTGATGTGTGTAAAGATGGGTCTTCTCTGAAAAACATTTCCCGCACTCAGGGCAGGAAAATGGCTTTTCCCCCGTGTGACATCTCTGATGTGTGTAAAGAAGGGACTTCACTGAAAAACATTTCCCGCACTCAGGACAGGAATGTGGCTTCTCTCTCATGTGAGATCCTATATGCCTATTAAGAAGGGATTTAGAATGGAAACACTTCCCGCACTCAGTACAGGAAAAGCTCTTATCTGTTGGAAGGACAGCACCGTCCCTCACAGTCTGAGGTTCCTCAGGATAAGAGGAATACGATGGTCCATCTACACTGTGTGGTGCCGGATGGACATTTGAGGTAGTCGGGTTTTCTCCTGGACTATACTGTGTGATGTCCTCAACTTCTACTTTACAGTCTGGAGACAAAGTGAGACAATCCTCTGAGGTTTTCCTCATCTCCCGTCCATCTACTAAAATAGAAATAAAAAGATGATTACTAGACATGAGCAGATTGGTTCCCCTAAACCAGGACTCCGCCCACATCAGACAGCTTTGTCTCTGAGGATCTTACAATTCCCCCCTCAAGACTAGTAAACGGGTCCTCTGATCTCCTACCAGTTCATTTCTTTATTCATGGACCTTAGTCAGAGAGTGAGGAAACAACCAGAACTGTCTTTTATAGGAGTGACAGTGATGAGGGGATTATAGGACGTGTGTCCCCTCCCCCTCTATCACTCATTGTCATCTTCCCAACAGAAGAAGTCCTGCACTTCCTTATTTAGTCCATGATTTAGTCATGAATAACAGCGGGGCTGAGCCCCACCAGAGGTCAAAGAGTGAGGATGGGGGGAGAATAACCAAGATGAAGACTGGACTGATCCTGAAGACCACCATCATTGGGCTATTGACTCCTCCCTCATTATCACTTTCTGTTTAAGGGTCCAAAGTGTGAGGATGTTATCCCATTATTATTACCATGTAAAGCCTCGTACACACAATCCGATTGTTGGCAGGGGATTGTCTGTTGACAGACTGTTGTCCTAAAATCTTACCATTAGTACGCTCCATTTGACAATTGTTGTCCTACTTTTGGCCAACAAATGTTGGGTGACATGCTAGCAAGTTTTTCGGCAGACAATGGTCTGTTGTCTGATTTTCGTAAGATCAGTACACAAGTCCATCACACAACAGTCAAAAGTACAAAACACGCATGCTCGGAATCAATGCTCACCAAACACGAAATTAGCAGAAGGGACCCAAAGGTGCCGCTCAAAAGCTGTAATTCCTCGCAGTACATCACTCAGTCATGTTTGTGGCACAAAAACTGTGTAATGTTAGTATGCAAGATAAGATCCAGGCACACACCCTTAAGACAAAAAGCAGACGCTTGGTTGGCCAACAATCGGATCGTGTGTAGGAGGCTTTAAAGTCTGTGCTCCAAATCATCAAATCATCCGATATAAAATGTCCAGCTGGTAGAAAATGGGTGCAAAAGAAGTCAGGATCATGTAATGTACAACTTATTGTATAAGATACAACAGATAGAACTATATAGTATCAGAATGATGTAATGTACAACAGAGAGTATATAGTGCAGGGGTCAGTAGTATGTAATGTACCATAGAGTATATAGTACAGGGGATAGGAGTATTTAATGTACAATATAAATTATACAGTGTACGAGTCAGGACTCATAATATTGGTATTCAGTGGAAGCCTAAATGTTTACATGAGACAAGTTGAAGAGGTCCCACACTGCTGCCTCCCATCTACTGAGATTGCACTGAGTGACAGTGGGTCTGAAACTATACAGACATATTCCTCTGCCTGGCACAACCATGAAACAATAGAACAAGTAATCCTAGGGGGATTGTTCTGTCAGAGATCATGCTAGACCTGGGCATGGGGCAGAAGACCCAAAGCACATGCCCAAGGTGCCTAGGTAGAGCAACATCTATGGTCAAAATCAACCTTTTGCTGCCAGCTGAACCCCAGAATTTCCATGAATGCAGTCTAGATCCATAAATTGTGTCTGCAGCACAGAGAAGGAAGATTATCACCCAGTCCTTGCCCTACTCTGGACCAATCAGTGAGCAGTATGGGTGGAGGAATGTATTTAGTGTTAATGACCCACCTGTGCTGATCTCTGTAGGAGTGTCCTCCTCTATAAATGTCCCCGTTATTCCATCCTCCTCCATAGACTGCTGATCATCCTTCACATACCTCTCTTCTTCTTCTGCTTTAACCTCAAATTCTATATCGATTGGATCTCCACTCTAAATCAAGAAAATAAAAGTGAATATCATACGTAAACAATAGCATTTTTTATTGTGACATCACATAAAAAATCCACACATTATCTCTAGGAGTCCATGTTTTAGATGCTCCATCCCACCAACCTTGTAACAGTGAGGGATGGTGTGATCTTCCTGTGTGGAATCCCGGGAATACAGAGGACGGGGACATCTCTCTGGTGGGTTTCTGTAGCTGGATGACTCCACCATGGTGTCCTGGTACAGATCTTTGTGTTCTTTTAGAGACTCTGACTCCTCCGTCACCCCATCCTCATCATCCTCCTCTTTTATCTCTTCTTTAACGTCAACTTTAGAATCTCTCAGGTTTCCACTCTGAATATATAATAAAAATGACATCGATGGTAACAATGCAGATAATGTACAGATCCTAATGATACTATCAGTGATTGTTCCTCATCTACCTGATGATGGTGAGGGATGGTGTGATCTTCCTGTGTGGAATCCCGGGAATACAGAGGACGGGGACATCTCTCTGGTGAGTTCCCATTACTGGATCCTTCTGTAGGAAACACACACACACTGACTGAATAATCGGATTTTTATAACAGCTTACCTGTAAAATAATTTTCTTGGAGTACATCACAGGACACAGAGGCTCATAGTAATTACTAAGTGGGTTTATATCTCACCTTCAGGTGCTGGACACGGGTGTAATCAATCAGACAGGAATTTTCCTCCCTATATAACCCCTCCTCTACAGGGAGTACCTCAGTTTTTGTAGCAAAGCAATAAGTATCCCACAAGAGGGGCGGGAGCTGTGTCCCGTGATGTACTCCAAGAAAAGGATTTTACAGGTAAGCAGTTATAAAAATCCTATTTTCTTTATCGTACATCATGGGACACAGAGGCTCATATTAATTACGAAGTGGAATGTCCTAAAGCAATGCCTGAGGGGAGGGAGACACAAATAAATGCAGATCGCCACCAGACGTGAGGACCTATACTGCTGCCTGCAGTACACTGCACCAAAAGCGGCATCCTCTTGCCGTCTTACATTCACCTAAAAGAAATTAGTGAACTTATGTATAGGCGACCAAGTAGTGGCCTTGTAAATCTGAGTCATAAAGGCTTGGTAACACACCGCCCATGAAGCGCTTACTGCCCTGGTAAAGTGCACTTTAAAGGAGAAAACATTTTCTTCAAATCGCAAGCCTGAATAATAAATTGACAAATCTGCATTAAAACAACAGTTGATTTAGACGCTATCTGCCCTATCCTGGGACCTCCAGATAGCGCCACAAACATTAGTTTTCCGTATCTGAGCAGTCGCTTCAGATAGGCCTTGACTGCTCTCACTACAACGAGAGTGCAACCATTTTAATAGCCGATTTGAACGCTGCCTGCCCTCTGGCAGCACAACAAATGTCAGATTCCTGTATCTTGAAACATTAAGATATACCTTTAACCGCTCTCACTATATTGAGAGAAATTAATAACTTTCCTTCCGCAGAACAAGGTTCTGGTACAAAGGAAGGTAAGAAATGTGTTGATTCAAATGACAGCTAGATCCTTTTAGGAAAAGGGAAAAAGGCTGGGCGAGGATTTAACATCATCCTATCCTTAAGAATAATTAAGTATGGCACTATACAAAAGAAAGCTGCCAACACTGAAACTCACTTGCGGAGGCTACCGCAACGGAGAACACCTATTCCCCCGTTAGGAGGATCAAAAGGTATATGATGCATCGGCCCAAGGAGCTGTCCTTGTATGCCAACAAAACTAGACTCAACCCTACGGCACAAGTGCGACCTAACTGGCAGATTTATATGCGTTGTCCCTTGTATAAAAGGCCCGGATGAAAGAATGCGAAGCAAGCAGCCTTTGAAAAACAATGACAAAGGCCGAGATCTGACCCTTGATGGTATTCAAGGCTAGCTTCATTTTTACCCCCAACTGTAGGAAGGCAAGAATTCTACCTATAACATACCTCTGAGGATGCCATCTTTTGGTTTCACACCAGGAAATATAGGCCCTCCAGACCCTATGGTCCTAGAGGCCCGCTTTCTTGCATTAATCAGGGCAGTTACCACTGAACCTGAAAGCCCCGATTCTTTACCATGTGGGCTTTAATAGACAGACCGTTAAATTTAGCGATTGGATGGAGTACCGGCCCTTTGCGAAAACAAGTCTAGACTAGATGGAAGAGTCCACGGTTTCCCTACTGCCAACCTTACAATCTCTGTATACCAGGTTCTTCTGGGCCATGCCGGGCTAGTAGTATTACCGGCTTCCCTTCCACTTTGATCCTGCGTAGAAGCTGCGGAAGCAGCTGAACTGGGGAGAATGTATAAAATCAGTGAAAAACTGATTCCACGGGGTCACTAACGCATCTGTCCCATATGCGAGTGGATCCCTAGCCCTTGACACAAAGCTGTCCAACTTCTTGTTGAACCTGGACGCCCAAAATTCTTATTTGGGCAGAAAAAAAGTTGGGGTGCAGAGGTCATTCTCTCGGGAACAATTGTTGATGACTCCAGAGAGCCGCCTGTCAATTCTACATTTCACGATATGAAGATTGTCGATAGGCAAAGTACAAGCTCCTCTGCCCAAACCAGTACATGGCCTTCCCTCTGGCTGCGTGGCTTCTAGTGCCTCCTTGGTAACTGAAATTAATTACTGATGTGGCATTGTCGGATTGTACTGAAGTAGGAATGGGGATCAGATTATATGGCCATGGTTATGTGTGTAGTAAGGCTGATTTAGAATTTCAGCTAAGAAGCCATTCCTATTTACTATGCTAAGAACATTTTGTGAGATCTGTAAAACCTGACAGGCTGTGGTTTAAGACACTGAATTCACCCATTTCCCCCCCTTAGCATAGCCATCTGTGCTCAGCACACTTTTCCGGTGTCCAGAGTGTGTCAAGCTGATTAACACGATAGAGAAGGAAACCGCAGAAGCAGGCTTGTAAAAAGAATTCGCTTTGCTAAACTGCTTTGCATCAATAAGAGTAGGTTGACTGTTTTAAAAGATTAGAATGTCTTGTAACGGAAATGTATAGTGTGTTCGCTTGTGACGTAATATGATGAAAAGATATATGTACACTGTATTCTCTGTATCGGGCACTCTTGGCGTGTAGACATGAGTCGGGTCATGAGTGTCCATTCTTGCTGGCCAAAAGAATGGAATAAAAATCTTGCATACCAGAGTTCATTGTCCAGCAGTCATATACTGATATTCTGCTACTTTATTTGGTGCATTTGGCCGTGAGGGGGGAATATCGGTGTGACCTGTTGAGGCAGGTGGCACTGTTTTCCACCAGACCTACAAGGAGTGGTCCGAGAGGCCAGCCCTGTGGGCTATATCGTAGTCTCAAAAGGCGCCTTCTAGAACTGTTATCTAGGAGACTGCGCGGTTTCCCATTTGGTGGCCTGCTGTGGACGACCTTGGTAGCGTCAAAAGGACCTGGGAATCTGAGAAGTAGATAGCTGGAGCTCCAACGGTACAAGGTGAGAGTCTTTTTACTTCTGTTTTTGGATAACAGTCAGACAGCCAGCCAGCCTCTCGACGGATCGAGAGAAGGGAAGCCTGATCACCTTCCGAGAGAGACGTCCGTTCAGATGATTGTGCATCTTTCGGACGAATCCTCAGTCAGTCAGTAATTTTTGGGTGGGAGTGTCTGGTATGATTGATGTGTGTATGAGACATCACTTTGTGGTGAAGTGACCGGGTCCTCTTTTAAGTGCGTTTTCTGGCCGGGAGACCGCGTCCAGGCCACTGACCGAGGGAAGCGTTGTCTATTGTTCCTACTTGTGTCCTTACTGAATTCTCATCATTTACCCTACCCTCTGTGTCTGTCTTGGTGTCTGTTAGGTTATAAGAATGGGTGGGAAACATAGTGTTGAATCTCCCCTACAAACCATGATCTCCAACTTTAAGAAGGGATTTTCTAAGAACTGTAATTTAAAACTTAGCCCTGAGAAATTGATAACATTGTGTGAGAAAGATTGGCCCTGCTATGGAGCGCGGTGGCCCCCACAGGGAACCCTTGACTTAGAGACCATTGACTGATTATTTGAGAATATTATGTCAGACTTACAGAAACATGACCAAGACGCACCTTCCAGGAGGACTGTTCGTTCGGGTGATTGTGCATCCCTCGAATAAATCCTCAGCCAGTCAGGAGGAATATCCGTCCAGATGATTGTGCATCTCTCGGATAAATCCTCAGCCAGCCAGTCAGGAGGAATATCCGTCCAGATGATTGTGCATCTCTCGGATAAATCCTCAGCCAGCCAGTCAGGAGGAATATCCGTCCAGATGATTGTGCATCTCTCGGATAAATCCTCAGCCAGCCAGTCAGGAGGAATATCCGTCCAGATGATTGTGCATCTCTCGGATAAATCCTCAGCCAGTCAGTCAGTCAGCTAGGAGAAAACGTCCGTCTGGATGATTGTGCATCCTTTGGACAAATGGGAGATAAAGACCTGCAGTGGATAGAAGCCACAAAAAGAGGAACAGTATAGAATTATAGTTATGACAAGAGTAGTACCACTGACAAAACAAACAAAACACATATATTCTCAACCCGAAGAGACAGATCAGCCTCCCCCGTATGTAGATGAAAGGACCTCAGAGACAGGTCAGAGCCATGCCCAAATGCCCTGTCCAGTAAACAAGGGGACTCAAGTTGTTGTCCACCTACATCAGATTCATCAAGTTTGTCAATGCCAAATCTCAGTAAATATACTCCTGACCGTAACACTCTGGGTATAGGCAGGACAGAAATAGGGAACTCAGTAGTAGTCAATGGGCTCCCCAATCAAGTTTCCACTTCCACTCCGAGAAATCCTGATGCAAATAGCCGGACCCTTGCCCCGTCTTTCAACATACCTCTGCAAATGCCCTTAAGAGAACAGGCGGTGGAGGAATATCGGACTCTAGTTTACACCCCTTTTTAACACAACAGATTTACTGAACTGGAAGATTCATAACCCTGCCTACTCTGAGAAGCCCCAAGCCATCACAGATTTGCTCTGGTCAATAACTCAGACCCATAACCCCACTTGGTCGGACTGTCAGCAACTTTTATTGACCCTTTTTAATACTGAGGAGAGACACAGAATTAACCAAACAGTGCAGAAGTATAAAGGCAAAAGACCCTTCCTATTAGAAAGACTTTGTAGTTTTGGGGGGGGGGGGGGCATCAAGTCCAACATCAGTTCCTGTAGATGCCGGATTCCCCTATTCCCTTGCTGGGCAGAGACTTACTTGCTAAACTCAGAGCGTACATATACTTCCAATCTGACTGACAGGCTATCCTAAAATTGCCCCATCCCTTTGAAGCCCGCATACTGCAAGACATCCCGGGACTATGGGCAGAAGACAACCTACCAGGATTAACCACACACGTTCCCCCAATCCTTATTGAATTATCAGGAGCCACTCCAGTCAGCCCGAAACAGTACCCAGTCCCTTTAAAAAAAAAAAAAAAAAAGGCCCTAGTAGGAATACAAAAGTACTTAAACAAATTCCTACACTATGGTATTCTAAAACCCTGTCAGTCTCCCTGGAATACACCTCTACTCCCAGTGCAGAAACCCGAAACAGCTCACTGTCATCCTGTTCAAGACCTCAGAGCGGTCAATCAGGCTGTAATGACCATGCACCCAGCGGTGACTAATGAACTGTTACAATTACTGTGGGAGGCAGGTTATAAGGTGTCCCGGAGAAAGGTGCAATTTTGACAAGAGACTGTAAAGTACCTGGGATTCAGAGTATCACAAGGACAGAGACAATTGGGAGAAGGCAGGAAAGAAGCGGTTTGTCAGATTCCCACCCTGACTACCAGACGGCAAGTACGTGAATTCCTGGGGGTGGCAGGATTCTGCTGAATCTGGATACCGGACTTTGCCATAAAAGCCAGACCCCTCTATGAATCCACAAAGGGGGGAGAAAAGGAACCCTTCCAATGGGGAGAACAGCAAAACAGAGCATTAAGACATTAAGGTCTCCCTAATGCAGGCTCCTGTGCTAGGCTGGCCAGGTAGCCAAAAAGTCTTCTATTTGTATGTCAGTGAAAAACAAGGAATAGTAGTAGGAGTCCTGACACAATACTCTGGGTCTTGACAGCGTCCTGTAGCATACCTTTCAAAACAACTGGACACTGTAGCTCAGGGATGGTCATCCTGCCTGCGGACCATCGCAGCAACAGCCCTCCTTGTGGCCGAAGCTGACAAGTTGTCATTAGGTCAGGAGACTTATGTCCGAGTCCCACACCAAGTACAGGCATTAATGGATTACAAGGGAAATCACTGGTTTACTAACAGTCGAATGGTTAAATATCAAGCTATGCTGTGTGAAAATCCTCGTATCCACTTAGAGACTGTAAACCCTTTAAACCCAGCCACTCTGCTCCCCACCTGACAAGAACCCCTAACTCATGACAGTCTCCAAGTAATGGATATGCAAGCCGACCAGACTTGAAAGACAGCCCCTTGGAAAATCCAAACGTTGAGTACTTTACTGACGGAAGCAGTTTTGTAAAAGATGTTTATCCCCAGATATAGGCCCAGACAATGGCCCTGACTTTGTCCACAAGTGTCTCCAGGAATTAGCAACAGCACTTAAGATTACTTGTAAACTACACACCGCATATAGGCCACAAAGTTCTGGAAAAGTTGAATGAATGAACCGCACGCTCAAGTCACAACTGGCCAAGCTCTGTCAGGAAACCCAAATGAAATGGACCTTGATGTTGCCCATTGCTTTACTGAGAATTCGGAGTACCCCAACAAAGAGGACAAATCTGTCCCCTTTTGAGGTACTGTATGGTAGGCCCCCACCCATCATTAGAGGGATAAGAGGAGACTTGCATCGGATAGGAGGGGTAGTTAACCGTGAACTGATACAGAAACTTGGGGAAAGTATGCAGGACATAGGGAAATGGGTTCAAGAGAAACTTCCCATAAGCTTGTCGGACCCAGTACACCCCTTCAAACCAGGAGACACAGTGTGGGTAAAGGAGTGGAACATAACCCCACTAGGGCCAAAATGGAGAGGTCCTTACACTGTTCTGCTATCTACCCCAACAGCCATTAAGGTAGCTGAGGTGACACCCTGGATACACCACTCCAGGGTAAAGCGAGCTGCTGACCTCACAGACTCCTGGCACAGTACAGTAGACCCCCAAGATCCTTTGAGACTGAGATTGACCAGAGAAATCAGAAGGAAGAACTCCAGCCCTGTGTTCAGCACACCCCTGGAAGCTGCTGAATTTACGCACGGCAGAAGATAGACAGACTGCAGCCCTGCGGCCAACACACCCCTGGAAGCTGCTGGCTCAACGCACGGCGGAAGATAAAGGATATCTACTAAGCTCTGCTCCAACCACAGCCCGGACGCTGGTTGGTCTACGCACAAGCTGAAGCTTGAGGATATTCATCGGTGTAATGTTTACTAAGATCGTTATAATGAGACTGTTGATAGTCATAATAGTGATACTGACCGGGTTAAAAGAGGGGGAGATTATCTCATGTGACCCTTGTATAAAGACTTCCAGAGTAGGATCCATAACTACCAAGATGTTACTGTGGCACTCCCATTATCAATGCAAGGGCACAGAGACTGGTACTTGCATACATAATGGGACTACCTATTCAATGTGCTCCTTTGAAAATCAGATAACCGGTTATGACCCCACTTATGCACCCTATAAAACCTGGCTAACTGTTCGGAGCTTTAGTTCCACCGGTAAGCTGATAAACCGTACACTGATCACTGACCCCAGCACTGCAGCAAGCCTAATCTTTGATGTGTGTGCTGCCATCAACCTCAACCACTTCCCAAGGGGAGGGTGTGGGGGATTGGAATGGGAGAGAGAGTATTTGAGAAATGATAGGTACATCTGTTCAGGGAAACTGGGACCTAGCTGTGCAGGTGAGGAATGGAATTACTGCCCCAACTGGAGGTGTGCTGCCTGGGGAACATGGGGAATGAAAAATCAGGATGCCATTCTACAATCTTTAGCTGGTTCATCCAGCTGCACAGTGGGAAGTTGCACCTCTGTGAATTTCACCATACATAACCCTGTCCAGTTTTTAGCACAATGGGGAAATAAGTTTGGAGTTCATATTTATGGTAAAGGATCAGACCCCGGTACAATTGTGTATGTCTCACTAGAAACTGAACTAACAAAGAGTGTTAATCATCAGCTATTTCATTCCTTATATGAAGAGCTAGCCACTGGTATGGAAGTGCCCCCTAGCACAAAGAACCTGTTCATTAAACTGGCAGAAAGTGTGGCTGACAATTTACAAGTCACAGATTGCTATGTGTGTGGAGGAACTAACATGGGAGACCAATGGCCTTGGGAAGCCAGGGAAAAAGATGATGATGTGCCATTCAGTGCCACCTCTGAGCAGCCTCCTGAACGAATAAGGTCAGAATGGCACCTGAAAACATCAATAATTGGGAAATATTGTATAGCCAGGTCGGGTCCCCAGTATAGAACACATGTAGGAGAAATGGCCTGTTTAAGACAACAGTTTTATAACAACACTTCTAAAAGTACATCCTGGTGGAGTGATACAAACGTACCCGTGCCTGACCCACACCCCTTTACCAATTTCACTCATCTAAAAGGGCTATGGGAAAATCTCACCAAAGAATCTAACTGGAAGGCCCCAGAAAACTTGTACTGGATTTGTGGGAATAAAGCCTATTCAGAGCTCCCCCAAGACTGGTAAGGAGCCTGTGTCTTAGGCACATTAAAACCCTAATTTTTCCTTCTTCCACTGGGAAATAGGGAAGAACTGGGAGTCCCTGTGTACATAGGTTCAAAGAGGAAGCGGAGATCATCTAGTCTGAAGATAGGAAACTGGAAAGATAATGAGCGGCCCCCAGAACGTATTGTCCAGTATTATGGTCCAGCTACATGGGCCGAAGATGGTAGTTACGGTTATAGAACACCAATTTATATGCTTAATCGAATTATAAGGTTACAGGCTGTACTAGAAATAATTACTAACGAAACTGCTGCTGCCTTAAATTTGCTTGCTAAACAAGGAACTAATTTACGTGCTCATGTGTATCAGAATAGACTTGCCTTAGACTATCTGTTAGCTACTGAGGGTGGTGTCTGTGGAAAATTTAATCTGAGTAATTGTTGCTTAGAAGTGGACAACACAGGAAAAGTAGTTGAGGAAATCACTGGTAGAATGAAAAAGTTAGCTCATGTGCCAGTCCAGACATGGGATGGTCTCAATGCTGGTAGTTGGTTCGGAGATTGGGGTTTTCCCAGTGTATATGGGGTAAAGGCTATATTGGGGATCGTTGTAGTAATACTCGTAGCATGTCTGCTGCTGCCCTGTCTGATTCCCCTTGGGACTAGAATGATCCAGAGTTTCATTGAGGCCACCGTAGAAAGAAAGGCTGCGACCCATATTATGGCTATGTGGAAATACCAGCCATTAACCCCCCAAGACTAAATAAAAAATCTCAGTCACATTGGGCTCTGATCCATTAGAAAGCAGAACTGTATGCTATTTAGTGATGCTTAATCTCGCTCATATTAATCGCTATGATTATGATCAAAGGGGGGAATGAAGTAGGAATGGGGATCAGATTATATGGCCATGGTTATGTGTGTAGTAAGGCTGATTTAGAATTTCAGCTAAGAAGCCATTCCTATTTACTATGCTAAGAACATTTTGTGAGATCTGTAAAACCTGACAGGCTGTGGTTTAAGACACTGAATTCACCCATTTCCCCCCCTTAGCATAGCCATCTGTGCTCAGCACACTTTTCCGGTGTCCAGAGTGTGTCAAGCTGATTAACACGATAGAGAAGGAAACCACAGAAGCAGGCTTGTAAAAGAATTCGCTTTGCTAAACTGCTTTGCATCAATAAGAGTAGGTTGACTGTTTTAAAAGATTAGAATGTCTTGTAATGGAAATGTATAGTGTGTTCGCTTGTGACGCAATATGATGAAAAGATATATGTACACTGTATTCTCTGTATCGGGCACTCTTGGCGTGTAGACATGAGTCGGGTCATGAGTGTCCATTCTTGCTGGCCAAAAGAATGGAATAAAAATCTTGCATACCAGAGTTCATTGTCCAGCAGTCATATACTGATATTCTGCTACTTTAGTACCTCGACAGAACAATTCTGTAATCTAAATGCCCAGGCCATTAAGCCAGACCTGCCATCGGAAGCTCTAGAATGTTGACAGTCAAGGCTCTGAGCTTGACCACTTCCCCTGGGCAGTGGTCTCTCCTTCAGGACTGGTCTCCATCCCTAGAGGCATGAAGGATCTTCCTTTCTGTCATCTTGCTGAGGTTCCAGCTTATCCCTGGGACCAGACCCTTTGGATAATGCCTAGGTTAGGATCTACTTGTTCCAGGCAGACAGAATAATGTTTATAGCAGCCTTGAATGAAACTGAGCATAGGGAACTACTTTGAATGAAGCCATCTTTCCTAGCACCTTAGCAAAGGTAAATGTAAGGAACTCTTCCTTGCCTTGACCCCTTTTTGGGCTGAGTCCCAAACACTCCAAGCTCCTTACCGACCGTAAGAAAGTACCTTTAGACTGGGATCCCAACCCAGGAGTTCCAGATACTTGACCACCTAGGTCTAGCCATGCTACTGACTGATCTTATCAGCAGCAGATTGCCTCGGTATGCCATTACTGCTATACTCTGGGCCTTTACTCCGGGCACGGTGGCTAACTTGAAGGGCCAGACCACCAACCGGAAGAGGTGCTGTTCCCCTGCGAAGCGCAGACAACCTCTGTAGCTCATGCAAATAAAGACATATGCAAACGGCTCATATGTGTATGAGGCTAGTATTAATCCCATATGCCTCTATGGAAGTGTGCGTTCATGGAAGCATAAATTCATACAAATATGTTTTAGGCAAGAGCAAGAAAAGTGTGTGCTGTATACACGCACACATATAACACGTGTGCTATGGAACAGGCATCTTGCAAGCAAGCGCTTTATGAACGTGTTATGCAACATTACACAACATGTATCAATGCAGACACTTATTCCTATGTGAACATAAGGAATCCTGTATATTTAAGGAAAACTTGAATTAACATGCCTTGTTATGCAACCATGCCAATCTAGGCGATCATGCAACTTTAGGCAATCATGCATTCTTATGTGATTCTGCATTTTTTATATGATCAAACACTTTATGCATTATAAGCACTACTGTGCGGACAAGTACCCTTGTGACCAAGGACTCTTTTGTGATCAAACACCCTTGTGCGATCAAGGATCTTTATGCAATCCAGCATTTTTATGCGATTTTAGGCATTTCTGTGCAAACAAGCACTTTAATGTGACCCAGCAACAGAAAACATGTATCTTCATTTGATCAACAAGAACATGTTCTGTTACTTGTTTTACCTACATGATGTACATTCCAAACTCATGTATTTTATGCAAACATGTGGACTAGTAAGTTATCCTCCGCCAACATGCGTTTCCGCAATCATGCGATTTAACTGTTTGTGCGTTAGCAACAATGCGCACCAGCAACTGTGCATCCCAGCAGTTGAGCATTTGGCTAGCTTGTAAGCAAGCCTCTGCATGAGGATCCTGTGGAGGTTTTCTAGCCTGATGATCAAGCATCTTTATGCGATCAAGCCTTTCTGTGTGACCATGCAACTAGGAGAAAAGAAAACAACAATGCATATCTATACAAACAAAAACATGCATCTTTATGTGACCATGCAGCCTTACACACGCTGGAAGCTGGGATGCGTGGCTGACATACTACAACTCTTCACCCATACAGGGGCTTTCTCTCATCTCGCCTCAGTCTTTTGCTCTGGTCTGCACGCCCCTGGGAGGGACAGGGGTTGGTGAGACTCTGATTCCTAGCTAAGGACAATACCAACCATTGTTAACTACCCCGCCCCTTTAAGAACCACCATTCCAGCAATAACGTCCAATGCCATCTTAATCTGAAAGTTTTCTTAAACAATTCAACGCAACATATCTGAAAACGAAGTGCTCTTTCTTTGCTACATCCCTGAAGAAGGATAAATATAATACTGACTCCGAAACACGTTGGGTGTGAACAAGAGCCCTCGTACAATTTACTGTTTTGCAACAATGTTGTTATGCATTATCTCTACACTATGTTCCGTTGAATATATGTTGTAATCTGTTTTTAATCTATGCTAGGTTTAAATAAAAAATCTTTTTACTATTTATACTCTGGTAGACGTACTCACTATCTATTATGTGTCAGCAAGTGCCGGTAAAGTCCATTTAGGGGAATTCTCTTTTCTGATATATATGCATTCATTGGATGTGGCACTGCTTTTCTTAGGCCTAGGGAAGCTAATCACCCTATTTAGAATGCATCTCTAAGCGATCCTGTCACCTTATGCGATCACGAGTTCTTATGTGATCAAAAAATTAAGCATGTTTTGAGTGTTATATATAATTTTTTTAACACAAACCTGTCCAAACATGCATTTTGTACACACCTTTATGCAACCTGTTTGTTTAAGCAGCACCCTTGCGTTTAAGCAGCAACTGTGCGATCCAGCCACTGTGTATTTCAGCATCTGTGCGTTTTAAGCAACTGTGCGACCTTAGTGACTGTGCAATTCAGCATCTGTGTATGTTAGTAACTGTGCGATTTCAGCAACTGTAAATATCAGCATCTTTGCGTACTAGCAACTGTGCGATTTTAGCAACTGTGCATATCAGCATCTGTGCGTATTATCAACTGTGTGATTTTAGCAACTTAGCATATCAGCATCTGTGTGTATTTAGCAACTGTGCAATTTTAGCAAGCAAGCACCTGCTCAACTGCAGTTGGTCCTATACTTATACCTGTAGGATACCAAGCACATTTGCACTATGCTTAAACCTTTCAAACATGTAATATAACAACATGCGATTTTAATCGCATAGGGGGCGTGACCGGAAGGGCGGGTGTCTGATGAGTGGCTGCATGGAGTGAGTGAGAGCAGGGACGCTGTGTGCTCCGTCCCACCCCCGTTCTCATCGCTCTCCCCGGCCACAGGAACGGCTCCTCGGACGGCCCTGACCCCTCAATGGAGGTCTGCTTCCATGAGCTCGGAGCCGTACTGACCCCTCTGCTTCTCAGCTAAGAGCTCTCCTGATCTTCTGATCTCCGGATGTTTGGTGAAGGCTGAGGAATCCTCGGGGAGGGATGTTATCCCCTGCACGCTGCAGCAGCTTTCACTTTCGCTTTCACTGCTGTACTCTCATGCCAGGCACGGAGTAGAAGTCGGCTGGAGCTGGTATAGTATAGCTTTTTATATGGTATATGGTAACCGGACTGTTGTAAAAAATATGTGAGAACCCCTGATTCAGAAGTAACCCCAGGTAGCCCCCTGGTAGATCCTGGTAAATTGGCATCTGCACAGTAATATAACTAGGTTTCAGCAGTCTGTCTCACCTACTGTTTGGTGGTACTAAACGTGTGAATAAGAGTGAACTAATATAAGAAGCAAAATATATTTCCTTTTTTGTTGTTGGCTTTGGGTGGGTTGTTGATACGCGTGGGGGAAGACAAGCAGCGGGGGGTCCCCTTGATACTAAGATTATATCAACCCCCCTATATTTAGGTGGGACCATTATAAATTATAAACTATAAGTTAGTTAAAAAGCCCTTGGCTCCTCAGTGACTACACGCATACCTGCGTACATACCTAACTAACCGTAGACTGCTGGTGACTGCCTTAGCGGCATTTAACCAGTTGCGCAAGACTGCGGTGAAGGAGGGAGGTTGCATTAAGTATTGCTGTAGCCGAGGCGCTCTTGGGAGAGGGGAGAGGGGAGCTAACCCACCCCGGCCACTTAAGGTATTGTAGTTTCCCCCTGTGTGAAATTCACCCCCCATGTCGGGGTGTGTGGGGGCGGAGAGAGCCCCCCCCTCCACACACCCGCCACACACTCCACTTTTAAGGCAACAAGGTGGTTATCCTGTTCAGCGGGTAGATAAAGGGTGGAGAGACGCTGCTAAATTCTTGCTGTCAAACTATTTGTATACCAATAGGAGTGAATGATGCAGAATCTACGCTCCTCTAAAGAGAAAAATCCGCAGCACGCTGCGGCAGCAGCAGCAGCAGCAAAACTGGAGCAATATGCTCATGCCCCCGCTCTGACCCCCCCAAAAAAGGGGACGCAGCAAAAGAGCCAACAGGGGGGGACATCGGACAGGAAAAGCCAGGGCCAGCCACATTCACAGTCCCTAGGGGGTGTGTTGGCAACCCAGTCTTCCAAAATAATATGTAATAAAGGGCCAGAGCTAAGTGATCATAACACGAATGTGAGCCCGGAGTCAATGAACGACCCGAATCTGCCCCTGAATAGAGAACCAACTTTAATGGATGTATTTATGGCTGTAGGGGTGTGTAATAGCTCGCTCAAAGATCTCTGTGAACAGATGAAAGGTCTCAAAGCAGATCTTTTAATGGTTAGACAAGAGCTACAGAAGACGGCAGAGAGAACAACCGTCCTGGAAGAAAGGGTTAGTGGGCTAGAAGACAATGTGCACCCAATAATCAAAGAATTAAAATGGCTGAGGGAACAGTTATCTAAACAGGCCTCTAAAATGGATGAGATGGAGAATAGGAGTAGAAGAGATAATGTAAGATTGATAGGTCTACCTGAAAGGAGTGAGGGCGCCAATCCAATAGCATTTCTAGAAAAGTGGTTAGGGGAGCTAATCGGGAAAGAACTGTTCTCGGCTTCGTTCTCCATCATAAGAGCTCACAGGATCCCTCTCAGGGCACCACAAGAGGGGGGCCACCCGAGACCCCTCCTCCTGAGATTTCTTAATTACCAGGATAAAGTGACTCTGCTGCGGAAGATTAGGGAAGCAGGGGAGGTCTTCTTTAATGGGGCAAAAATATCATTCTACTCTGACTTTTCTCCGGACTTGCAGAAGCGTAGAGCAGAGTTTACCCAGGTAAAACGCAACCTACAAAAATTTAAGCTGCCCTATGCTCTTCTTTACCCAGCGAGGTTGCGGATTGTGGCCCTGGGGGAGACTCTGTTTTTTAACGCCCCTGTTGAAGTTGAGAAGTGGCTGGAAGACAACAGAGGAAAAATTATGAACCCCACGTAGAGAGCGGGGGAGCATATAACAGACCGGGGTGATGATAGGATGATACGACAGGGCTCTGGGAGATATAGGGGCTGCAGTTTTATATTTGTTACTTTGATCTGTCTTATTTTTTTTTTTTTTTTTTTGGCTCCGGTGGGGGGTGCATCTCAAAGATTTTACCATTTCCCGGCACCCGTTAACGGTTTTTGTTACGAAGGACGGGACAGGATGGGTGCACACAGCTGCTTGGGGGTAGGGTGGTGTGGGGTGGTGAGCAGAAGAATTGGTGTAAAAGGGTGGTGTTAGTGTAAGAGGTAGCGGTCATGGTAAACCCCCAGGGGTTACACCTAGAGAGGTGGGTAGGGAAGGGGGGGGGGGGGTGGGAGGGTAGGGGAGATTAGGTGGGGTGGGAAGGGAAGGGGGGAGAATTTGGGAGGGAAGGGAAATAGGGTGGGAAAATCACTTGTTACAAACACCTACATCATCAGAAATCACACTGGAGACCTTTTGGCCTCCACTTACAGATTATCGTTACACATGCAGGCACTCTTTGTAGAATATTTTAATAAAGTATGGTAGTGTTGATTAAATTAAGCAGGCATTTTAGAATCCACAATATGCACACATTTGGAATTAATACAGCAGCTGCTGGGAGAGCTCCTCCTTTCTCTTCATCTTTTTCTTTTCCTTTTTTCTTTTTCTTTTTTTTTTGAGTAAAGAGGCGCATAAAATTCACTTTATAAAAACAATAATAGGGACATATAGGGCAATACTTGTTGTGACAAGGCAGGCTCTTTAGAATCTAGATGCCAGTTGGGACCTTGAAAATAGGATCCTGGAATGTTAGGGGCCTGGGTTCTTCCCTTAAAAGGCTGGCAGTGTTCTCCGTGCTGGAGAGTTCTGGGGTAGACCTGGTCTGTCTGCAGGAAACCCACCTAACTAGGGATACCAGCCAGCAGCTACAGACGAAAAAATTTCAATATCAACTATATGCATTTCACTCCTCTTTTAGTAGGGGGGGTGAGTATCTTTGTGAAAACTGGGGTAAAATTTTCCTGCAGACAGACTAGTATAGACGATCTGGGTAGATATATTTTTTTATACTGCTCTATTGACGGTGTCATGTTTGTGGTGGCAAATATATATATCCCCCCTCCCTTTAATTTGGACACACTGTTTAGATTACATAAATTTCTGTTGGATAAAAGGGAATGCCCGATAGTAGTCATCGGGGACTTTAACCACTTGACGACCGCCTCACGCCGATGTACGTCGGCAAAGTGGCACGGACAGGCAAAATCACGTACAGTGTACGTGATTTGCCTTCCGCGGGTGGGGGGTCCGATCGGACCCCCCCCCGGTGCCCGAGGCGGTCGTCTTTTGTCCAGCGGCGATCGGTGATGAGGGGGAGACCATCCGTTCGTGGCCCCCCCTCGCGATCGCCGCCGGCCAATGAGAATCTTCCTTTGCTGCTGTATGCTAAACAGCAGCAAAGGAAATGATGTCATCTCCCCTCGGGTCGGTATTTTCCGTTCCGGCCCGAGGAGAGAAGACATCAATGTGAGTGCACCAACACACACACACACACACACAGTAGAACATGCCAGGCACACAAAACACCCCGATCCCCCCCCCGATCGCCCCCCGATCCCCCCCCCAATCACCCCCCCCCCCCCCCCTGTCACAAACTGACACCAGCAGTTTTTTTTTTTTTTTTTTTTTTTTTTTCTGATTACTGCATAGTGTCAGTTTGTGACAGTTACAGTGTTGGGACAGATACTGTTAGCCCCCTGTAGGTCTAGGGTACCCCCCTAACCCCCCCTAATAAAGTTTTAACCCCTTGATCACCCCCCCTCACCAGTGTCACTAAGCGATCATTTTTCTGATCGCTGTATTAGTGTCGCTGGTGACGCTAGTTAGTGAGGTAAATATTTAGGTTCGCCGTCAGCGTTTTATAGCGTCAGGGACCCCCCTATACTATCTGATAAATGTTTTAACCCCTTGATTGCCCCCTAGTTAACCCTTTCACCACTGATCACCGTATAACCGTTACGGTTGACGCTGGTTAGTTTGTTTATTTTTTATAGTGTCAGGGCACCCGCCGTTTATTACCGAATAAAGGTTTAGCCCCCCCGATCGCCCGGCGGTGATATGCGTCGCCCCAGGCAGCGTCAGATTAGCGCCAGTACCGCTAACACCCACGCACGCAGCATGCGCCTCCCTTAGTGGTATAGTATCTGATCGGATCAATATCTGATCCGATCAGATACTATACTAGCGTCCCCAGCAGTTTAGGGTTCCCAAAAACGCAGTGTTAGCGGGATCAGCCCAGATACCTGCTAGCACCTGCATTTTGCGCCTCCGCCCAGCCCACCCAAGTGCAGTATCGATCGATCACTGTCACTTACAAAACACTAAACGCATAACTGCAGCGTTCGCAGAGTCAGGCCTGATCCCTGCGATCGCTAACAGTTTTTTTGGTAGCATTTTGGTGAACTGGCAAGCACCAGCCCCAGGCGTCAGGTTAGCGCCAGTACCGCTAACACCCACGCACGCAGCATACGCCTCCCTTAGTGGTATAGTATCTGAACGGATCAATATCTGATCCGATCAGATCTATACTAGCGTCCCCAGCAGTTTAGGGTTCCCAAAAACGCGGTGTTAGCGGGATCAGCCCAGATACCTGCTAGCACCTGCGTTTTGCGCCTCCGCCCGGCCCAGCCCACCCAAGTGCAGTATCGATCGATCACTGACACTTACAAAACACTAAACGCATAACTGCAGCGTTCACAGAGTCATGCCTGATCCCTGCGATCGCTAACAGTTTTTTTGGTAGTATTTTGGTGAACTGGCAAGCACCAGCCCCAGGCAGCGTCAGATTAGCGCCAGTACCGCTAACACCCACGCACGCACCGTACACCACCCTTAGTGGTATAGTATCTGATCGCATCAATATCTGATCCGATCAGATCTATACTAGCGTCACCAGCAGTTTAGGGTTCCCAAAAACGCAGTGTTAGCGGGATCAGCCCAGATACCTGCTAGCACCTGCGTTTTGCCCCTCCGCCCGGCCCAGCCCACCCAAGTGCAGTATCGATCGATCACTGTCACTTACAAAACACTAAAAGCATAACTGCAGCGTTCGCAGAGTCAGGCCTGATCCCTGCGATCGCTAACAGTTTTTTGGTAGCGTTTTGGTGAACTGGCAAGCGCCAGCGGCCTAGTACACCCCGGTCGTAGTCAAACCAGCACTGCAGTAACACGTGGTGACGTGGTGAGTCCCATAAGTGCAGTTCAAGCTGGCGAGATGGCAAGCACAAGTAGTGTCCCGCTGCCACCAGAAAGACAAACACAGGCCCGTCGTGCCCATAATGCCCTTCCTGCTGCATTCGCCAATCCTAATTGGGAACCCACCGCTTCTGCAGCGCCCGTACTTCCCCCATTCACATCCCCAACCAAATGCAGTCGGCTGCATGAGAGGCATTTTTATGTCCTCCCGAGTACCCCTACCCAGCGAACGCCCCCAAAAAAGATATTGTGTCTGCAGCAAGCGCGGATATAGGCGTGACACCCGCTATTATTGTCCCTCCTGTCCTGACAATCCTGGTCTTTGCATTGGTGAATGTTTTGAACGCTACCATTCACTAGTTGAGTATTAGCGTAGGGTACAGCATTGCACAGACTAGGCGCACTTTCACAGGGTCTCCCAAAATGCCATCGCATTTTGAGAGACCCGAACCTGGAACCGGTTACCGTTATAAAAGTTAGTTACAAAAAAAGTGTAAAAAAAAAAAAAAATATGAAATAAAAAAAAATAGTTGTTTTATTGTTCTCTCTCTCTCTATTCTCTCTCTCTATTGTTCTGCTCTTTTTTACTGTATTCTATTCTGCAATGTTTTATTGTTATTGTTATTGTTATTATGTTTTATCATGTTTGTTTTTCAGGTGTGTAATTATTTACACTTTACTGTGCTTTATTGTTAACCATTGTTAACCATTTTTTTGTCTTCAGGTACGCCATTCACGACTTTGAGTGGTTATACCAGAATGATGCCTGCAGGTTTAGGTATCATCTTGGTATCATTCTTTTCAGCCAGCGGTCGGCTTTCATGTAAAAGCAATCCTAGCGGCTAATTAGCCTCTAGACTGCTTTTACAAGCCGTGGGAGGGAATGCCCCCCCCCCCCCCCCCCACCGTCTTCCGTGTTTTTCTCTGGCTCTCCTGTCTCAACAGGGAACCTGAGAATGCAGCCGGTGATTCAGCCAGCTGACCATAGAGCTGATCAGAGACCAGAGTGGCTCCAAACATCTCTATGGCCTAAGAAACCGGAAGCTACGAGTATTTCATGACTTAGATTTCGCCGGATGTAAATAGCGCCATTGGGAAATTGGGGAAGCATTTTATCACACCGATCTTGGTGTGGTCAGATGCTTTGAGGGCAGAGGAGAGATCTAGGGTCTAATAGACCACAATTTTTTCAAAAAAGAGTACCTGTCACTACCTATTGCTATCATAGGGGATATTTACATTCCCCGAGATAACAATAAAAATGATTAAAAAAAAAAATATGAAAGGAACAGTTTAAAAGTAAGATTAAAAAAGCAAAAAAATAATAAAGAAAAAAAAAAAAAAAAAAACACCCCTGTCGCCCCCTGCTCTCGCGCTAAGGCGAACGCAAGCGGCGGTCTGTCGTCAAACGTAAACAGCAATTGCACCATGCATGTGAGGTATCACCGCGAAGGCCAGATCGAGTGCAGTAATTTTTCCAGTAGACCTCCTCTGTAAATCTAAAGTGGTAACCTGTAAAGGCTTTTGAAGGCTTTTAAACATGTATTTATTTTGTTGCCACTGCACGTTTGTGCGCAATTTTAAAGCATGTCATGTTTGGTATCCATGTACTCGGCCTAAGATCATCTTTTTTATTTCATCAAACATTTGGGCAATATAGCGTGTTTTAGTGCATTAAAATTAAAAAAAGTGTGTTTTTTCCCCAAAAAATGCGTTTGAAAAATCGCTGCGCAATTACTGTGTGAAAAAAAAAAATGAAACACCCACCATTTTAATCTGTAGGGCATTTGCTTTAAAAAAATATATAATGTTTGGGGGTTCAAAGTAATTTTTTTGCAAAAAAAAAAAACTTTTTCATGTAAACAATAAGTGTCAGAAAGGGCTTTGTCTTCAAGTGGTTAGAAGAGTGGGTGATGTGTGACATAAGCTTCTAAATGTTGTGCATAAAATGCCAGGACAGTTCAAAACCCCCCCAAATGACCCCATTTTGGAAAGTAGACACCCCAAGCTATTTGCTGAGAGGCATGTCGAGTCCATGGAATATTTTATATTGCGACACAAGTTGCGGGAAAGAGACAAATTTTTTTTTTTTTTTTTTTTTTTTGCACAAAGTTGTCACTAAATGATATATTGCTCAAACATGCCATGGAAATATGTGAAATTACACCCCAAAATACATTCTGCTGCTTCTCCTGAGTACGGGGATACCACATGCGTGAGACTTTTTGGGAGCCTAGCCGCGTACGGGACCCCGAAAACCAAGCACCGCCTTCAGGCTTTCTAAGGGCGTGAATTTTTGATTTCACTCTTCACTGCCTATCACAGTTTCGGAGGCCATGGAATGCCCAGGTGGCACAAAACCCCCCCAAATGACCCCATTTTGGAAAGTAGACACCCCAAGCTATTTGCTGAGAGGTATAGTGAGTATTTTGCAGACCTCACTTTTTGTCACAAAGTTTTGAAAATTGAAAAAAGAAAAAAAAAAATGTTTTTTCTTGTCTTTCTTCATTTTCAAAAACAAATGAGAGCTGCAAAATACTCACCATGCCTTTCAGCAAATAGCTTGGGGTGTCTACTTTCCAAAATGGGGTCATTTGGGGGGGTTTTGTGCCACCTGGGCATTCCATGGCCTCCGAAACTGTGATAGGCAGTAAAGAGTGAAATCAAAAATTTTCACCCTTAGAAATCCTGAAGGCGGTGATTGGTTTTCGGGGTCCAGTACGCGGCTAGGCTCCCAAAAAGTCCCACACATGTGGTATCCCCATACTCAGGAGAAGCAGCTAAATGTATTTTGGGGTGCAATTCCACATATGCCCATGGCCTGTGTGAGCAATATATCATTTAGTGACAACTTTATGAAAAAAAAAAAAAAAATAAAAGTGTCACTTTCCCGCAACTTGTGTCAAAATATAAAATATTCCATGGACTCAATATGCCTCTCAGCAAATAGCTTGGGGTGTCTACTTTCCAAAATGGGGTCATTTTGGGGGGTTTTGTGCCATCTTGGCATTCCATGGCCTCCGAAACTGTGATAGGCAGTGAAGAGTGAAAGCAAAAATTTACACCCTTAGAAATCCTGAAGGCGGTGATTGGTTTTCGGGGCCCCGTACGCGGCTAGGCTCCCAAAAAGTCCCACACATGTGGTATCCCCATACTCAGGAGAAGCAGCTAAATGTATTTTGGGGTGCAATTCCACATAGGCCCATGGCCTGTGTGAGCAATATATCATTTAGTGACCACTTTTTGTAAATATTTTTTTTTTTTTTTTTTTTTGTCATTTTTCAATCACTTGGGACAAAAAAAATAAATATTCAATGGGTTCAACATGCCTCTCAGCAATTTCCTTGGGGTGTCTACTTTCCAAAATGGGGTCATTTGGGGGGCTTTTGTACTGCCCTGCCATTTTAGCACCTCAAGAAATGACATAGGCAGTCATAAACTAAAAGCTGTGTAAATTCCAGAAAATGTACCCTAGTTTGTAGACGCTATAACTTTTGCGCAAACCAATAAATATACGCTTATTGACATTTTTTTTACCAAAGACATGTGGCCGAATACATTTTGGCCTAAATGTATGACTAAAATTTAGTTTATTGGATTTTTTTTAGAACAAAAAGTAGAAAATATCATTTTTTTTCAAAATTTTCGGTCTTTTTCCGTTTATAGCGCAAAAAATAAAAACCGCAGAGGTGATCAAATACCATCAAAAGAAAGCTCTATTTGTGGGAAGAAAAGGACGCAAATTTCGTTTGGGTACAGCATTGCATGACCGCGCAATTAGCAGTTAAAGCGACGCAGTGCCAAATTGGAAAAAGACCTCTGGTCCTTAGGCAGCATAAAGGTCCGGGGCTCAAGTGGTTAATGAGGTCCTAGATAGAAAATTGGATAGATTCCCGATACGACAATTCTCAGAGGAATCAGGGAAGACCCGTTTAAGCCTATTTCTGGAAGAAGTAGGGTTAGTAGATTTATGGAGGGTGCGAAATCCAGGCGCGCTGCAATACACCTGCTGTTCTATGTCACACTCCACACTCTCAAGGATAGACCTAGCCCTGGGAAATCCCAGGGCACTGCAGCTGCTAGAAAAAATTGCATATTGGCCAAGAGGTATCTCAGACCATTCTCTTATGGCGGTTACACTAAATGTAGGAGAGTCTAAGCCTAGGAAGAGTTGGAGTGTGAGCCCACACTGGTTTGAAGTAATTAAGAAATCGGATGGGATTCTCCCTGCTTTAAGGGAATTTGTGGAGTTTAATCAGGGCTCGGCGGCTCCCCCTGTGCTATGGGACACCCTCAAGGCATTTCTTAGAGGGGTTCTAATACAGCAGATGGCTAAATTTAATAAAGAGGTTAGGAGTGAGGAAGAGGGTACTCTGAGGGAAGCTCTCGAGGCCGAAAATAACTTCATCAGAAACCCAACCCCGGAGCTGGAAAGCACCTGGCAAGAGAAACAACAAAAGTATAAAATTAGTGGTCATGCAGAAGGCGGAGACTAGGCGCCTTCTCCAGAGACAGGAATTCATGGTGGAGGGGGAAAGAGTTGGAAGAACACTGGCTATGCTTGTAAAATCAAATGCGGCTCCATCCACGGTCCTCGCTATTAGATCACAGAGTGGAGATATAACTTCAAGCACCCCAGAAATCGTACAAGCCTTCAGGGGGTATTATAAAAAACTGTACTCCTCGCAGAAAAGGGGCAAGGAGGCGCTGATGGAGGACTTTTTGGAGGGGCTAACGACTCCTACCATATCACAGGAAGAAAGCGCCATATTAGACGCCCCAATAACGGTAGTAGAACTGCAACAAGCAGTAGCGGGCATGGCAAGTCTTAAGTCACCCGGGCCCGATGGCCTTCCAAGTGAGACATATAAGCAGTATGGTGAAGTGCTGATCCCGGAACTACTAAAAAAACTTTGGAAGGGTCACTTGAGGGGGGCCAGTTGCCTGCTTCAATGTTAGAAGCAACAATTACTGTACTACAGAAGGAAGGGAAAGACCCACTGGATGTAGCTGCTTATAGGCCAATTTCTCTACTTTGTACTGACGTAAAAATTCTAGCCAAGGTGCTAGCAGTAAGATTGAACGGAGTTATTCATAAACTGGTACACGAAGACCAGGCGGGCTTTATAGCCAATAGATCTACGAGCCTGAACATTAGAAGAGCATTTCTGAATTTACAGTCACCATCGGAAAATGTAGGCTCGAGAGCGTTAATGACCCTCGATGTATCTAAGGCTTTTGATAGCGTGGAGTGGGGCTATATATGGCGCGTATTAGAGAAATTCGGTTTTGGCACGGCTTTTATAAAGGTGGATTAGAATGTTATATACCCGCCCTAAGGCTAGACTAAAAATTAACAACGAATTTTCAGATTGGTTTGAGCTGGAGAGGGGGACTAGGCAGGGGTGTCCCCTCTCTCCTTTGCTGTTCGCATTGGCGATGGAACCCCTGGCCATCGCTATAAGGGAAAGCAGAGCGTTAACTGGCTTTCTGCGAAAATCGGGAGAAGAAAAAAAATCGCGCTTTATGCGGATGACATCTTGTTATTTCTGGGGGACTCAAGAAACTCCCTACTGAGTGCGATGAGGATAGTGAAGGACTTTGGTAGCTTCTCTGGTTTAGAGATAAACTGGGAGAAGTCCGAATTTATGCCGATAGATCCCAACAGCGAGTTAACAACATGCGATATACCCCAGATGGTAAGGGTAGATGCCTTGAAATACCTGGGAATAGTTCTGACGAAGGACCCAACCCGATATATCAGTACAAATCTTGTCCCTCTTTTAACAAAACTGAAACAAAAAATAGGAATTTGGAGGCGTCTCCCCCTGTCCACCGCAGGAAGATGTAGCTTAATAAAAATGGTCTGGATGCCACAATTGCTATATATCCTGCACAACTCGCCAGTCTGGATAGGCAAGAAGTGGTTTAAAAGAATTGATACCCTCTTTAGGGAGCTGATTTGGAAGGGGAAGCAAGCCAGGATTCGACTTTGAGTGCTTCAGCTACCCACACGAGAGGGGGGTTTTGCCCTCCCACACCCCGAGCGCTACTTTTTAGCAACTCAGCTACAACAGCTGCTAGGATGTGGGATACCGAAAGGTGGCACCCCCAATGGCAAACTGCTACTGCTAAGCACTTCACACAACACCCTAGTTGAAACCCTAGAGGCGGATATGTTCCATGATAACTATCCAACTATCAAGCTGCTAATTAAACTCTGGAAAACGGTCAAGAAAATGATGGGATATGATGACCCAACAGTTTACACTCCTATTTGGAATAACCGTAACTTACAGGAAGTTCTTAAAATAGGTACTTTTGGGGAATGGGTGAATCTTGGCATCAGAAGGCTAATCCAGCTTTATAACGACACCAAGCTAAAGAGTTTCCCGGAATTAGTAGGGGAATTCAAGCTACCTCAGAGCTCTTTCTTCCTATACCTCCAGCTAGAACATGCTCTTAAAGCACAATTTAAAGCCCAGACACTGCGCTGGGAAGAAATGCCTCTACTTCAGTGCATAATGCAGGTAAACCCTACCAGAGGTCTAATCTCAAGAATTTACGACCAACTAAGTAAACCAGATAACAGCGGGGGGATACTCCTTGGATTAAAAGCCAAATGGGAAGAGGATATAGGGGGAATGACCCAGGAACAACGGGCGAAAACCCTGGAACTGAGTGTACAGGTCTCGGTGTCCCCTTCACAGCGGCTCTCTCATCTACTTTTGTTGAATAGATCCTACTATACACCTAAAAGACTTTTTAAATTTGGGGGAAGGCCTAATGACAACTGTCCCAGATGTCAGAGGTCGGGAGACCTCATCCACATGTTGTGGAGGTGTCCCAAGCTATTTAGATACTGGGAAGAAGTGACCGGAAACCTGGGAAGTACTTTTGGCACTTTAGTAGTAAAAGAGGCCATAACCTGCATCCTGGGGTATAGAAGAGTTCTGGGGGAGAGACTGAGCACTACACTGGCCATCACGTGGGCCCTGTTTCAGGCTAGGAAGATGATAACACTAAGATGGCAATCAAAAGATCCCCCCTCGGTGAAAGACTGGATCTCCACTATAAATGAAACTCTGAGTAGGGAAAGGGTGGAGTATATAAAGAGAGGCAACCTTCAGGAATTTGAAAGCATGTGGAAGCCATGGCTAGAGAAAGTGGGTGCTCCCTAGCAGGCAAGGCGTAGGATCAGTCCAAGAGAGGGGCCTTTGGGGACTATATAGGTAACTGAGATCCTCGAGATCAAGGAGCGCTATAGTAAAGTGATTTTGATACGCATATTTTCTTTCCGCTTTTTCTTTTTTATTGTTTTTTCCTATTTTGATTAAATAAATAATCTTGATGGTTTGCGGGTTAAATTTTGAGGGGGGGGGGGGGGGGGTTGATTTGGGAATAAGTAAACTTTTTGTGTAATTCTGGGCAGCTCAGCAAAGAACAGGCATGGGGAGACAATAAGTCTACTATTATATATCCCTTTCCTGTTTTTCCTTCAGCTTTTCTATTTTTTTTTGTTTCCTTAAACGAGTCCCCTCCCCCCTTAGCCTGACCCAGAAAAGGATAAAGATCCACCAGTCACTGGGCTTTAAGGCCACTATAGACTGAGTATAGGAGTTGGGAATAAGGGAGGACTTGCTGCTAAATTGGCATATTAAGGTATTCAGAGGGACGATAAAAAAGGAATTAGATGTATTGCAATATCCACAATGATGCAAACCGGAGAAGGCCACCAGTCAATGAACATCGAGCTGATTTAGCCCTCTGCTTATTGGTTTCTGAAGTGGAGAAAAAAAAAAAAAAAAATATAACAACATGCATTTCAAAACAACAAGCACGTATATTATGCTGTTCATGCCCACAAGCAGAAAATTACACTTTTAAAGTGAACTGCTAATCATCCAGGGGTGTATCTACTACTTACAGCTTATACATGCCCCATGTATAGGCAGAAAATATGCAGCATGTAATCATGACTTGTCTGTACCTGTTCCCAAGCTGGCACTTACACACTCACGGCCCACTGTTCTGCCTCCAAGGCCGAACTGACCTGTCAGCACATGGTAATGGCTGCCCGTCTTCTTCCTGCCTAAAAAAACAATAGGCTAGGAGGAAATCTGCACCCTCTAGTGGCTGGGGAAAAACAGCAGCCTGCCTGAGCCAGAGTACAAGCATGATAGAACAGCACACGGCTCCCAGTGGCCACCGGGAAACAGACAGTCAGAACGCTCTCTTAATAGAGACACTGCAAACAAATGCAGACTTACCATTCCTCGCTGCAGGGTACTGCTGAAATATCACAGCGAACCAATCTTCACCCATCACGGCGGGTTGGTGTCATGCCAGACTTTCAAGGATGGGGTCCCCTTTGTACGTAGGGTCCACTGCCTTGGGCCATGTATAGCGCCCTGCCAGAGCAAACCTGTGGTATAGCAATATGACCAAGGTGCTGGATCTCAGGGCCCAACTCTCCTAAGAAGCATTACAGGCAAAACCTCATTCTTCGGTATTGAGGCGTTGGGTACCATCCATTTTAGCTTTTGTTTTGGCTCTTTGAATGGATCCGATAGCGTAGCTCCCTGACCCTGTTCAGGCCATCTAGGAGCACTCATTAACCGGTGACCAACACCTTAGACACTGGCAAAAAAAAACTGAGGTACTCCCTGTAGGGGAGGGGTTATATATGGAGGAAACTTCCTGTCTAATTGATTAGACCAGTGTCCAGCACCTGAAGGTGAGATATAACCCACGTAGTAATTACTATGAGCCTCTGTGTCCCGTGATGTACGATAAAGAAACACTGTTATTATGCGTTTACCAGATGATGGGGGATCTAGGTGGATCCTCCGTACTGCTCTCTCCTTTACAATAAAGTCTCCTCTTACCCGGTGATGTGAGGGGCGGCTGATTGTCCATCATGACGTCCTTGTAGAGATCCTTGTGTCCTTCTAAATACTCCCACTCCTCCATGGAGAAATAGACAGTGACATCCTGACACCTTATAGGAACCTGACACACACAATGATACAGTCACCATCCAGACACATCCCTTGTCTGTTACTGGATAATGTCCCAGAATTCCCAGCACCGCTCACCTCTCCTCCATGATCTCTCTGGTGACTTCTAGAATCTTCTTTTTATTTTTATATTCTATCAGGGAGGGAGGTGGAGGCAATGTGATGGTCATATGATCTCCAGACTTCACAGGAGGAAAATTCTAGATCTGAACACAAATGGCAAAATCAAATGATATCCCAGAATCCTCCTCACCTCACCATTCAGGTTTCCATTTTATAAAAGCCCCACTTCAGACTGAGATATGATTTACCCACACAGGACCCCCACACTATGCAGGATAAAAGCTCGTAGCAGGCATTCTGATGTCATTACATACAATCCAGGACCAACAGCCCTACTTTGCTAGTGAGGATGCCAAGGGTCCGCCCACATCCTAAGAGCATCAGAAAAAAAGCCAGATAGCGGGACATTGGGAGGAGGAGCTGTGAGGTCAGTGTGATGTCATAGGACATTAATACTCTGGATGAAGGGACATTGGGAGGAGGAGCTGTGAGATCAGTATGATGTCATAGGACATATAGGCTCTGGATGGAGGGACATTTGGATGGGGATATTTGAGGGGTCCTCTATATGAGGCTCCTGTGCAAACCAAATTATTGTTCCTGGGTGTGTCCTACCTCTCCTAAACTGAAGAGTGAACTTTGACCTTTACTATACAGAAATCTGTCAGGAATCTGTAAAAGTAAGCTCTCATGTGATCAGGTGACGTGCGGAGGAACGGAGTGTAAATATCAGACAATTTTCTCCAGAGCTCCTATTCCTAATGGTGGGGATGGATTTTCTAAGTGCTGGGGCCAAGTTTCCACCCGCCAGGGTCACTGCAGATGTGGAGAAAAGCTGTGTAAGAGGATATGGAGGAGAGATGAGGAGATCCAGGAATCAGGATAAAAGGTCAGGACAAACAGACCAACGCATCCAAGAGATGAAGTCGGGGTCACTACACAGAAAATCAATCCAAGGAAACAGGCAGGACGAGGAATAGCAAGAAGGAGCTCAGAGACCAATGAGAATATTGCTCAGCCAATGGGAGATTATCTCAGCTAGGGATGGGCTTTATGTTCGGGTCAAACATTGGCTGTTCGACCCGTTCACCGAACAGTGAACAATTTGGGGTGTTTGCGGCAAATTCGAAAGCTGCGAAACACCCTTTTAAAGTCTATGGGAGAAATTAAAAGTGCTAATTTTAAAGGCTTATATGCATGGTATTGTCATAAAAAGTGTTTGGGGACCCGGGTCCTGCCCCAGGGGAAATGTATCAATGCAAAAAAAGTTTTAAAAACTGAAGTTTTTTCGGGAGCAGTGATTTTAATAAAATGCTTAAAGTGAAACAATAAAAGTGTGATATTCCTTTAAATTTCGTACCTGGGGGGTGTCTATAGTATGCCTGTAAAGTGGTGCATGTTTCCCGTGTTTAAAACAGTCTGACAGCAAAATGACATTTCTAAAGTAAAAAAAGTCATGTAAAACTACTATCGCTAGCGCCGGCTATAATGAATTGTCGGTCCGGCAATACACCTAAGAGTTCATTGATAAAAACAGCATGGAATTTCCACACAGGGGAACCCCGAACCAAAATTAAAAAAAAAAAAAAAAAAAAAAAAAAAAATGCGTGGGGGTCCCCCTAATTTCCATACCAGGCCCTTCAGGTCTGGTATGGATATTAAGGGGAACCCTGTGCCAGAATTGAAAAAAAAAAAAATGGCGTAGGGGTCCCTCTCAAAATCCATACCAGACCCTTCAGGTCTGGTATGAATTTTAAAGGGGAACCCCGCGCCAAAATTAAAAAAAAAAAATGGTGTGGGGCCCCCCCAAAAATCCATACCAGACCCTTATCCGAGCACGCAACCTGGCAGACCGCAGGAAAAGGGGGGGGGGATGAGAGAGTGGCCCCTCCCCCCCTCCTGAACCGTACCAGGCCACTTGTCCTCAACATCGGGAGGGTGCTTTGGGGTAGCCTCCCAAAGAACCTTGTCCCCATGCTGATGGGGAAAAGGGCCTCATCCCCACAACCCTTGCCCGGTGGTTGTAGGGGTCTGCGGGCGAGGGGCTTATCGGAATCTGGAAGCCCCCTTTAACAAGGGGACCCCCAGAACCCAGGCCCCCGTGTGAATTGGTAATGGGATACAAATGTACCCCTACCATTTCACAAAAAAAGTGTCAAAAAGGTTAAAACACACAAGGGACGGTTTTTGACAAGTCCTTTATTAAATTCTTCTTTCCGCTTCTTCCATCTTCTTTCTTCTGGTCTTTCTTTGGTGTTCTTCCTCTGCTCTTCTCGTCCCGTATCTTCCCCCGGCTTCTTCTCCGCTCTGTTTGCACGATCCGACTCAGTGGAAGTCTTCTGCCGTGTGACCCCGCCCTCTGTTATATAAGACGTGTCAGAAGAACCGAAGCGTCACACGGTGGAAGACTCCCACTGAGGCAGATTGTGCGGACGGAGTGAAGAAAAAACCGGAGGAAGATGCGGGACGAGAAGAGCGGAGGACGAAGAAGATGGAGGAAGAAGAAGAACAACGAAGAAAGACAAGAAAGAATATGAAAGAAGAAGTGGAAAGAAGAAGAAATTAATGAAGGACTTGTCAAAAACCGTCTCTTGTGTGTTTTAACCTTTTTGACACTTTTTTTGTGAAATGGTAGGGGTACATTTGTACCCCATTACCAATTCACACAGGGGGGGGGGGGTCGGGATCTGGGGGTCCCCTTATTAAAGGGGGCTTCCAGATTCCGATAAGCCCCCCCTGCCCGCAGACCCCCACAACCACCGGGCAAGGGTTGTGGAGATGAGGCCCTTCTCCACATCAACATGGGCACAAGGTGCTTTGGGGGGCTACCCAAAAGCACCCTCCCAATGTTGAGGGCATGTGGCCTGGTACGGTTCAGGGGGGTGCTCTCTCGTCCCCCCCCTTTTCCTGCGGCCTGCCAGGGTGCGTGCTCGGAAAAGGGTCTGGTATGGATTTTTGGGAGGACCCCACGCCATTTTTCAGCGTAGTTTCCCGTAAAATCCATACCAGACCCGATTTTGATGGGGACCCCCACGTCATTTGTTTTTTAAATTTTGGCATGGGGTTCCCCTTAATATCCATACCAGACCTGAAGGGCCTGGTATCGAATTTAGGGGGACCCCCACACATTTTTTTTAAATTTTGGTTCAGGGTTCCCCTGTGGGGAAATTCCATACTGTTTTTATCAATGAACTTTTATGTGTATTGCTGGACCGACAATTAATTATAGCCGGAACTAGCGATAGTAGTTTTACATGACTTTTTTTTCCTTTAGAAATGTCATTTTGCTGTCAGACTGTTCTAAACACGGGAAACATGTGCCCCTTTACAGGCATACTATAGACACCCCCCAGGTACGAAATTTAAAAAGGAATATTACACTTTTTTTTTTTCAATCTTTCTTTATTAAATTTTCATTTCATATAAACAATCATAAACATCCCAGCTTCATAAAAAGGTATCTTTCAGTTATACAAGACATTTCATAACAAATTCTTCACATTTCTTTTACATAAAAAAAAAAAAAAAAAAAAAACACACACGTTTTCCATTCCTTTTTCTTTCTAGTTATCATCGTTAATGTCCTTCGTCACCAAATATTCTTATCCCAAACCCCTAAAAATCTATCATCCCTTACCCCTCCCCCCCTCTATCTTTTCCATTCATATCACACTCATACAATAAAAAAAAAAAAAAAAAAAAAAGTTTTTTGTTCCTTTATCCTTAATTCCTTATATATATTCCATTATTTCATGCGATGCCTTGAACTCATCCCAATTTTGCCAAATCTTAGGAAGTTGGTTTGTAATATAACCTTCCTCTCTTATTTTTTCCTCCATATATTGTATCTCGTTCATCTCACATATCCAATCTACTATTGCTGGACTTTTTGATTTTTTCCAGTTTCTTGCTATTATTGTTCTGGCTGCTGATGTCATATGGTGAATGATATCTTTTTTAAGCTTCTTTATTGATTTTGGCATCAGGGATAGTAGTGAAGTTTCTATACTCGGGATCACCCTTACTCCTGAAACTTTATAATAAATATCAAATATTTTATTCCAGAATCCTTTCACCAGATGACATCCATACCATATATGTTCCATTGTACCCTTATCTGCTTTACATCTCCAGCACAAATCTGTATTTCCCTTATTAATCAAATTTAGAGTAACTGGGCTCCTATACCATCTCATTACTATTTTGTAATTCCTTTCCTGGTGTTTATTTGCAATGGTTGTTCTATGTATGGTCTTAAAAACTTTCTCCCATTCTGCCTCCAGCAGTGGTCTCTCCAATACTTCTTCCCATTTTTTTACGCTCCCTATCTCTTTAAGGGGGCTGTCCGGGATTAAATCATCGTATATTTTTGATAATTTCTTAATTGGGGACTGCTCTCCCAGTAGTAGTTTTTCAAACTTGGTTAATGGTCTATTTATCCTAGTTATTTTCTGTCCTATAAACGTCTGAAGTTGTTGGTACTGCAACCATTTTTTATTTTCTGTTCCCATTTCCTTCAATGCTGGTATTTTCCCATTTTCCAGGATTTGTATTAGTCTTATATCCTCTGCATTATTCCATTTTAAAAAGTTTTTGCAGCTCATTGCTGGAGGGAATTCAGGATTGGAGAATAGTGGAGTCATTGGTCCAGTCGTGGTAGAGAGCTTCCCGCATTTCATTATGCCGTCCCATATCTTTAACGTTGCGTTTACAAAGAGTGTCATTTCCTCTCTCCTGGGTCTCAGGTGGGGTTCTATCCATGGAAGGGTTTTGAGCTGAGGTCCTATTATTTCCTCCTCCATATTGACCCATTGTTTGTTTTCTTTGTTATAGTGCCAGTCTATTATACTGGTCAGTGATGCTGCTTGCAAATATTTTGTGCAATCTGGTAGTGCCAACCCACCTTTGCTTCTCTTTTTTATTAAGTTTTCCCTTTTTATTCTGGGAGTTTTGTGCGCCCATATAAATCTGACTATAGCTTTTCTTAGTTCTTTCATTAATTTTTTTGGGGGTTCCAGTGGTAGCGTTTGGAAAGTGTATAAGAGCTTTGGCAGTATATCCATTTTTACGGTGTTGATTCTACCTGTCCAGGAGTATACCAGTTTATCATATTTCTGTAATGTTTTAATGGCATTTTCAATTACTTTTTCGTAATTCTTCCCTTGTAATTGTTTCAGATCTTTTGTTAAAGTAATTCCTAGATATCTTATTTTATCTTGCCTCCATTTAAACGGAAAATCCTTTTGCATCAATAGTCCTTTTCATCAATTGATATGTTCAGTATCTCTGATTTGTCGTAATTTACTTTAAAGTAACTTAGTTCCCCGAATCTTCTGAATTCTTTCATTAGATTAGGAATCGTTATAATGGGGTTAGTTATATATATATCAATAGATCATCTGCATATGCAGCTACCTTATATTCTTTCTTCCCTACCTTTAACCCTCTAATATCTTTATTATTCCTGATTGCTGTAATTAAATGTTCCATTATAAGTACAAACAATAGGGGAGAGAGGGGACATCCTTGACGGGTGCCATTTAATATCTTTATGTCCTTCGATAACTCTCCGTTCACTCTTATTTTCGCTTTTGGGTTGGAATACAAAGCAACAATCCTGTTGAACATTTTCGGGCCCAGGCCAAGTTGTTTCAATGTTTCTTCCAGGAAGCACCATCCTATCCTATCAAATGCTTTTTCAGCATCTACGGTCATCACACCTGTTTCAGTAGCTTTTTTCTGGGCATATTCCAGTAATGTGCAAGTCTTTATAATGTTATCCTTGGTTTCCCTCCCTTTTGTAAATCCTGTTTGATCTAGTTGTATATGATTAGGTAAGATCGGTGTTATCCTATTTGCAATTATTTTAGAATACAGGCGGATATCTATATTGGTTAATGAGATTGGTCGATAGTTTTTGCACAGTGTATGGTCCTTCTCCGGTTTTGGAATCAAGGCTATATGCGCTTCTGTGCTTTGTGGCCCAAAGCCTTGTATGTCCGATATCGAATTGTATGTTTTTTCTAGTAGAGGGGCAATTATGTCTTGAAAATTCTTAAAAAATCTGGCAGTGAATCCATCAGGTCCTGGGCTTTTACCTGGTACTAGTTCTTTAATCGCTTGCTGAATCTCTTCTAGGGAGATATCGGTTTCCAGTTTCTCCGACGTTTCTGCAGAGAGTCTGGGGAGAGCGGTTTCATAGATATATTCTTTAATTTTCTCTCTATTCTCTTTTTCCACCCCATTCTCTTTTGATGTTTTAATATTATATAATTTGGAGTAGTACGTGTAGAATTCTTCCATTATATCTTTAGGGTCATATGTGTATTACCCGTTTGCTTTTAGTATTTTAATTATAGTTGTTGATATCTGTTGTTCTTTTAGTATCTTAGCGAGCGTCTTTCCTGTTTTATTCCCATATTGATACCAATGTGCCTTTCTGCAATCTCTAATCTTAAGGGTTTCTTCATCAAGCAATGCCTGTAATTCCAGCCTTTTCTCTTTTAATTCTATTTTTTCTATTGATTTTAAATTCTGTTTGTGTTTTTTATCCAATTCCTCTATTTCTTTTGTCAACTGGGATTTTTTTTGCTCCTTTTTTTTTTTAGTCTTGAGCCGTGTTTGATGAATGTCCCTCTTAATACGCATTTTAATGTTTCCCATTGTATGGGGATTGATGTTTCGTCATTCTCATGGATCTCTATAAACTCCTTTATTGTTTTACGTATATCCTCTATACAATCTTTATCCTTTAACAGATTATCATTTAGTCTCCAGTTCCCTTTTATTTTTTCACGTTCTATTGCCTTGATTTCCAAATATATCGGGGCATGATCTGACCATAAAAAGCCTCCTATGTCTGATGATGGAGTCATCAACATTCCATAATGATTGATAAAAAAAATAGTCTATCCTATGATATGAGTCATGTATATTAGAATAATATGAATAATTTTTTTCCGTTTGGTGTTGGGCTCTCCAGATATCCACCAGCTGGTGTTTCTCCATTGTCTCCTTGAATTCCTCTATCTGGCTTTTGTTTCTATAAGCGTGTTTATTAGTTGTATCGATTTTCGTGTCCATAACAAAGTTGAAGTCCCCACCCATAATCACTATACCTTCAGCTTTTTCCATGCTATTATTTAGGGCTTTTATTCCCATCCTTATCTGATCGTGATTTGGTAGATAAAGGTTAATAATTGTGAATATTTTCCCATATAACATGACCCTTATAATCAAGGACCTTCCGTCATTGCCCATATATTTTTGTGTTATTTGGTGAGGTACATTCTTATGAAAGGCAATAGATACCCCTCTTGATTTGGAGTAAGGAAATGTATCATGTATCCAAAAATTATAATTACGATCATTAATTTTTGGAATGTGATTTGAACGAAAATGAGTCTCCTGGAACAATATAACATCTACTTTTTGTTTATTAAACAAGTTCAAAATTTGATTTCTTTTATTGGGAGAGTTAAGGCCTCTTGCATTGAACGAACAGAATCTAATCTCGCTCATTCCGTAGAGCAGGGAGAGGACAGAGGAACAAAATGAAAAAAAAAAAAAAAAAAACAAACACAAACAAAAAAAAAAACAAAAAAAAAAAAAACAAATGACCAAACACTCGCACGAAGTTATACTCTCACTCGCACACTGTTTCTACCCTATTACTACTTGACTTAAATAAAGTCTACCTTACTGTCTATAGTAAGTTCCCTAATCCGAGGGTTTTGAGCCTGCTAACCAGGAGACTGTCGCCCATTCATCTTTTTCATGCCGCTTTTAGTTATGCAAACAGCTGCATTGTAGGACCGTGGGGGGAAAAGGGGGAAGGGGGGGGGGAAGACAGGTTATTATATTCATCCTTTTCCCGTTTCCGATATTATCTTGTAAAAACCTTGCTATTACATTATACATTATAATAATCTATCAAACTCTACAAAACATAAAAGACCTTCAGCTTCAGTTCCCTAGTGAGTAAACCCTAGAGAAAACACGAAACCGTAAAAAAAAAAAAAAAAAAAAAAAAAGTTTTTAATAAAATAGCACAGATTCCCCTCCTCCATAGTGCTTAAACCTAAACCATTAAAACCTTTTGTGCTTCCTCTACTTTGTTATTATTAACCCCCCCCCCCCAAAAAATAAAAAAAACCCTAATCCCCCATCCCCTCCACCCCCCCTCCCCCCCACCCCACCCACGCCTTTTTATGCTTTATGCTTTTTTAGCCGTCTGCATGTACGTGATAGGCCAGTCCGGCAGTGCTATTTCTGGAATTTTAAGAATGTCCAAGAATTTAGGCAAGTCTTCCATATCCTTAAATGATATAATATGTCCATCCCTTTGAACCTGCAGTTGAAATGGAAATTTTCATCTGTATTGAAGATTGCTCTTAATTAGTTGCTCCACCAAAGGCCTCAATGCTCTTCTGCGATCTAGCGTAAATTTTGATAAATCTTGAAAAAATAATAAGGGTTCTCCCTCATATTGAATGTTTTTGTTTTGACGAGCCGCGGCCATAATTTTATCCTTTATGTGGGCAAAATGCATTTTATAAATAACGTCCCGGGGTTTTTTTAAGTCTGTCTGCCTTGCCCCTGCTACTCTGTGTGCCCGGTCGATAATTAGATCTTTTATTTCGATGTCTTGAGCAACCCCTTGAAAGACTTTTTGTAGCACTGTTACCAGATCTTTTGAGCTTACTTCTTCTTTTAATCCTCTGATTCTTATATTTGATCTTCTGTTTCTGTTTTCTTGCTCATCTAAATTGCTTATTATTTGCTTTAATTGTTTATCTTGCTTCTGTATTTTTACCTCCATTCTTCTAATTTCTTGTTCTGTTTTTAGGACTCTCTTATCCACTGTATCTATTTTTTCTTGTGCTTCCTTGGTGGATTCTTTTAATTCTTGTATCTCTGTTTTATATGATTCTTCCAATCTGTGAACATATTGATCCATGTCTGCCCGAGTAGGGAGTGATCGAATATATGCCCTTATATCCCATTTCTCCTTATCCTCATCCTTTTGTTTGTTTGTTAATCCTGTTTTGTCAATTGGTGAACTATTTCTAGGATGGCTAATTTGATCTTCTCCTGATGACCTAGATGTTGCGGATGATTCAGCCAAATTAGATAACTCCTGTGATATTTGTAGATCTTGTGTCGTATGGGGAGATTGTGACTGTAGTTGTTGGAAGAATTCCTTAATGTCTGTTGTTTGTATTGATTGTGCCCCTGTGGTGTTTTTATTATTGGCTTCACCTTTATCTTTTTTACCTGCTTGGTTCTGCGGTGTTTTATTGCCTTTCTTAGGTGCCATTATCCCTCCCTTTCCTTTTGTTTTGCTGAACTTTTAACTATTATCCCAGGGTAGGGAAGGGGAATGCTAAAAGGGAGTCCTCTTTCTTTATATTCTTTAAATTACTTTCAAAACGCTAGTCTCTCCTTTATACAGTAAGCCGGTCGGTATCCGTTCAGTGTCACACACTTCTCCTTAAGTTATTAAACAATAAGTTAAACAATAAGTCCTTCTTATTCCAGAGTTAAATATTATATTTGCAACAAGAGGAGAGAAAAAAAACTGAAAAAATTTTACTAGTTTTATCCCTTGTATACTGCTATTGTTGTTGCTTTCAAAGTCCTACATGTGAGCGGGTTTGCAGAGGGTTACTCACTTTTCCTTCGGCGGCTATGACTTTCGAGTGCGAGTGTTCCCGAGTCTCTTCAGTCTGCCTGATCTCTGCCGTTCAATTCCCAGGACCTCCGCCGGAGAGTGCATCCACCAGCGAGTGACCCCCGCCGTCTGCACTGCCGACTCACGGGGGCTCCCGCCCGTCCTCGCCCGCTGTCTCTCGGCTCTGTCCTGGTAGTAGTCTCGGCACCCCACAGGCTAGTTCTCTCGGGTTCTCTCGGGTTCTCTCGATTCTCGTAGTTCTCGCGAGTGCCGCTATTCTCGCTGCCACTTCCTCCTCTCCTCCTCCTACTCACACTGCTCGCTCCGCTCAGTTGTTGCGCTCCGGTATCCGAGCGATCAATCTATCTTCAGGTATGCTCCCGCTTGTTGGTTAGTTAGCGTTCTCAGCTTATGGGTAATATATTTGCTTTTCCAGCCTACTTTTCCCTCAGCGTGTCTGCTTGTTAGCGTGGCGGCATGTCAGAGCCTTGTTCGCTCTATGCGGCCATCTTGGTCAGCAGCTCCTCCCCCGGAATATTACACTTTTGTTTCACTTTAAGCATTATTAAAATCACTGTTCCCGAAAAAACGGCCGTTTTTAAAACTTTTTGCATTGATACATGTCCCCTGGTGCAGGACCCAGGTCCCCAAGCACTTTTTATGACAATAACTTGCATATAAGCCTTTAAAATGAGCACTTTTGATTATTCATGTTCGTGTCCCATAGATTTTAACCACTTCAGCCCCGGAAGATTTTACCCCCTTCCTGACCAGAGCGTTTTGAGATTTGGCACTGCATCGCTTTAATTGACAATTGCGCGGTCGTGCAACGTGGCTCCCAAACAAAATTGACGTCCTTTTTTCCCCCACAAATAGAGCTTTCTTTTGGTGGTATTTGATCGCCTCTGCGATTTTTATTTTTTGCACTATAAACAAAATAAGTCAATTTTGAAAAAAACGCATTATTTTTTACATTTTGCTATAATAAATATTCCCCAAAAATATATATAAAAAAAAATTTTTTCCTCAGTTTAGGCCGATACGTATTCTTCTACATATTTTTGGTAAAAAAAAATAAATAAATAAATCGCAATAAGCGTTTATTGGTTTGCGCAAAAGTTATAGCGTTTACTAAATAGGGGATAGTTTTATGGCATTTTTATTAATATTTTTTTTTTCACTAGTAGTAGGCGGCGATCAGCAATTTTTATTGTGACTGCAACGTTATGGCGGACATATCGGACATTTGACACATTTTTGGGACCATTGTCATTTATACAGCGATCAGTGCGATTAAAAATGCACAGATTACTGTTTAAATGATACTGGCAGTGAAGGGGTTAACCACTAGGGGCGGGGAGGGGTTAAGTGTGTCCTAGGGGAGTGATTCTAACTGTAGGGGGATGGGCTAGCAGTGTCATTATTCTTATCACAGCTCCCGATGACAGGGAGCTGTGATCAGTGACACTTGTCACTAGGCAGAACGGGGAGATGCTGTTTACATCAGCACCTCCCCGTTCGTCCTCTCCGTGAGCCGATCGCGGGTATCCCCGCGGCGATCGTGTCCGCGGGACCCGCAAACTGACTCACGGAGCTCCCGGCTGGCGCGCACGTAATGGCAAGGCGGAGAATTCAAATGGACGTACAGGTATGCCCATTTGCCCAGCCGTGCCATTCTGCCGACGTATATCGGCGTGCGCCGGTTGGGAACCGGTTAATGGTGTTCGCATGTTATGGATGTGAACCGAACCGGAGGGTGTTCGGCTCATCCCTAATCTCAGCATGACTTACATAATGAAGGAGATGAGGGGAAGGGGAGGAAGTCACTTAAGGTGGGGCTTGACAAATTTGCTTTGAATCTAGAGGCCAGCTAAAAAGTTAGGAGAGTTTTTAAGGGAAGTGTGGGTTATCGGCGCCTGGGGCAGGGTAAGTAAGTAATTTGTGAGGTGCAGAACGCAGTACTTGGGGTGCAAGACATGTGCTGTGTGCAGAATGCAGGACATGTGGTCTAAGGTGCAGAACGCAGGACATGGGGTGCCGGGTACCAGAGAAGGATGTAGGTCACCACAGGACATGAGATGCAGGAGGAGGGTACAGTGTGCAGAATGCAGGACATAGTTACATAGTAGGTAAGGTTGAATAAAGACAATAGTCCATCCAGTCCGACCTGTGTAGGTGCATGTGTTTCAGTGTCAATAATAATTTCCCATATCCCTGTATGTTGTGTTCTTTAAGATGCATGTCCAAGAGTCTCCTAAAAATATCAATACTCCCCACAGCCACCACCACTTGTGGAAGGGAGTTCCACACATTCTTACCGCTCTGACAGTGAAAAAACCCCTATGCAGCTTAAGGTTAAAATGATTTTCCTCCATTCTCATTGTGTGTCCTCTCACACCCCCTGAGATTGAATAGCTTTTTTCCTATGCTGGGATCACCACTGAAATCTTTGTAAATAGCTATCATATCTCCTCTCATGCATCTTTTCTCCAGCGAGAATAAATTTATCGCTTGTAGTCGCTCCTCGAATTTGAGGTCCTCTAGCCCCCTAATTCATTTAATTGCCCTTCTTTGAACTCTCCAGCTCCAGCACATCCCTTCTGAGGACTGGTGACCAAAACTGGATGGAATACTCCAGATGTGACCTGACCAGAGTTTTATAAAGTGGTAGAATTATAGTTTTATCTCTGGAGAAAAATGACCAGTTACACTTACCGGTAATGGTGTTTCTGGGAGGTCTTCCAGGACGGCACCCTGGAATAGATGACTGGTCCCACCTGACAGGAAACACAATCAAAGAAGAAGTCAAAAACCCCCGCCCCTCCCTGTGCTCCTCAGTTGTGAAAAAGTATTGACCCACACCAGTGCACGAGACTGAGAACCACCCCAAATGTTCATAAAACGCCAACACACAAAAAACAGGTGGGAAGTAGGCCTGCTGTCCTGGAAGACTTCCCAAAAACACTGTTACCGGCAAGTTTAACTGGTCATTTTCTCAAGTCGTGTTCCAGGACAGAACCCAGAAAGAAGAGCAAGTAGCTCAGGCCTACATTAGGGTGGGACAAAAGCCTGTAGAACCTTTCTACCAAATGCCAAATTCTGAGGTGACAGCAGTTCCACCCTGAAGGGCAAGTTAAGTAAAGTGGGATATGAGCCAAGGGCTCAAAATGGTGCCTTGGTCAGGTCTCCGAGGACTAGGGTAAGATCCCATGGTGGAAATTTGTTCATTTGCACCAGGGACATCCTCTGCCTAGCCGACAAAAATCTCTTGATCAGTGGGTTCAGTGCCAGTCTTCTGTCCAAAAAACTGGACAAGGCTGCCACCTGGACCCTGAGTGTCTTATTTGCTAGAACTGGATCCGTGCCATCCTGGAGGAAATCCAGGATTGCAGGGATCTCCTGCTGGGAAATCCCCCTTGCCTGACACAAACGCAAGAAGGGGTGGGTAGTGGGGTTCCCCAGGGTTCTGTGCTGGGACCAATCCTATTTAATTTGTTCATAAACGACCTGGAGGATGGGATAAACAGTTCAATCTCTGTATTTGCAGACGATACTAAGCTAAGCAGGGCAATAACTTCTCTGCAGGATGTGGAAATCTTGCAAAAAGACCTGAACAAATTAATGGGGTGGGCGACTACATGGCAAATGAGGTTCAATGTAGAAAAATGTAAAATAATGCATTTGGGTGGCAAAAATATGAATGCAATCTATACACTGGGGGGAGAACCTCTGGGGGAATCTAGGATGGAAAAGGACCTGGGGGTCCTAGTGGATGATAGGCTCAGCAATGGCATGCAATGCCAAGCTGCTGCTAATAAAGCAAACAGAATATTGGCATGCATTAAAAGGGGGATCAACTGCAGAGATAAAACGATAATTCTCCCGCTCTACAAGACTCTGGTCCGGCCGCACCTGGAGTATGCTGTCCAGTTCTGGGCACCAGTCCTCAGGAGGGACGTACTGGAAATGGAGCGAGTACAAAGAAGGGCAACAAAGCTAATAAAGGGTCTGGAGGATCTTAGTTATGAGGAAAGGTTGCGAGCACTGAACTTATTCTCTCTGGAGAAGAGACGCTTGAGAGGGGATATGATTTCAATTTACAAATACTGTACTGGTGACCCCACAATAGGGATAAAACTTTTTCGCAGAAGAGAGTTTAATAAGACTCGTGGCCACTCATTACAATTAGAAGAAAAGAGGTTTAACCTTAAACTACGTAGAGGGTTCTTTACTGTCAGAACGGTAAGGATGTGGAATTCCCTTCCACAGGCGGTGGTCTCAGCGGGGAGCATTGATAGCTTCAAGAAACTATTAGATAATCACCTGAATGACCGCAATATACAGGGATATGTAATGTAATACTGACACATTATCACACACATAGGTTGGACTTGATGGACTTGTGTCTTTTTTCAACCTCACCTACTATGTAACTATATGTAAGACTCCCCAAAAATTTGGCGTAAATACGCCTGGTAACTGGCTTCCTACTCTGTAACAGGGTGTCATTTACACTCTCTGAACATCCCCCTCTGCTGCAGGCTCTCCCTTTTAAAGAGCCAAGCCACTAGCTTGAAAAAAAAACAGGGTTTGGGTGGCAGACTGGACCCTGTAGGAGAAAGTCCTGCCACTCCGGAAGATGTTGTGGAAGGGACACAGACCAATTTGCCAGGGTAGGGAACCAGGTCCTCTTGGGCCACCAGGGAGCGATTAAAATCAGTCTGCGTGTTGTTATGGCCATTTGTATAGTGACTTTATTGCAATAATATGGAGTTAGATATATTATTTAAGAGCATATGTTTACAGAGGCTCTTCCCCTTCATTGATATGTAAATAAACCAGTTAGATAGGTTTTGAAGCTGAGCAAAGGAAGTTGGTATGCAGGAAGTCGGGGTCTTTTAAAAGAAACGTGCTCGGAAAGGAGATGCGTTTGGAAGGATAAAAAATAAGACATGGATGCAAGGAGCTCGAGAACAGTTGGAGACATTTGGAGTTGGACTGAGCAAGGAAACATGAAGGACATTACATCATGACCCCTAAGTTGAGTAACTGTTTAGTTTACTTAATGCGTACATATTGTACATGTTCATAATTGTAGGCATATTTTTGTAAGCTATGAGTTGTGTTGTGTTCTACAGTTGTATGTGTAGTTTTTTCCTATTTAGTAAAGCATTGTTACACTACAGAAGTCTAAGCTTCCTTGGTTTTACCGCAAGAACTTTAATAGATAGACGCAAAGCATAACAGTCTGCCCTCGGACTGACTCAACTTCTGCAAACTCTTTGGGATCAGAGCCAAGGGGAGAAAGGCATAGGCTAAGTGGAAGTTCGAGTCTTTGGCCAACCCATCCACCCCCTCGGATCCCTTCTCCCTGGACATTGAAAAGAATCTCTTCACCTTCCTGTTCCCTCTGCGTGCGAAGAGATCTATCTCCGGTCTGCGGAAGCGCCAACACACGAGAGAGTACACTTCGGGGTTAAATTCCCACTCCCCCACTCTCCCAGCTGTCGACTGAGGTAGTCTGCTTCGACATCGCAGACCCCCTTTACATGCACTGCTGAAATTGAGGGGATCCTCTGTTCCGCCCACTCCAGAAGTTCCTGAATCAGGCCCTAAAGAGCGTGGGACCTGGTGTCCCCCCCGGTGATTTAGGAAGGCCACCGTGGTTGAATAGTCAGAAAGGATCTGAGCCTCTATCCCCCGGATTCTTTCTATGAAAGCCTTTAAGGAAGAGCCCCTCTAAACTTGGTTCCAGACACTCTGGGCCCGCATTCTTCCAAATGGGCCCCCCAACCCCAGGCATTGGTCGTCACCCTGAGGGGTTGGAGCTGAGCCCAGAGGTGACCTTCCCCAACCTCTGAGGGTTGAGCCACCACTGCAAAGACTCATTTACCCCTCCTGGAATGGAGACCTTTTCATCTAAGGATCCCCTTTTTCCACCCCAGGAGGATAGGAGGAACTGCTGGAGAGTCCTGGAGTGGAGCCCACGGCACCGCAGGAATACAACCGTCGTTAACCCGAGGACTCTCATAACTCCTCTGAAGGAGACCTCCTCTGCCTCTAGGAGGGACGAGACTGCAGCTATCAAGCTCTCTACTTTCCCCGGGGGCAACATGAGCTTCTGTGCTGCCAAATCTACCAGGAACCCTAGATAAACCTTGGTCTGCGCCAGAATCAGAGAGGATTTTTCCTGGCTGATTAACCACCCCAGGGACTCCAAGGTACTTACTACTTTATCCAGGTCAGACAGTAGGAGATCGCGACTCTCATTGTAAACCAAAAAGGTCATCCAGATAGGGGATCAGTGCTATCCCTTGGAGATGGAGGTACGAAACCAGCTTTGCAAGGATCTTTGTGAAAACTCTCGGGCTGGCTGCCAGCCCAAAGGGCAGGGCGCAAAACTGCCAATTCTCCACACCCCGACATGAGAGAATCACTGGGAAAATGGGGGCGTGAAGATAGGCATTTTTTAGGTCTATCGTGACCATAAACACCTCCTTCATAAGATGCTTCCTGACTTCTTGTACCGTAGGAACCTGTTTAGCCCTCTTAAATTTATTATAAGGCGGCACTTTCCCAGGGACTTTGGGACCACAAAGATGTGAGAATAAAACCCTCGTCTGCGTTGCTCTACTGGGACAGGTACTAACACCCTGCTCTGCCAGCTGCCTGACGCTCTGAAGATGACCCACCACTTTCTGCTGATCCCTGGTAGGCGGGTTAGAAGGAAGCTTGGGGGAGGTGAGGAGAATAGTTCCAACCTGTAGCCCTCTCTTATTATCCATAGTATGTGGGGGCTTTGAGTGATCCTTTCCCACTGAGTAAGAAAGCGAGAGAGAGCCTCCCCCACCCTGACGTCACTTGGTATCTTTGTCAGTGGATTTTGGGCCAGAAAAAGAGGAGGCCTCCTTTTTGCTTGCCCTTACCAGCACCCCATTTCTTGCCTTCCTTCTTATCCATGAACCGATTCTTAACTTGGGGGCCCTCGACAAAAGTCTTCCCCTATCTTTCTTAGGCTTTACCAGAAACTTCTTGTCCTTCTCTGTAGGCCTAGAAAGGGCCTGGTCCAAACCAGAACCAAAGAGTAGGGAACCCTCAAAAAGGTAGACCACACAAAGGTGTCTTAGATGTGTTGTCCCCATCCCAGGTCTTAACCAACAAGGTCCTCCTTGCGGAATTCAGAAGAGCCGCAAACTTAGCGGTCCTACGTACTGTTTCAACAGCTGCATCTGCCAAGTAGGCCACGGATCTACTAATCACCTCCAAGGAGTCCTGTTTGGACTTGTAAGTTCGCGACACGTGGTCCATCAACTTTGTGATCCACATGTCTGCGTTCCTGGCCACACAGGCCAATGCCAAGGCTAGACTCACGGCCGCAGCATTGGCCTCCCAGGCCCTGCGCAGAAGCGTCTCAGACCGTCGGTCCATTTGGTCCCCGATATTGTCTGCATCCTCGAAGGAGAAGTCAGATTGTTTGGACACCTGTGCTAGGGAAGCATCTAGTCTGGGCATCTTAAAAAAAAATTGTTCCTCCTCTTCCTCCTTGAAGGGGCACCTGCGTTTCCAGGTTTAAAAAAAAAAAAAAAAAAAATGTAAAAAATTTAAAGATGTGTCACAGGTACATTGAAAAGGCAACTTCTCGGAACAATCAATGTCAAGCTTGTGAGGTACAACCAATACTTCCTCCTGTGCAGCACTAAGGAGGTGTTTGAGAAGTAATTTGAGGTAATGTTTCCTTGACAATGGGGTGAGGTTAATCAGGATTGCAGCTTGTAATGAAATGTCTGTGAACTTAGGTATGAGCTTAGAATGGAGGCCACAACGCCAGCAACGATCCGTCTGAAGAGGGAATATTTTTGCCAGAACTGATGGGGTTCTATACCAACGCGTCAACATTTTGTACATTGATTTTCTGGTACCTACTGCATAGGGAGGATTTCTGCGCAAAAAAAAAAAAAAAAAAAAAAAAGTATTCTCGCCTTTTGGGGTTCAGTAAAGGTAGCTTGCAAGTCTCGCTCCCATTTTGCTAAGAACAGAGGGTCTTCTGTGGCATGGAGATCCAAGAAGGATTTATACAAGGTTGATAAGGAACTCGATCCAGCCCTCTCCCAGACAAAGCTCCTCGAAAAAGAGTGGAGCTTACGAGTAAAGAGAGCCGGGCTAGGCAACGATCTTAGGAAGTGTGATAATTGAAAAGTCCCCCAGTGATCAAGTTTAAGAGGGGCTTGTCCAGAGAACAAAGTCTCTGAAGATATCCAACCAGACGATCGCAAGAGTTGCCAGGCCCTCAGAAGTCCCTGCGAGTTTTGCAAAAGAAAAGCCAGATCGGTGAGACCAGGTACAAACCCAGGGTGCCCTATAATCAGAGTCATTGGGGAAGGAAAACGGTTTAGTAAAGATAGTCGGAAAAACCTGTTCAGTTCCGTTAAAGTGGGGCCAATCAACGGATGAGTAGATAAGTGTGCAACGTGGGTTTTCCCTGTCCAGGGCAGGCCAGGAAGCGGAGCCTGGGCTGCCTCTTGTTCCAGCGATACCCAGATTTTCAGGGCACTGTGTCGGCACCAGTCCTCAACCCTGGTCATATGCACCGCAGTATAATATAGGGCCGGGTCAGGGAAACCCACTCCACCCTTCAACTTAGGTCGTCACGCTCTACCAAGGCATGGATGTGTACCTCGCCAAATTAATTTGATAACTACCGACCGTACCACATGAAAAAAGGTCTGAGGAATGTTAACCGGCAGTGCCTGCAATAAGTACAGGAGTCTGGGCATCCCATTCATCTTAAGTGCTGTTAGAAACCATGAAATCAGACCGAGACAGAAGTACAGTTAAATCACACTTGTTTAATAAAAAAGTAAATAGAAAAAACGTAGTAAAAACATAGCCAGAGTTCAGGAACTGGAACGGATAATCAGACAAGCCAAACGTCAGGAAGCCGGAGATGAGCGTAGTAAAACAGCAAGCAGGATCTGGAGCCAGAAGGGATGTCAGCCAAGCAAGTCTATTAACAGGAATGCAGGAGAGCGTCTCTGTGATGTTAACTAAGGTGAAGGCAGAGATCCTCTGGGCTGGATGGCTTAAGTAGGCAGGACTGAACAGCATGATATCATCAACAGCTGGGTACCCGTGGAGAGGTAGGAGCTGGCAATTAGCCCACAGCTGAGCGGCCAGCTCAGAAAAGGAAGGGCTAAGCCCAGCCCTGACAGTACCCCCCCCCCCTCCTTAACAACCCCTCCCCCTCGGAGGACCACCAGGCTTGAGGGGAAAACGTCTACGGAAATCACGTAGGAGGTCAGGGGCATGTACATCTGAGGATGAGACCCAAGAGGTAAACGAGAAATCCTGGACAGCCGCACTCAAAAGTAATCTTCGATCTTTATTTAAGTATAATCATAAAAATACATGCCACAGCATCACAAAGCAGGAAAGCTGACGCGTTTCACACTGTAGTCAGTGCTTAATCATAGCTTGATTAAGCACTGACTACAGTGTGAAACGCTTCAGCTTTCCTGCTTTGTGATGCTGTGGCATGTATTTTTAGGATTATACTTAAATAAAGATTGAAGATTACTTTTGAGTGCGGCTGTCCAGGAATTCTCGTCTACCTCTCAATTACCAGCATTGCCTGCACCTGTTACTTCCAGCATGGAGAAAATGTTTGTTCCTCACAGAGCTCTTTCAGAGCAGTGATATTTTTCTCTCTGCTACTTCTGGATGAGACCCAAGAGCATTCCTCCGGATCGTACCCCTTCCAATGCACCAGGTACTGTATGCGCCCACGAAACCTACAGGAGTCAACAATGGACTGTAGTTCATACTCCTCATGGTTCTCAACCTGTATAGGGTGAGGACGTGGCACTGAGGTGGTAAAGCAGTTGCAGATCAAAGGTTTTAATAAGAAAACATGAAATATATTCGAAATATGCATGTTAGAAGGAAGGTCTAATGCGTAAGCCACTGGGTTAATCCTGCGAAGAATACAGAAAGGCCCAATAAACTGAGGTGCGAACTTCAGTGAGGGAACACAAAGTCGGAGGTTGCGAGATGACAGCCAGACCCTGCCCCCAACCTGGTAGGAAGGCATGGGCAGGCATCTGCGGTCAGCATGGACTCTGTACCTATCATTAGCATGTCGCAAAGCCTCCTGGACTTGTGCCCAAGTGGAACGAAGACCACGGAGATGCTCCTCTAAGGCAGGAATACTCTGCGGAACAAATGAGTCAGGCAACATGGAAGGTTGGAAACCATAGTTCGCCATAAACGGGGACATCCCAGGAATTTAACCTGTTCACAATGGAACTCGCACTTCTCCAATTTACAATAGAGATTGTTCTCTTAGTTTCTAAAGCACACAACAGACATCTGTGTGGTGGCTCTCCAGGGACTTGGAAAATATGAGGATATCATCGAGATAAACTACCACACATAACGGCAACAAATCTCGGAAGGCATAGTTAACGAATTCCTGGAAAACTGCCAGGGCGTTACAAAAGCCAAAAGGCATTATGAGGTATTCATTAGGGGTGCAACGGATCAAAAAACTCACGGTTCGGATCGTTCCTCAGATCAGGAGTCATGGTTCGGATCAACAAAAAAATAAATCTCCCCCACTGTAATATCCACGTCATCTCCCCCCACTGTAATATCCACGTCATCTCCCCCCACTGTAATATCCACGTCATCTCCCCCCACTGTAATATCCACATCATCTCCCCCCACTGTAATATCCACATCATCTCCCCCCACTGTAATATCCACATCATCTCCCCCACTGTAATATCCACATCATCTCCCCCCACTGTAATATCCACATCATCTCCCCCCACTGTAATATCCACATCATCTCCCCCCACTGTAATATCCACGTCATCTCCCCCCACTGTAATATCCACGTCATCTCCCCCCACTGTAATATCCACGCCATCTCCCCCCACTGTAATAAAACAACTCAAAAAGGATCTATATTAACTCTTTATCACATAAAGGGAGGCCTTCTCTGGTCAGAGCATCAAAACATGCCATCCCACCACTGAAACTTGCAGTAGAGAGCCCCCTGTAAAGGAAAGGGTGGAATAAGCACTGGTCTAACGCTCCAAGCTGGGGACAGATTGACAGATCAGCTCCAAAATTATCGGGGTATCCAGCCACTAGACCAGTCACAAGGTAGAGCCATGACTCCGAGCGTGTGTACACAAGTCCGTTGGACAAAAGTCCAAAGTACAAACACGCATGCTCGGAAGCAAGGCCGAGTCAGAAGCGGTCGGTCTTGTAAACTAGCGTTCATAATGCAGAATTACCATTCGTGACACGGCACATTATGAAATCTCGAAATGCAGCGCATATTCTCTTCTTCTTTAATGGGATAATAATGAAGCTGCTTTGCTGGTGATACTGATGGAGTTATGGAAAAAAAAAAAAAAATTCAAAAGGCTTTTTTTTTCTAGTGATATCAAGAATAATATTATTATGTTTTGTTTTTTTTATTTGGGCAATTTACCACAACACCATTATCCCGTAGTTTTTAAGATCAAAGATACAACTATGCTGGTGTCCCTTGTTAATTTTTAATTGTATTTTTTAAAATGTAACTGCCTACTCCCAAACTATCATTTGAAGTAAAACACATAGCCAAGTATTATTCTCCACTATTTTTTTATTGTGCATTAAAAAAAGAAAACAAATACAATTAGACATGCTATCTGCCAATAGAACTTAACCAAAAAGTGCATTCTATGCATCCAAAAATATACCAAATCAAATCTTTATTCAACCAAAAAATAAAATAAAAGCCTCATGCATGTGTCCTGCTTCTTAATATAGTGGGTCAACAATGCCCAGAGTAGGTGAAAGCAGGGGTCCGTCATTCGGAGATAATTCCAAAAATCATCCGGATTATTCCCCTGGAGCACCCGCAGCAAAGCCATATGACATAATTGGTCACTATTAATATAGCAACCAATTTTTGCTCCAAGAAATCCTCCTCCTGTTCCTGGACTGGACTTGGGTCAAAGCAAGAACTCCAAGGCCAATAATAAATAGCACGTTATCTCCTCCGATTTCGCAACATGGCTTGTTGACAAACGGCCATTCAGAAATGAACTGAAAAGCGCAAAACGAAAAGGGCGAATCAACACTCACCAAACTTCTACTAACACGAAATTAGAAGGAGCAGAAAAGGGTGGCGCCTGACAATTGAACTTACTTGGCTCGTAGTACGTCTAGTATGTAGCTACGTTCATGTTTGTTGGCCGACAATTGTGTACCGTTTGAATACAAGACAAAATCCAGGCACACGCCTTCGGACAAAAGTCCGAGGTTTTTGTCTGCAGAAAATCCGATCGTGTGTACGAGGCTTAAGTGTGGCCGTAAAATTCACAGTCCAACCCATGATGCTCAGGGTACACAATTAGGAAAGCAGCAGACAGTAAGATGTAATATCAAATGGGCATAAAAAGCAGTGTAACAAATAATGTATAAGTCAAAAAGGGGAACTATATTAACTCATTATAGTGCAAGGGAGGCCCTCACTGTTCAGAGGACAAAGGCATGCTATCATATCACTGAAACTTCAAATATAGAATCTCCTGTAGGGGGAAGGGTGGGATTCAGCACTGGTCTAGTGCTCCAAGTCAGGGACAGATTGACAGACCCACCCCCAAATCATAGGAGTATCCGGCCACTGGACCTGTCCCAAGGTAGAGCCACGACTTCTGAGTAGGGATAAGCTTTGAGTTCGACTCGAACATCGCCCGTTTGCCGAACAATTTGGGGGGGTTCGCGGCAAATTCGAAAGCCCCGGAACACCCTTTAAAAGTCTATGGGAGAAATCAAAAGTGCTAATTTGCTTATATGCATGGTATGGTCATAAAAAGTGTTTGGGAAACTGGGTCCTGCCCCAGGGGACATGTATCAATGCAAAAAGAAGTTTTAAAAAGGGCCGTTTTTTTGGGAGCAGTAATTTTAATAATGCTTAAAGTGAAACAATAAAAGTGTAATATTTCTTTAAATTTCGTACCTGGGGGGGGTGTCTATAGTATGCCTGTAAAGGGGTGCACGTTTCCCGTGTTTAGAACAGTCTGACAGGAAAATGACATTTCAAAAGGAAAAAAAGTCATTTAAAACTACTTGCAGCTATAATGAATTGTCGGTCCAACAATACACATAACAGTTCATTGATAAAAACAGCATGGGATTTCCCCACAGGGGAACCCCGAACCAAAATAACAAAAAATGGCGTGGGGGTCCCCCTAAATTCTATACCAGGCCCTTCAGGTCTGGTATGGATTTTAAGGGGAACCCCGCGCCAATTTTTTTTAAAAAAATGGCGTGAGGTCCCCCCGAAAATCCATACCAGACCCTTATCCGAGCACGCAAGCTGGTAGGCCGCAGGAAAAGAGGGGGGATAAGAGAGCGCCCCCCTCCTGAACCGTACCAGGCCACATGTCCTCAACATTGGGAGGGTGCTTTGAGGTAGCCCCCCAAAGCACCTTGTCCCCATGTTGATGGGGAGAAGGGCCTCATCCCCACAACCCTTGCCCGGTGGTTGTAGGGGTCTGCGGGCGGGGGGCTTATCGGAATCTGGAAGCCCCCCTTTAACAAGGGACCCCCAGATCCCGCCCCCCATGTGAATTGGTAATGGGGTACAAATGTACCCCTACCATTTCACAAAAAAAAAAAAAAAGTGTCAAAAAGGTTAAAAAACACAAGAGACGTTTTTTGAAAAGTCCTTTATTAGTTTCTTCTTCTATCGGTGTTCTTCTTCCTCCATCTTCACGATCCGCCTCAGTGGGAGTCTTCAGCCGTGTGACGCTTCTCTTCTTCTGACATTTCTTATATAACGGAGGGCAGGGGAATTCTCGGGAAGAAGAAAGAAGAAAGAAGAAAGAAGAAAGAAGAAGAAAGAAGAAAGAAGAAGAAAGAAGAAGAAAGAAGAAGAAAGAAGAAGAAAGAAGAAGAAAGAAGAAGAAAGAAGAAGAAAGAAGAAGAAAGAAGAAGAAAGAAGAAGAAAGAAGAAAGAAGAAGAAGAAAGAAGAAAGAAGAAAGAAGAAAGAAGAAAAAAGAAGAAAGAAGATAATAAAAGGACTTGTCAAAAACCGTCTCTTGTGGTTTTTAACCTTTTTGACACTTTTTTTGTGAAATGGTTAGGGTACATTTATACCCCATTACCAATTCACACGGGGGGGGGGGGGTCGGATCTGGGGTCCCCTTGTTAAAGGGGGCTTCCAGATTCCGATAAGCCCCCTGCCCGCAGACCCCCATAACCACCGGGCAAGGGTTGTGGGGATGAGGCCCTTCTCCCCATCAACATGGGGACAAGGTGCTTTGGGGGGCTACCACCCTCCCAATGTTGAGGGCATGTGGCCTTGTATGGTTCAGGAGGGGGGACGCTCTCTCGTCCCCCCTCTTTTCCTGCGGCCTGCCAGGTTGCGTGCTCGGATAAGGGTCTGGTATAGATTTTTGGGGGACGCCACGCCATTTTTTTTTTAAACTTTGGTGCGGGGTTCCCCTTAAAATCCATACCAGACCTGGAATGTCTGGTATGAATTTTGGAGGGGGACCCCCACGCCATTTTTTTAAAATTTTGGCGCAGGGTTCCCCTTAATATCCATACCAGACCTGAAGGGCCTGGTATGGAATTTCGGGGGGACCCCCCCATGCCATTTTTTTTTTAATTTTGGCGCAGGGTTCCCCTTAATATCCATACCAGATCGGAAGAAGGGCCTGGTATGGAGTTTAGGGGGACCCCCACGCATTTTCTTTTTTTTTTTTTTTTGGTTCAGGATTCTCCTGTGGGGAAATCCCATGCCGTTTTTAATCAATGAACTTTTATGTGTTTTGTCGGACCGACAATTCATTATAGCCGTGAGTAGTTTTAAATGGCTTTTTTTCCTTTGAAATGTCATTTTGCTGTCAGACTGTTCTAAACACGGGAAACACGCGCCCCTTTAAAGGCTCACTATAGACACCCCCCAGGTACGAAATTTAATGGAACTTTACACTTTTGTTTCACTTTAAGCAATATTACAATCACTGCTCCTGAAAAAACGGCTGTTTTTAAAACTTTTTTGCATTGATACATGTCCCCTGGGGCTGGACCCAGGTCCCCAAACACTTTTTAGGACAACGGTGTTCGCATGTTCGAATGTATTTTTTGCCTGTTCTGATGCGAACCAAACCGGGGGGTGTTCGGCTCATCCCTACTCCTGAGTGTGGCTGTAATGTTCTCAGTCCAACACTGAACGCTCAAGGTACATAACTAGGGAAGCAACAGACAATATGTAATATCCATGGGCATAAAATGCAGTGTAATAAACAACGTGAAAGTACAAAGGGGAACCATATTAACTCTTTATAGCGTAAGGGAGGCCTCTGCTTTTCAGTGAACCGAAGCATATCAAAAGGTCATATCAGAAAGACCCTGGGCTCACTGGCCATTCCCCTCACAGGCCAGGGTTGTCCCTCATAATAAAAACAAAAAAAATTATATAGTAGAGGTAAGTAGTTCCTGTCTGTTCAACAGGTAAAGCAAATAAGTAGAGCTGTGTTTAGACTGACAGTCTGCGGTGGAAAGTTCAGCAGGCCGCCTCTTCATTCAGGTGCGAGGAGCAAGGACTCTAGTTTGTTAAAAGGCCTCCTCGACCATGGTGATGGTAACGGGCCCTTTGTGGTCTGCCTGGGGGGACCTGGCGCCGGGGATTTCCAGAGACGAGCACTATAAGTCAGTTGGGTATTGGGATCGGATGCATCTCAGCAAAGATAAACAGTCCGGTAGTCCTGAAGGGTGACATAAAGGAAAGGGATCTGTTCCTTTGTGGATGATGAGATGGAATGGATTGCCCCACTTGTAGGCAAGACCCTTTTTGCTCAGAGCATCCAGGAGTGGTTTGAGGGACCGCCGCGTGAGAAGAGTTTTCCTAGAAACATCCGGTAAAGGTGGACAGCTGCGCCAACAAACTCCATGACTCCCACCCTCCAGAACGGCTGTAGTATGCCCTCCTCGAGAATAAAAGAGTGTAAGCAGCAAAGGACATCCCTGGGTCTGTCTGATGAATCTGATCTTGGGCCCAAGGTTCTGTGAACTCTGTCAATGACGACCTCAGAGTCTGGCATGCGGTCCAGATAGCGATTGAAAATATTGGTCCCCTGCCTGGGCCCTACTAGAGTGGGGCTCGGGTTCCCTGGGTTTCAGGTTTGCCTGGAAAGCCTTGAGGGTCGTTAACATCTCCGTCAGTACGGAGAGCAAGTCCCTCATGACCTGAGAGGTCTCCTTTCCAGCTAACTTGTGGATACACTTGTAGCAAAAGGGTTTCGTGTGGTCCTGTGACAACTTGTTGTTACAGTATCCACACCTCTTGGAACGGAAAGGGGTCTTAGACTTAGGACGGCTGGCGACCACCTGGGCAGCAATGTCCTCCCCTGAAAGAGACACATTTTCCCGCTTACTCCAAACAGAAATCACCCGCTACTGTACCCTGCAGGGGTAAGAGTTAGGGGGACCCTCCCCCCTCATTACCCCCCCCAGCTAGGTAGACTTACCCCCTGTGGTCTCCTCTACTGCTGTTGCTGCTGCTGACCCCTCCTATCGCTCCATTTCTACACCACAGCTTGTCATGCTGAGTGGTGTTTGATGCTGGCCAGAGCAGGCTGTGGACGCCTGCCTCCACTGACGGCCAGACCTCCGCTCCTGGTGTCCTAGGATGCCGCCATTTTGCCAAAGTCTCAGAAACCCGGAAGTAACTTGCCCTCATGGGACACGCGGTGGCATCATTTCCGATGCAAGGGAGGAAGCTGCGTCATTCCTCTTCCTGCCACTGGAAAGATGGCGCTCGTGCACCGGCCCGCGCCATCTCCTCTCCCCTGCAAGCCACACTGCACGATCCGAAGGGCCAGGAGTCGGGACCCACTGCAACGGTGTGCCCCAGGGGAAATCTGACCGCCACCTTCCTCCGCTAAATGGACACCCGCCAGGTAAGGGGGAGGAAGCAGGAAACAATGGTCCCTGAAGCTCTGGGTACCCCATTGTACCTAGGGTCCTTCAGCACTCAGGGGGGCTCTTCCAAGCTCTGCTGACCCCCCCCCCGAGGAAGATGGTGAAACCCCCAAGGAAGGGCAAGCCTTACCAGACCCAAAGGCTTCACAAGCCTGTGGTCCGGCTCCCAGGGGGAGACCACCAGCCCTCGGCTTACGGGGCTATTAGAAAACAACAAAACGTTTCGCTGTGGAGAAACACGATCAAAAAACTGAGGAGCACAGGGAAGGGCGGGGGTTTTTGACCTCTTCTTTAATTGCGTTTCCTGTCAGATGGGACCAGTCATCTCTCAGGGTGCCATCCTGGAAGACGACTTGAGAAAATTCCCTTTTTTATGCATGCTAATATTCTGCCGGCCTTGGTAGCTGCAGCTTGACATTGTATGCTATTGCTGAGTCTGTCTTCTACTTGGACCCCAGATCTTTCTCCATTATTGACTTCCCCAGAGGTTCTTCCCCCATGGAGTGCAGGGTACCAGAGAAGGGTGTAGGTCACCGGAGCACATGGGAAGCAGGAGAAGGGTGTAGAATGCAGGATACGGGGTGCAGGCTACAGAATGTAGAACACTGGGGTGCAGGACATGTGGTGCAGGGGAAAGGTACAATGTACTTAACACAGGACATGGGGGGCAGGGGAAAGGTACAGTGTGCATAACGCAGTACATGGGGTACAAGGTACCAGATAAGGGTGTAGGTCACCACAGGACATGGGATGCAGGAGAAGGGTGCGGAATGCAAGACATGGGGTGCAAGGTGCAGGAGGGTGAAGGACTTGTGGTGCAGGGTACCAGAAATGGGTGCAGGTCACCGCAAAATGCAGAACATAGGGTGCAGGGTACCGGAGAAGGGTGCAGGTCACTGCAGGACATGTGATGCAGGAGAAGGATGCAGAACATGGGGTTCAGGGTGCAAAATGCAGGACATGGGTTACAGGGTGGAGAACACAGGACATGAAGTGTAGGACAGCAATCCAATCCCCCCTCCCCTGTGTCCTCCTGCATGTCCTGTACATCTCCCCCAGCAGTGTGTGAGAGCAGAGTGGATGGAGAGGACATCTTGTGTACATAAAGCAGCATGTCCCTCCCTGGCTGGTTTCTTAGCTGGCTGCTTTGCAGGCTTGTCCTGGTTACTCCTGTAAGGACTCTGTAGTCCTGTTTCTCAGCACCTTGTGGGGATCTTTGTGGCAGTGCCGAGGTGGCGCCATGTTGGAGATTCGGTCCCGCTCCTTCCTCTCTGTTCTGCCGGAGGGCTCTAAAGGGACACAGGCAGTTGTGGGTGGAAGCAGGAGCCGATGGTGACAGTAATGCGGCCGCAGAAAGGAGAAAGATCGGCAGCGGGAGATCAGGGAGATGAGTCCTCTCATGCCGCTGTCCTGTCCAGTCCACCCCTCACTTCACAGGTCGGGTGTCATCATCTCCTCCTCCTCCCCCCTCCCCCTCCCACCTGGCCCCGCTCCGAGCCACATTCCTGTCTGAATAATGTGTCCGGGTTTCAGGTAGAAACATTATTCAGACCAACAGTGAGAATGACAAGAGCCCAGGGGCCAGGACGCCATTTCTAGTCACCATGGTGACCTGGGATGTGACCATAGAGACATGGAAATTCAGCTGGTTCAGCAGGGATCGGTCACATTTCCATCCATGTGTGGTCACTGCCGGATAAAAGTCACTCGATCAGCGGCTGCAGCCAATAGCTTCATCACTGATCTGTGTATTCTGAGAGCGGAGGGGCGCCCCCCATTGTCAGAATACAATAGTGCAGCGGGGAGGATTCCCCCATCCCCCTCCAATGTGTGGATGGGGGAATCACTTCAGTTTTTTCCTCTCATCCCGCTGGCTGAACGATAAAACTGAACCATGTATGGCCAGCGTTGGAAGCAAAATATATTCATCATCATCTGATCCCCCTGAAGGGGTTAATCTACATATTACCTCCTCTGCTGCCAGATCCTGCAATGTCTTCGGTCTATGTCTTACCAAAGGGAATGTCCTTTGGCCTCTGTATCCGACATCACTTCCTGTCTTTATACCATAGAGGTGTCCTGTCTGGGTAGAAGTGAGATCACCACCTTGTGGAGCTCAGAGGAACTGCAGCCCAGAGAAACGTCTCGTAGTGTGAACACGGCCTTGTGCTGTGTGTGTATGTACTGTATATCCTACATATCCAATATAAATAGAATAAAACCCGCGCTATGTGTAACAACTCAAATACCTACAAAAATAACTTATACCGGACTGCTGCTGTAACAAAGGTAAGTATTCCCTTTATCAACTAGAAGAGCATTATGTGTCACAGCGCTGTCCTATTGTGTGTGCACATAAATCATCACAAATACACTAAAATATGTGGATACATTCATATATAAAGTGCTAGGGGCTCAAATAATATTCTCTGCAGATCTACTGCTTCCACTTTACACCTACTTCATTGATCTTATGGTGTTTATCTTTATATAAATTAAGTAAACTGATCCATGTGCAAAGTCATATAAAACATCAAGTGCTTTGTGCTCAAGATGATGTTCCCTGCAGATCCACTGCTATCTCTTTGCACCTATTTCTTTAACCTTAAAATATTTGCTGATATATTAAATAAACCGAAAACCTGTGCAAATTCATGTAATCATACAATATTTTGTGCTCAATATAGTGTTCTCTGCAAGTCCACTGCTTCCATTTTGCATCTACTTCAACAAATTAATTTTTCTCAAAAAAATCCACCAATCAATGAAAAGTTGATAAGGTGTAAAGTTCTCGGTGCTCCAAACTGTGCCAGCTGTAGTGTAGCCACGCCTTCTTCCTCCTCTTACACACGTGATGGTGAGGGCGCCCCCTTAGTAGTGCTTCCCCACTCACCAGAGCAATATGACTCCCAGCTTTTCATCTACCAGAGTCACCAACATCCTTCACACTCTCCTCACCTCCGATGGCAAAGGAACTGGATCCTCCTCGCTCACTCCTGCAAGTCTGCTGCACTTTCTGTCAACTCCCTCCTAGACTCCTCCTCCGACCGCTGTTCCAGCAGGAGCTCCGCCTCTTCATACACACTCAGAGCTCCGCCTCTTCATACACACTCAGAGCTCCGCCTCTTCATACACACTCAGAGCTCCTCCTCTTCATACACACTCAGAGCTCCGCCTCTTCATACACACTCAGAGCTCCGCCTCTTCATACACACCCAGAGCTCCGCCTCTTCATACACACTCAGCGATCCGCCCCTTCATACACGTTCAGGGCTCCGCCTCTTCATACACACTCAGAGCTCCGCCTCTTCATACACACTCAGAGCTCCGCCTCTTCATACACACTCAGAGCTCCGCCTCTTCATACACACTCAGAGCTCCGCCTCTTCATACACACTCAGCGATCCGCCCCTTCATACACGTTCAGGGCTCCGCCTCTTCATACACACTCAGAGCTCCGCCTCTTCATACACACTCAGAGCTCCGCCTCTTCATACACACTCAGCGCTCCGCCTCTTCATACACATTTAGAGCTCCACCTATTCATACACACCTCTTCATATACACTCAGAGCTCCGGTGTCCTATCGTATTTCGTCTGCTATCGGATAGTGTCCGCTCTCTACTGCGCATGCGCAGCTGGCCCATCGCATAGTGTCCGCTCTCTACTGCGCAAGCGCAGCGGGACACTCCGAAAATAGCCGAAATTAAACAGCTGAGCTATGCAAAGCTTAGCGCATGCGCACTTCAAACAATATTAAGTTACATGCCCCCGCACCGCACGTTCACGAGGCCGTTCTGTGCCTAAAAAAGTGCATGTTTAAGGGCTCTTACATTACTGTTTACGGGCGGATACTTGCATAATAAGGGCGGATACTTACATCAGATTTTAACCCCTTCAGAACACGATAGGCTATGCATTAATACACGTTTTAATAAGGGCGCATACTTGTATAATAAGGGCATGTTTAAGGGCGGATACTTTTATGTTTCTATTTATGCTTTCATGGTACATCAGATTTTAACCCCTTCAGAACACGATTGGCTATGCATTTATACATGTTTTATGCATGCATTTAAACATGTATTCATCCATGTATGTCTAATATGCATGGATGGATGCATACAGCACTCATAGATGGATACAGCGATGTATATACCAGTCATAGATGTATGGATATAGCGTTCATAGATGTATGTATGTATATAGCGTTCATAGATGTATATACTGGTCATAGATGTATGCATATAGCGGACATAGATGTATGTATGGATATAGCGGTCATAGATGTATGTATGTATATAGCGTTCATAGATGTATATACTGGTCATAGATGTATGCATATAGCGGACATAGATGTATGTATGGATATAGCGGTCATAGATGTATGTATGTATATAGCGTCCATAGATATATATAGGGGTCATAGATGTATGCATATAGCGGACATAGATGTATGTATGGATATAGCGGCCATAGATGTATGGATATAGCGGTCATAGATGTATGGATATAGCGGCCATAGATGTATGGATATAGTGGTCATAGATGTATGGATATAGCGGCCATATAGCGGCCATAGATGTATGGATATAGCGGCCATAGATGTATGGATATAGCGGTCATAGATGTATGGATATAGCGGCCAGAGATGTATGGATATAGCGGTCATAGATGTATGGATATAGCGGTCATAGATGTATGGATATAGCGGCCAGAGATGTATGGATATAGTGGTCATAGATGTATGGATATAGCGGGCATATAGTGGTCATAGATGTATGGATATAGTGGTCATAGATGTATGGATATAGCGGCCATATAGCGGCCATAGATGTATGGATATAGCGGTCATAGATGTATGGATATAGCGGCCAGAGATGTATGGATATAGTGGTCATAGATGTATGGATATAGCGGGCATATAGTGGTCATAGATGTATGGATATAGCGGTCATATAGCGGCCATAGATGTATGGATATAGCGGCCATATAGCGGCCATAGATGTATGGATATAGCGGCCATAGATGTATGGATATAGCGGTCATAGATGTATGGATATAGCGGCCATATAGCGGCCATAGATGTATGGATATAGCGGTCATAGATGTATGTATGTATATAGCGTTCATAGATGTATATACTGGTCATAGATGTATGCATATAGCGGACATAGATGTATGTATGGATATAGCGGTCATAGATGTATGCATATAGCGGTCATAGATGTATGGATATAGCGGCCATAGATGTATGGATAT